>CM062296.1:265681124-266058624 GCA_031216915.1 Pictodentalium vernedei
CAGTAACTACTTGTGAGGTTCCTAAACCCACTTGTGAGGTGCAAATTGTGAGGTGTGCAACCGGGAAAAAGACCCCAAAGAAAGCCCTCACAAGTACATCTGCGATAGAACGTCCGTCCGTCCGTCCGTCCGTCCGTCCGTCGGTCCGTCCGTCCGTCCGTCCGAGTTGATTAAAGAGGTTTAGGGGCCGTGGAAAGCTGTCCGTCCAGGCTTTAGGGGCCATTTTTTTGTTTTTAAGGGGCCATATCTGGTTTAGGGGCTTAAAATAAGAATGGCCCCCTAAACCAAAGAAAAAAGGGTTTGACTAGGGTAGGGTTAGGATCGAGGGTGGGGTGAGGTTTCTGTTAGGGTTAGGGGTAGCCTGAGAGTAGGGCTTATGGTCGGGGTTTAGGTTTCAGTGAGGGTTATGGTCAAGGGTGGGGTTTTAGGGTTGGGGGTCAGAGTAGGGTAGGGTTAGGGTGTGTGGTTTTGGGGTGGAGGGGGTGGAGGGGTGGGGTTAGTGTTAGATAGAAGTTTTAGGGTGGTTTAGGTTAGGTTAGGGTTAGGGTTAGTCTGTCCGTAAATGTGTCCAAATGACCCCTAAACCCGATTTTTCCGGACGTCCGTCCGTCCGTCCGTCCGTCCCTCTCTCTATCTCTCTATATGTCTCCCTTTGTCTCTCTGTGTGTCTCTCTCTATGTCTCTGTGTCAGTCTCTCTGCCTCCATCTCTCTCGCCGCTCTGTCTCTCTTCTGTCTGTCTGTCTGTCTGTCTGTCTGTCTGTCTGTCTGTCTGTCTGTCTGTCTGTCTGTCTGTCTGTCTGTCTGTCTGTCTGTCTGTCTGTCTGTCTGTCTGTCTGTCTGTCGGTCTGTCTGTCTGTCTGTCTGTCTGTCTCTCTCTCTCTCTCTCTCTCTCTCTCTCTCTCTCTCTGTCGTTTCCCTGACTCTCTCCGTCATCTATCCATCACTCTATCCCACACCCATCTCGTGCTCCTCTCACTAACAGCCCTCTCTCCACATCCTCCCTCTGTTTCACTTATTCAGTTCAATGCTCCTCCATGACAATGTTTGAGTTTTGGGGCCGAGTTGTCCAAAATCAGTTTGGACATACATGTAGTAGTCCCACTATCCGCAAGTCTATCATATTCTACCACGTGGCTTTCAGCATGTTCATCACAGCAGTGGATGGGTACAATGTGTGAAGCTCTCCCTGACGGTGCAGGAGCCTCGGAAAACAATGGGCGCGCAGAGGGACGGGAGTGGGGGGGGGGGGGGCTTGGTCACTGTTTCTTCCGCCCATGTTTGCAAAAATGTCGTTACATGCGTAAAAAGAAAGAGAACAGAGAAAAAACGTATGGCATATTGAGACCGGCATCTGCCTTGGCCCTGCACACCAGGATTCCAACCACGAACCCGACTCACCCCACCTGAGTTTGGAATCCTGTTTCGTACCTTCAGAGAAGTCAGCCATTTATGTCCCGATCTGATGAGAATAGCGTTCTATTGGAGAGTGTTTGGAAACTGTATAGCAACGGCGTTTCGCTTGGTGGGAATTGGATCAGTCGGTTATTAAGCAGTCTGATTTCGAATCTCACCCCTATTTCACTCTTGTTGGTAGGCCTACACATATAAATGACAGGGTACCTATCTGCCACCAGGTAAAAAAGTATTGAAGCCCATGGTATTAGTGGCAACATAAAATATCGCTCCGGCAAAATCTACACCAAATATTACATGTTTGGCTCATCATTTTCACACATGTAACAAGCAATTTTGGAAGCGGTTTGGTATGTCAGAACGCTGTGCATGCATCCTTAGAGTGTCATTTTCCACTCAAAATGTTCCTTGGGGAGCATGTCCCCAGTCCCCACCAGCAAGGGGAGGGGGAGGGGTGTATCCTTGGTTTCTGCCACAAAGCGGTAGCAACTGGGATGCATCGGCCGCTCACTTTCAAATTGCTCCGCAGCCACTGGTCCGATGTAGCTGGCTACCTTGAGCAGTGGCGGCGCTACAGGGGGGGGGGGGGGCATGGGGAGGGGCATTTGTCCACCCTCCCCACCCCAAACGTGGGCTCTGGCCCCCTCCCCCATCCACCACACACACATCCATCCAAACAAGGGCTCACTCTCTCTCTCTCTCTCTCTCTCTCTCTCTCTCTCTCTCTCTCTCTCTCTCTCTCTCTCTCTCTCTCTCTCCCTCCCTCTCTCTCTCTCTCACCCACACACACACACAACACACGCACAGACCCATCAGATACTGATCTAGGATTTTTTGAAAGGAGGTGTGCTATTTAATTACCATTACATTTAGTCCATTTAGTACATACTTGGACCAAGGTCCGTAATATAATTTACTAATAATAATGGGACGTTCCAAATCAAAAAAATTATATTACAGACTTTTGGGTCCAAGTTTGGACTACCTCATAATAATGCAATGATATGATCCTTTACGTATTTGCCCCCTTTCATGTGGAGTCTGTCCCACTACTTGCCCCCCCCCCCCCCCCCCCCCCCCCCCCCCACACACGAAACCATTTCTGGCGCCGCCACTTACCTTCAAGCAAAATAAGAGTTGTTCCTTTCAAACGACCACACTCCTTCAGATGTGAGAATATCACAAGAGATCAATGAGTGTTGATTTCAGTAAATTTGAATGTTCTCGTGTTTAAAATATATACCTCTGTCAGTATTTTTGTATTTGTGAATACCACTAAGCGTGGTTCTAATCAGGGGTGGCGCCAGAAAATCCCTACACTGTCCTACAGGGGAGGTTGAGTGGACGTGAGGCCCATCGCGCCGACCATAGCTCGACGCGGTAAGAAAATCTCTGAAAATAAGCCAATGGAAACGCAACTAACTCGCTTCGAGGAAACAGAATTATTGTCATTAACTCTTGAAATGGAGGTATTTCTGTCCAACAATTCTCTAAAACTGTCACTTTTCTATATGTTATTCAATGCAAAACTGAACATGCACAATGCAAATTTCGACTTTTTAGGGTGATCTGAGAGTCACGCACGGCAGATCTGTGGGATCCGCACATGAGATGGTTTCACTGACCAACTGGCCAAATTTCCCCACAGGAGGGGGACTGGGGGGGTAGGAGTGGGGCTAGACCTTCCTGAAGGGGGTGGCTCGGCTGTAGCCCATTGACACCAACCCCACCTCCAACACACCCCACTCCATTGGAGCAATCCCTGGTTCCAATCGAAAACAAACCTGACAATTAGCCTCCTTTAAAGTAACTTTTTACACCTGGGCTCTATAATCAAGCACTTCGACATTGTTCTCATGCATGGACCTGTAAGGACACCTTCGCCTCCTTGCCATCGCTCACCCAATTGGTTGAGAATCATTGGACAATTTCCCCCGCCTAGCCCCCCCCCCCCCCCCACACCCCAACTTTGTTCCGCACTCCTGCCTCTAAGGATAGCTTTATAAATTTGAAAGTCTCAATACTAAATCCTCGTGTTCGAGTAGTTTTCAGATATGCAGTAAAAATGTTTTTACAAATCGTCCCCTGAGTTCCAATGTGTTCTATGTGCCTACTGGCACATAGAACACATTGGAACTCAGGGGATGAAATGCAGTTTCATTTTTTATTACATTTGCAGTAAAAGAGTTTTCACAAATGCGGTTACACCTTTTTCAACTTTTTTTTAACATTTGGTCCATTTTTTTACATATGTGGGATTTTATTACATATGCGGTTAATTTTCTTTCACATTTGCAGTTTTTACATATGCAGACTTTTTTCACATATGCGGGTTGCACAGAGACTGAAATTATCGAGTTTGTCGTCACTGCAGTTGTGCGTTACTATTCACAGCAGGTGTTTATCTCTCAGTGTTTTCGTAAAAACGCAACCAAGAAATCTATCTGGCTGTTCATATCCTTCGGCGATGTATCTTAATCAGATTTGAAGAGTATTCCTGACGTCTTTATTACCTGTTAACCAACCCAGGCCACGATAGACACAAAAAAGTATTGCACAATCACATGTCTCCTATAAAGGCAGAATTAAACACATTGTATCATGTCGGTGAAATGTGGTCATGCGGCGCGAGAGCAATTAAATGATGCATGTCCAGATTGATATAAAAAGTCGTCTGATCAGTCAACAGTGGAGATTTCATACATGAAAACAGGTAATACCTCTGAGTGGCTTCTCAAAAAAGAGATGGCCGCTCACAATGGGGTAGATATGGGCTCCCGGAGCGGGGCGTGCAGCAGTGTGGGTGCTCTTAAAAAGGCCAAACCAAAGTAATATCCGCCAGTTGTTAAGTCTTATGTGCTTGGCGGAATGGGAGATGGGAGCCGCGGCTGGGCTCAGGAGCAGGTCTGTTCACCCACCTTGTCGCCAACGTAAACAGTGTCGACGCGCTCCCACTCGAGCAATCTAGGTCGGGTGCCTTTCCCGGGGACAAATCTCAAGCATTGCGGGATTAGATCGGAACCCACAACGTCTCGACCAGAGGTTTGTTGCACTAACAAACGAATGACGCTAACACGCGAATCACTGGGCCCAACAAAAATCTCATCTCTCCACTGCTCGTGTATAGCTGAATCGCAAGGCTTACGTTTTACCAAGCCTCATATTCCCTGAAGATGTCCACAAAACGCATACCTTGCAGTTAACAACTGTGCAAAGAGTTATTAATATTTTTGTAGCCTTTGGGTGTGAAGATGACTGAAGATAGAGACTGAAGCGGCTGAATGTGTAATTTACTGGGCAAACTAAGTGTGCTTACATTAGTAGATAACATTACGTCCCTTGTGTGCAACCTGACGTCACCGACAAAAGGACGAAATTACGGTCATGTCTACATTGCGATACTTCGTTGCTCTGAAATTGTATTTTAACTCCTTAGGTATTCTGCATGGATGCGGTGTACAGGTTAGTGCCTCTTGTGTCCATACTCCCAGGTCCCACCGCCTCTGTCTCCGCATCAGATGAAGGGAACAGGGCTCAGTCTTTGAGGGTCTGGTAAACTTTTCGAGGGTAGATAATCTAAAACACAAATCAGCAGCAAGTAGGTCTTTGTTCTAACTACCCATATCTGTCAGCCCACTGTACTCAGAATCTAATAAAGATCGCAGGTTCAATCTTGATCTATATTATCCGCTTCGTGTCCTTTGGCAAGACACTTAATTCCAACTACCCTGGTGAGAGCGCGTTGGCGCTCTAGTTATACATATTATGATATACTCGCGTTCAAACAAAAACATACTTTTCCATTTTTCCTTTTTTCACTATTTTCCTTTGACCGGTACCAGTACTGAAAACGCCAATGTCTTATTTTGGATAGATTCGGTGGAAAACAGGATTGAGGAAGGACTTTTGCCGAAATTTGGCGAGTGGCTTCACAGCACCCCCTTCTCCCCTCTACAAGTGTTGATGATAATATATTCTGCCCCACCCAACCAACCCCACTTATGATTAGAAAAAAATTATCTGCGTCGAGTTTTGTTCCACCATTTAACCCTTTACCCAACGTAACGGCCAAAACCGGCCAGCGCTATTCTCAAAAATCGCCAATTAATTTTCAAAATATTTTCATTTTTTGTCTCAAAAACATAGGTTATGACCCCTCGTTGGAACGAGCTCGTCGAGCTCGTTCCAACGAGGGGTCATAACCTATGTTTTTGAGACAAAAAATGAAAAAATTTAGTTATTCAAGAATTTTTTTTGCAAGTGTCGTCTGCTTTTCATGTTAGGTAAAGGGTTAAGTACTTGTTATTATTTAACCCTTTGCATAACAGGAATATCAGACGACAGTCGACCCCCGCATCCCACCCCCCCCCCCCCCCAAAAAAAAAAAAGAAAACCTGGAATACCAAAAGAAAATTCCTTTTTCTTTTTGCTCAAAACTATAGCTTAGAAACCTTCTTTGGAACGTGCTCGTTTCAGTGAAGCGACATGAGCTGTGTTTTTGGGGGTTTTTTTTTTTTGGACTGCATAAATCGCCCTTTCCTCGAATTCCTGTGAGAAATTAATAAAATTATACAGGTAACAGATAGAGCTCCTTCAGGAGGCCCTCAAATTACGTCTATAACTGATGACTGCAAGGTCAGTAGAACACCATACTTAACCCTTTACCCAACGTAACGGCCAAAACCGGCCAGCGCTATTCTCAAAAATCGCCAATTAATTTTCAAAATATTTTCATTTTTTGTCTCAAAAACAAAGGTTATGACCCCTCGTTGGAACGAGCTCGTCGAGCTCGTTCCAACGAGGGGCCATAACCTATGTTTTTGAGACAAAAAATGAAAAAATTTAGTTAATCAAGAATTTTTTTTTGCAAGTGTCGTCTGCTTTTCGTGTTAGGTAAAGGGTTAAGGTGAATGCAATGCAGGCTGATCATTGGACAGATGGTGGTGACTATGGACAAATAGCGGGCTTGAAGGTATGAAGATGGTGGGTGATCTAGAAGGCAGGTGCTGAATAGGGTTGGGATCAATAACTATCTTCAGATAAACATCCTGCAAACGGTATTCTCCAAAAGGAATCCTCAAAAGGTATCCTCAAATAGTACAATACCATATCATAGATATCCTCAAATACCGAGATGAGTCGAAGTGCCGTATGTAGATTCACTCGTTCGAGCAATTGCACGATAGCTCATGGGATTCGAGTCGCAAGAGCATTTGCTGTTGGAGCAACTACTCGATAGTTTATTTACTCGATAAGATTCTATTCATTCGAGTAATACCTAAAGTTAAAACTAGAAGTCCTGTCATGAAATCGCACAAATAGCACGTTGATCTGCACGCTATTCTACGCGTTATGACCATCGTAAGGCTGTCAAATTCTTTACAGATGACCTGTGTACAAGCAATGTTTCAGCCAATGGAGCTCAGTGTAACCCGGGGGTTCATTGGCAGAAACATTGCCTGTTTTTGCTATGAGTAACCAGGAGAACCTGCCATGCTTTGGATGCCCATTCGATATGGCAATTGCGTGCAATTAAGCCTAGATAAGCGCACAGTTCGTGGCAGGACTTTTAGATTTAAGTGTATCCCTGCTCGATTGTCTTTTGGGTTTGAGAATCATGGAGGCCTTCGTTGTACACAGGGGAGATAACTCTATATTGTTAGGTAGAGATAACAGGAAATCAAGCAATCTGACTGGTGATAATAAGACTTGGACGAGGACGGAGGTCGTAACAGGGGGTAGTCAAGAGTCGCTAGGACTAGAAGAATTACTACGGTTAGAGTAGCTAGAATAGCATCTGTAATAGGTTGTTGAGAGGACCTCCTCTCACATTAGCGGAGCGTGTACAGACCATAATACACTTTCGAAACAAAAAGACAAATTTACTTTATTATATTGCATTCACAATCTACTATTCGCATTTCGTCCAATTTAATTTCAATTGTTTCAAACTTCAGGCTTGGCAATTTCAGGAGAGCGATTACTCTCCTTACTGCCCTCCTGAAAGAATTAAGGAGAGCGAAAAATTGCCCACCTAAATATTTTGGTCTGGGATGATTGAGATTACATGTATTATGCTCACATTAAATTTTTGTTGTAAAGCAAAAATGTAATTTAACTTCGAAGACACATAACATCACGTAATTTCATTTTGAAAGTGGTTTAGTGGTAAAAGGTAATGGCTGCAACCATACCCAAACACAGTTGCAATCATTTGAAGCAAAATGGGTCACAGCAATATTTTTTTCTGTCAGTTTCAAGTTCAACAACTGACATCACAGTTTGAGGGGTAATTATTCAAGGAATATTGACACTATAATATACTACCATTACTACTATCCTGTCACTTGAAGCACTTGCACCAGGATGTGACTGTAGATTCAAGCAGACCTGTTGTCCAAGAAAGTCATACGCCTACCACTACCTTGAGGGGGTTGAAGGTGGTAGTGGTAGACGTATGACTTTCTTGGACAACAGGTATGGGTACACACACAGGTCTTGTCAAGTGTGTGTTCGGTTGTTGAGTGAGACATCTAGATGTCTAAGAGATTTCGCTTTACCTTAGTAAAGTTAATAAAATCACTGATGTAGTCTGTCGGTTTCAGTTTCAATGAATTCGTTCAACTGGATACTCAAAATGTTGTGTAAAGCTAATTGCTCTCCTAAGCTGATTGAGGAGAGCGATTTTTTGCCCTCCTGCATTTTTCAGAATGCCAGGCCTGAAACTTGGCATATTTTTTCATTCCTCGTGTGACAGCAAGCCTCTGTCATAGAAGTCGTTAACAAGTTGCCTCTATTCATTGTTTCCCTCCATTGTTTATTTAAGCTCTATTCACTAAGTTAATAAGGCATCTCATTGAGACCAACTGAAAGATAACTTTAATCTATATATTAAGTAAACTTATTATACCATGACATATTTATTATATTGTATATATAGCCTTGATCACAAGTAAGAATTCAATTATAGATTGGATTTCCTAACGTTACTCTGCTTCATTTTACTGGGAAATCCCACGAGCTATTATTACGGTGATATTGTTCGGATATCCAACAAGTCCAGTCGTTAAATGTTTATCATTGTTTGTCATTTGGAATACCAGATTCAATATTAAATTGTTATCATCTTTAATTTGTCTCCGCGTTATCAGTTGAACACCATTGTTTCACACCAGATATCGACTGTCGTTCCCCACGGTTATAAACGCCACGACAGCCTGGATGAAGAGTTACTACCTGCCGACTTCGTCGAACTCCTGGACGAGCACACCATCGCGGAGTACGGATCTCTCAAAGTCAACTTCATCGGCTCCATCAGCCAATGCAGCAAATTTGTTGAAGTCTACTCGGAAGCTAATGAACCAAAGACGATGTCCTAGACTATCCAGCCTTGGAAGCCAGAAAGATCAGGGACCTGGACTTCCACCGACACACGAGAGACGTACTCACTCGCAATAACAAGAAAAAAGGCAAAATAACCAGCCGCAACTAGACCTGATCGCGGCCTCTTTCCTCCTTTGACACGCCCGGTCAGGTTGAATAATTCCTTCATCTACAGTTGAAGAGGGTTGAAAGGGACTTGCCTCACACCGTCCCTTCGCGCCTTTGGCGCGCAGAAACCATTCGCTAATCGATTATATTCTAACGCTACATCCCATCTCTCATGTTCATTTCACACCTCTGACTTCAGAGTGTGAACATCTTGATTAAGCCACCATGGAAGCATTGGAATTACCAGCAAGACTCGAGAAGACCATTTCAGCTCTGTGAGTCTCTTGTCCCATCACCTGGACTGTCCAGGAGAAGGGCAAAAGAGTCTATCTGACTTTTGAGTTTACAACTAAAGACACCGCAACAGCACCCCCCCCCCCCCCCCTTCGGGTAGAGGTAGTACCTTTGAAGAGAGGACCCCCCTCTCACTCTGGTCCTCTCGGAAGAGAAGGAAGAAAAGAAAGAAGAGCCCGTCCACCAAGCGGAGAAACGCCCGACGCTTGGAGACTTTTATGGAGAAGAAGAGAGAGAAGGGTGAGGAAAGAAAGAAAAGAGCCAGAAGCGGCCTCCACTTCCCCTCCGACTTCCACAGACAAACCTCCACAGACCTCACAGACTTCGATCAATTCATGCCAGTTACCGCAGCAGCATCCGAAAAAGCAAAGGAGGTGATTGAATTCTTATAAAAACAAAAACAACTAGAACAACAAAAATAAAACAACAAAAACCTGATGTTGCAGAAAGGACCCGATCTCACAGCCAGACAGGTCCTACAGCAGTCCTACAACTCCAACGATTGCTACAATCTCTCCATCACAGCCACCTACTTCAAAGAAAAACCGCAAACCTACAGACGCCGCCAACTTCCTTCTCCCTTTCTCCTTTGACAAGCTCAGACATGGTGCAGTAAACATTTGAAACAAATAATTATACCGGCAGTGTGGGTCGAATGGGGTTGCCTTACACCGTTCCTGTCCGCATTCGGCGCGCGAAACCATTGATTCTTATATTCTTTTCCAACAAATTGTGAGAGAAATAAAATCACTTGGATCAGGGAGTGTTCATATTGTTGCACAGTGTTATGACGGCACACGAGTTATGTCAGAACACCTATCTGGTATTCAAACAAGTTTGAGGGAGCAGTTTCCAATGCTTTCTATGTTCATTGTTATGCACATTAATTAAACCTGGTTCTCGTTGATGTGTGTAGAAGTGTTAAATCAGCAGGTGAATTTTTCGCCCGTGTTGAAAGTTTATATGTGTTTATGTCCGGTTCACTTGTGCATAAATTATTTGTGGAAATTCAGAAGAGCGATAACGACGTGTTAAAAAACTCATTCGTCTTAGTGACACCCGCTGCTCATGTCGCTACAATTTGCAAACTGCCCATGCACACAGTTAATACTGACTTGAATGATTTCAAACAAGAATTTCTGGTACTTGAAAAGACAATTCCCTACTCAACACTGCCAAATTTACAAAAAGCAGTTAAGATAGCACTCACCCTACCAATGTCTTCCGCGTAATATGAACGCTGAGATTAAATGGTGTTTGCGCGCCGATGGCGCGCAGGGACAGTGTGTGACAAGCCCCATTCGCCCATCTTTTACTGTAGATTTTATAACCTTTACATGATGTCTGGACGCGACAATTAAAGGAGGAAACGAGAAGGAAAGTTGGCTCAGTTAGCGGTGTTTGTTTTTTACCTTGCTTTTCTTCTTGGATGGGCCAGCGAGAATGTTTCTGATATGCCTGTGGAAGGATTGATCTCTGATTTTCTGAGCTTCAGTTAGTTGGTCTGTCCATCACAATACTATGTTTCTTTCCTCTTCACTGTTGGTGTCTTCCATAAATTGACTGCTGGTCTCAATGAAGTCCAATTTTGAGTTTACCGTGAGTTCTTATAGCGGATTCGTCGAGTACTTCGATAAACTCTGCTGAAGGAATGCCGTCCTGGGCGTCCTCTAGGCCGTGACCTGGGAGGGCTTTAGCTGATTTCCATATCTTCCTCTGTAGCCTCCGTCCCCCTGCCCTCCGACCTCTTTGTTGAAGAGGTTGGCATTGACATAGGTGCGAAGGATGATGGCGATTCGATTATGGTTTCCCTCACCTCTTCCCGTTTCTCCGTCTCAACTTCTCTCCTCTCTTACCAGGCTCACATGCGCCGGGCGCCCCTACGCTTAGTTGATGGACTTTTATTTTTTCTTCCTTTTTTCAGGGCCTCCAGAACCCTTCGGGTGAGGACCAGTGTGAGAGGGGTACGTGTTACAAAACGTGCTACCTCTCCCCGAAGGAGGTTGTGTAATAGTGGTGGTATCTCTTGTCTACCATCATCAGGGGAGTCTAGTTGATAATGCAGGAGACGTCCAGACCTGACAGAGACTTCTGTAATTTATTTGGGATTTCCAATTTAGCTGTCATGGTGATTTACTTGGTCTGGACGCTTTGAAGTCAAAGGTGAGAATGGAATGTGAACCGACGTGTGGCGAACCTAACCGAAGTGTGAACGCAAGTTTTTCGGCTCTCATATATATAAAAAAATTATCTGAGAAACAAAATGGCCAACCAAAGATTGTCAGACTTAGGGGTCATATCTTATCATCTGGGAGGAGTGAGATATTACTCGAAAATCCATATGATGTGGTTGATAAATTTGCAAAACGAAATGGTAATACCACAATATCTTTACATTGACCACTGTAGTCAGTATTGGTGTACCATGATTGATTGTAAATACAAATGTATTAAAATGTGAAGGATTATTTATGTTTTGGTGCGCCCCAAAAAAGCAAACCCTGGTTTCGTGTAGAGCTGAAACGATTAAGGGGTTTTCTTGATCGATTTATCACGTGGATTAACCTTGGTTAACCGATTAATCACTTGTCCAAATAGATATCTGAATAACTGCCATACCGTTGGTGATTTACAGCATGAACCCTTTACCAAACTTAACAAACAAAACCGACTAGGCCTATATACAAAAATCTCCATTCAAATTTATTATGTTTTCAATGTTGGTCTGAAAAACATAGCTTATCACCCCTCATTGGAACGAGCTCGTTCTAATGAGGCTTATAAGCTATGTTTTTGAGACAAAAATTGAAAATGTTTAGTAATTCATGAATTTATTTTGCAAGTATCGTCTGCTACCCGCAGTGGATAAAGGGTTAAGAATGACCATTTCCAGCCACTGATACAGTATGATGATCATGCAAGTAGACAAGTATGTCAGCAAGTAACTTGCATGCTTTACTCTGTCTCATATAATTGATGTGAGTCAGTCTGACAATGTTTGGCTGTTTTGAAGCAAGTTTGTTCCTTTGTTAACCCATATAATACAGTAGTTCAAAAGTAACGGTTAATCGATCAATTACTTTTTGGATCGATCAAGATGTTGATCAGTAATTAATCGATTAGTCGGTTAACCGTTTCAGCTCTAGTTACGTGCCTGCTACGCATCTCTTGCCCGCTGTTGATAATTTTGTGATGGATACGTTTGAATGGAATAAAAAAAAATTGTACACTATACTTGCACCAATGACATTTTCAAGACAGTAAGCCAAGATTTGGGGCATTCTGTTTCAATACACGAAACGAAACTCAACACGATATTCATTTATATTCATGACCTGCCACACACCAACGGTGAAGCATTGTGAAAATGTTCATCGGTTTATGAAAAGGGTGTTTCCTTTGCTGAACCAGAACTTTCCAATTGCTCTTCATGTATACCGTGCGATAAATTTATTTCTACACGTAACGTTGAAAGCTTGAACCCCAAAATCGGTTTCAAATTCACAGTTGAAGTCTGGTGGAAATTTAGGGTTACAATGATCTAAATGATCGACTCTTACTCGATAAAATTTTTAGGGTCGGTCGGGTTACCCTAAACACAGTTTTTTTGTGGGTTTTTTTGCCTGCCAATGGCTGACATTTTACATTACACCCTAGGCATGTTTTTTGCCGACGATGTGCATTGCTACCACGACATTTTCCTCGGTATCATGGGCAAGTGGAAATTAGCGACGACCAATGTCCGTGACCGAACACTAATATTCAGTTACGGCTCTGCAGTTTATGGCTTGAAATAAATTTAAAAACCAATTAAATAATAACAATTAACGACCCAGGGGGTATAAAGACAACACAATTCAACCATAGATATGTTATAATTATTTATTCAACTGACGCAATCAACAGAAGATGTCTTGTTAGTCATTGAAAAAAGATGTTGCAATATAGGGCCGATCTGATAGGTGTATATGGATGGTTTCAAAATGTCCATAGACAACCGCAACCGCAACAGATGTTTTTCTTGCTTTAAAAACCGAAACCGGAACCACAGTGTAAATCCTACAGCCTCCCAGGTTACAGATCTGGGAACATTTTGTCATTATTTGTTTTTGGTTTAATAAATAAAAAGGTTATTACTTGGTTAGTTTCATATCGGCGGAGATATCAGTACTCCGCAACTTCACATTATTTCTAAATGAAACAAAATGCTGCATTTTGATCGGCTTCGCCTCAGGTTGTATGAGTTCCCAAACCGGTGTAAATTCCCATACACCCTGGAAAACTCAAGGATAACTAATATTAGCCTGGGATCGAATGCTGATATCTCAGCCGATAACAAACAGGGCATATAATAACCTTTAATTATAATTTGGTTCCCGTAACCTAGGAGGGTCAGCTCGCAACCAAATCGTTACTATCCATGATTGAACTCACCTCTCCAACTCAAAATCTCGGATTCCCCACTTGAATAAATTATCGGAAAACCAAGAACAGGACAAACATTTTATTGCACATTGCAGAAAAAAGCTACCTTTCCTGTGACCAATAACAACAATTCGCTATATATGAATACTAGAATCTTTCTAAACAATACCATCAGTGTTGCAAGTGGATAGAGTTTCTTTTATTTCTACAACCAATTGTTGATTCAATTAACTCTCGGGAGCTGCTCACACCAATCCCTTGTTACCTTGTTATCACGTTGTTTTATTAAATATATTTGGATGTCATGAATCCAAGTTTCAAAGCACGTCACCATTAAATTCTAAGCCTACACGCTGACATTCATTTCCAGAGTAACTGAGCGAAGACCAACAATCAGCGTCCACTCCATTTACGTATATACTCACCCGCACGTGAAATTTCTTCCCTCCGTCCCTATCCTTTCAAACATCGTCTGGATACATTTTGGTCCTTGCATTAAATCGCACTCCGCTTTACACCCACCTATTAAATCACACTGGGCTTTACAACCAACGATCACTGCTGTAATTATAAAATTATAAAGAATATTGTATTCTCTGTAATCACAATCCCCGCAGAAATCCGTAAAGCAGTGTTTTATACGTCAATCAAATAGGATCCCGTAACCAACGCCTGGGATGGAAGGCCTCTCATGTGGAAAACATGGAAATTAACTATTGGCTAGACATTACTTAATACTTATGTTGTGGTCATGAAACAGTCACAGATGATGTAAATGGCTTTAAACTAACTAACTAACTAAATAAATAAATAAATAAATAAATAAATAAATAAATAAATAAATAAATAAATAAATAAATAAATAAAATCACAAGCTAACCCTACTCGAAGCGTATAAGATGAGACGAGAACTTTCATAAACAGAGGTACAGTCCAGCCGCCGTGGACTGGTCGTAATACACGCGTGGGCAGTGTTGTCCACGCATGCGTTTTCCAGGTAATAAAAATCATCATCGGCAAAAATTTAATTAATGAAGCACCGGGTTGTACCCGGTGCTTCATTGATTAATTTTTTGATGATTATTCCTAGAATTAGTGCTTGCATTCTAATATTTCGTCCGTGGAAATATTGCCCACCCGTGGAAAGTGACCAGCCCCCGACGGCCGTACTGTAGAAGATTACATGTAGTGTCACCTAATCAACCCTTTACCTTATGTAACGGTCATGTCCGGACAACGTTCTTTACAGAAGTCACTGTTCAAACTGTATTGAGTTATAATTTTCGCCTCTAAAACATGGTCCATGACCGGTGACCTTTCATTGGAATGAGTTCGAAGAGCTCGTTTCCACGGAGAGATTATAAATTATGTTTTGGAGAGAAAAAAAATTTCTTTATTCAAGAAACAGCTTTGCAAATGCTATTCGTGTTATGTGAAGAGTTTTCTGTTTCTTTACTTTTTTTAATCAGAATTGTGGGCTTGAAAATATGGATTGCTGTTTTTTGTTCATTAGTTTTTTGTTTTGTTTTTTTGTTTGTTTTTTTTTTTGGTGGGGGGAGGGGGTTGCCAGGGTGGGTCGGAGTCATTTTGTCTTGCTTCAAAATGGCATTTGGCGATAGAATTGAAAACTCTCAATAGATCCTCAGGGTAAAGTTGCGCTGTCAATTACTGCGTGATAAAATCTAAATTGAACGATGACGTTTCGATTTTCACGCCAAGGAATGTTATTTTTAGAAGTGGATCACAACGCCTCCTTTTCGTAATTATGCTAGTTTATTGTTGATGTGTAAAATATAAAACTGGATAATTAGATTTGAAAATAAAAAGTATATTTATACCAATATATACGGTAATCGTCATAACTGTGTTTGTACGAAAATATCATTTGATTGAAGGCCGAACGATATTTGTCACAGAAGTTTCCGTATTGTATTACCATGTTTTGTCTGCTAGCAGATAAGTTCGAAATATGCGAGCAATGATTAACATAATAGCCTATTCCTGAAACCCACATCTTTTCAGAGCTCTGCTATGTTGATAGTCTCTGTAAGACGGGCACACTGCCCCTCCCACACCTCCTTTCCCGAGTAAGAAGTGAAAACATATTTACACACCAATTCCTTTGTCTTCTCCGGGTTGGTAAGAGACGTAAAATACCGGATAGAACAATAGACTAGGTGTTCAAGTGACGTTGAACACCTGTACTTACTTACCATACTACGGGCCCGTGAGTTCTGTGAATTGGCGTGTAAGTAAGTACCTAACCTCGCTGTCGGTATTCATGAATTTGAACAGCCTGCCAACGTGCTGTTGTAACACCTCGCCGCTTTGCGGCTCGGCGTCACATAACCCACGTTGTTCAAATCCATGAATACCTCCAGCTCAGTTAGTAACTATTACAGACACCTTAGTATTTGCTGTTTTATACCTTGTATTAAAATGAGCTACAACGAAACATTTGAATATATTTGGTTTTAACTCTACTTTGAACCTTGAGAATTTCAACCTGCAAACTAGTGTTCAACCGATGATCGGAATCGGCCACCGCAATCGGCTCATTGTGGGCAATCGGATGGCAACAGCAAGCGCTCCTAGAACATCGTTTCAACCGATTGTTGCCAAGCATTTTTTGTGATGACTCATTAACCACATTTTATTATCTTCTGCAATTGTTCAATTGTTAATGTAAACTTTTGTCAATGATGCCTTTCAATAAAGTTGAGAAACAACCACAATATATATTCTTAATTTCTCTAGACGTCCCTTTACGGGATATTCAAGTTAAACGACATGTAATGCTAACAATTGAGCGCACTTGCGGCTATTTTTTGTAATCGGTTGAACACTATTGCAAACCATTTAATAACAGAAATTTTAATCGATCTGAATAGAAGAAATGAAGGTAAATGCTTCACTACATGTCACTTGCGACTAAAAATTGGAAGAGTCAATAGTTTAATTTACTAAACTCACCAATTAGCCGTAGCATGTAGCATTCATAAGGTCTATAGTCAATATCCATAAAATAGCAAATAATTATGATTGGCAAAAGGCACAATGAATAAAAAAAACTTTGACTCTGTTTTGACTCAATGTACTTATAAATTGGCCTTATTTTACTGGAGACTTTATTGGGACAACAGACCTAGCATTTTCATGAGAGCGATTTATTCGCTCGCCCATTGCTCGCCTTAAAAAAATTAAGGAGGGCGAAAACTAGAAAAAAATGTTTACCATAACAGCCTATTCCTAAAACCCACATCTTTTCAGGTCTCTGCTATGTTAGGTTAGTGGTTTCTGAAAGACGGCCAAATAAAACGTGCAAAACTCACTGGGCAGAATTTATTAATAGCAAAACTTTAGTTTGCCACTTTCAGCTTTCGAAAGGTTGAGTTGAGGAAATTTGATCGTTCCCCTAGACTATGCGAGGGGGGCAATTTTTAGCCCTACTGCATTTTTAAGAATGTCAGGCCTATAACAAGTTGCCTCATGTCTTATTCTGTTATTGTCACAGTCATGAGAAAAATCTCTGTTGCAAAATTTTCGTTTTTCCTGATTTGGAGACTGCCTCCTCCATTTCTTCAGCATTCTATAAAGATGAAAATAGAGAGCGAAAAAACATCTGATGTCAGTTAATATGGACACTAATTGCATTTCACTGTTTGACAAAGTCTGTTAACATTATTTGAACGTTTTAGACCTGTATTGGGTGGAAAATAGCAAATATTAGTGATTTGTGATGCTCATTTGAGAATGAAAAACAAATTGCAAGGTTAGGGTGGGTGTTTTGTCCCCCGTAGAAAAATATTTTTCTACCTTACATCTGCAATGTTTTTCCTGCGCCGTTACCCCCCCCCCCCCCCCACCCCCACCCCCACCCCACCCATCCTCCCCACTCTCTGTACCGGTACTTTTTTTCCCCGCAGTGAAATCTTTTTTGTTGTTGTGAATTTGGCAAGAATATTAAACCATATTAAGCAGAACTGTGGGGTATAATTACAGCAAAATGAAAGAAAATGTTCACATTGCACATTCTTCATTTTTCATTGATGAAGTCACTTGCGCCTCCATACCTGTTGCTCAGAACTGTATGGATTTGACATTCTGCTGAACAATACAAAATGGCAACTTTTCCGAATTGTTGATACCATGGATTGGATAAGTCTTACTGCCCATTACTCTTATAAATGACAGAAAAATTTCTCCGAGTCTGTACTAGGATTGAAAGAACTATTCAGGAATTTGGAGGTATTTTATTCCATTTAGGCTCTTACTTATGTCATATCATGCCTTCAAGTAGTGCTCCCTACCACATGACAGCAGCTCCGTGGAAAATTTTAGTTCGATTTGTCATTCCAAATATTTTGGTGTATAATTTATTTGGGTTATTTCTTTCCGACCTGTTTTGGATTTTAAAGAAAAATATTTCCTGAAAATTTGATCAAAGTTTCGTTGGACGACCCCTTAATATAAAGTAGCATATAAACAACATTTATTGAAATCTGATAACTATTTTTTAAAGTATCGTATAAAAAACTTTTACTCAGCATAGACGTGTCGACGGATAGAAGGACAGATGGAACTCTTCACTATAGTTCTTCCATACAGGGATAAAAATTCCAAAAGGTATGATGAAATAGGATGTTTTCAAAATCAATGGCAACCTTTGGACACATATATATTTTTCTGCTTAGATGAGACCACATGTAAATACACAGAAGACACGCGCGTGTGAATGGGTTAATCGAAATGTCACGAGTGCCAGCGAGGAAGGATAGAACGAGAGGCTGCAGGCCTTGAGTTTTATTCTTCTGCGATGACTCAAGTGCCATATCGATTAACCCATTAACACATGCGTGTCGTTCTATGTTTATTACACGCCTCCACGTCTATAAAAAAACAATTATTAGAAGGACAATAGGCAGTTCATTTGACAACTATCAGCAAAAAGAACACATTTTATCGCCAACCACATTTGCGAGGAGAACCCGTGTTACTATTTCGTCCCCTGAGTTCCAATGTGTTCTATGTGCCTACTGGCACATAGAACACATTGGGACGATTTCTAGCTATCGCTAGCGATTCATATTGTAATTGCGGTGCACGATTTGTAGAAAATTCCAGTGAAATTTCGCTTCTATTTAAAAGTAGTCCGTCAACGATTTCCGTTCCGCACATATGTGCGGAACAGATTTCCATTTTCTGCATGGTTTAGTGTTGCTGCAGATGGGAATTTCATAGAACAGGTGTGTAATAAAACCAAGTGGCTGTTACACTGTTCAAAAGGGCAGACAGAGTACTCTCGGTATTCACTTCTAAGAAAGGATCTTTCTTGATAGTTCTCTTCTTCAAGCTGCCAACAGGAGTTTGAAGTTAAGCGTTAATCGAAAAGATAGAATTTGTTCTCTCCCAAATGCTTAATACAGCTGTGCGGGGGGCGCGGTGGCTCAGTAGGTAGAGGTGCAGGCTACAAGCCGAGATGTCCTCGGTTCGTATCCCATCTGCGGCAACCGTGTTGTGTCCTTGGGCATGACACTTCACCCCCATTGCCTAAGGCGTACTACACGTCGATGGAGCACCTGTCTTCAACCAATGCTAACCCTGCATGTGTGGAGTTCGTATGTTGGGGAGCTGACAGTTGCTCGCCGTTGCTCGGTGGTTCTCTCCGGGTACTCCGGCTTCCTCCACCCGTAAAACTGTCGCGGTCATGATTAGCCATTGAGCAGAAATATGTGACCTTAAACACCAATAAATAAATAAATACAGCTGTGCAAAGCAGTTCGAGGTATCCGTTCTGAGGGAGATATGAATAAAGATAATTTCTATCCTCTCTCAAAATTCTACTGTTTCATAGAATTCTTTGAGCATCCAAAACCAGAGTGGGTCGCAAAAAATGCCAGGATACAAGGCCCGGGTGGGTGGGTGGGTGGGTGGGTGGGTGGGTGGGTGGGTGGGTGGGTGGGTGGGTGGGTGGGTGGGTTTTGGGTGGGTGGGTGGGTGGGTGGGTGGGTGGGTGGGTGGGTGGGTGGGTGGGTGGGTGGGTGGGTGGGTGGGTGTGTCCGAGCCCCAAAGTGCAGCTTTTGCCGGTGTCATGCAATTTTTTGCCAAATATTTTAAGACAAGCAATTACAACCGAAGTGAATTCAAGTGCTTAGATTCATAACTTAGAACAGAATAGAGCATTGATAATGCGTTGGGGGCTCCATATTAGAACTTTTTCCCCACGTCTTACACCTCATTAGTGGGTGGGTCCTTTTCTGGGTCTGGCAAAGATTTGCAAAACAAAAAAGTGATTCCCAGATATTTGGTCATGATTTTCACTCCTTGATATTTCTAGTAAGGCAGTCTGCCTCTTATTAGTGCTTTGTAGCGCCTATTAATTGATTCTTCTGTAAGCCTAAGGGTGCCTCATGCCATTGGTCTAGAGTGCTTCCATGTATGGAATAACTGGAAAGATTGATAGAATAAAAAAGAATAACAATCTTGATTGTGGAAAACGTTATAATTTCAAGGTAAATATGATTCTAGTGACACTAACACAAAAAAATAAATAAGAGGCAATTCATCTCAAACAAGCCACCCTGGCATGGGTCAAAGAACTTCAGTATTAGTTCTCTCTCAGACCAGTTGTATAAACTACACATTTAACCGAAAAGTAATGAAATGAAAAAACAACTATTTCTTGTGGACAGTTGAAGATATCCAGGTGGGAACAGTATATTTTGGGCAGGGCTTCTTGGTAGTGGGATTCGACTTGTGTCTGAACAGCATAGACATGTTGTACATCGGGGTAAGGATTGTGTTGCTTGGAACATTAATGGGTGTATATCTGCAATTCAGTTGGTGGAGGCATGTTCCAGTGGTTACCTGGGGGTCTGATGTTGCATCTCCGTTGTGACTTTATATGCAGAGAGATTGTTTTGGGGCCATCTGTGGCTAGTGATGCTTTGAATGCCCAAGAGCAGGGCTGGGATATCGGACAAGTTGGTTTGCGGCACCTTTCATGTTTGGGAAAAGTATTTATTTATTTTTTTTTTTTTTTTTTGATTTAGGTAATTTGAATACTTCGTTAAACAGATTTTATAAATTGGGGGTGGGTCCCCAATTGTCTTTGAGGAAAAACTGTGCGGGAGGGGTGGGTGTCCAAGACATGACTGGCACAAATTTGCATTCCGGGGGTGGTTGGTCCCCAAAATTGAAAATGTAAAACTTTTCACCTTATATCCTTAATTTTTTGCTTGACCCCCTTCCCCCACCCCCCTGTCCAAAACTGGCACTTTTTTAGTTCCGCATCAAAGCATTTTGAGGGTAATAGGGCTCATCGATAAACGAGGGGCACAACCGACATCCAGAAACTAAATGCAGATACTGCGACAGAACACAACGAGGGCGGATTATGGGGGGTGGGGTGGGGAGGGGTTTTGGCATTTACGTCCCGAGTTGGACTTTTTTTTATGTATTTCACTAGCACCGAAAGATCACGCATGTGAGATACAGGATTACAAAACCCAACGCGGGTCGTTGACTCCTATTCCCAATGTTCTATCCGAGTTATGTTCTGTATTTATATAATGATTAACACTTACGTTGCCGAAAGCGACTATTGTCACCTATTTTATGATGATTATCGGTACGCTCCGGTATGCACAGATCAAACCTAACATCTGATTAAAGGTTTCCAACAATTAATGGGATGATAGAGTTTCAAGAACGTCATAAATTTTATTAAATGTTGTCGCATACAGAGGTCCTCCATATATGACTAAAGTGAGCGTAAAAGGCTTAAACTTGAGTTAAGTGGATGAAGCTGATATTTTTAAAGAAAAATATCACCTTCGGCGGTCTGTTTACATTCTCGCTTAATAAGGTTTTGTGTCGAAGCATTTCATTTACGCCAGAACGTCAACCACATGCGTAACGACCAATCAGATGCGTTTTCACCTAACGTTTTTACAGGTTGGCCGGTTTCCAACAAGTTGTTCCAAATTCCCAACTTTCAAACTTAAGTCCCTTTACGGGAAAATGTCCGTACACCCTAAAATCAGTTGGTTTAACCAAACTGGGTTCATATTCACTCAACTCAGTTGATTTGGGTTGATTTTTAACTCAACTGATTTTAAAGTGGACAAACATTCTAACTTGCCCTGGCAGTGCTCAGTTGTGGGGTGGGACACTGCAAATATTAAAATAAAACCATGATACGGAATGTCAGTCAGTGTTTGCAAAGTAAATGCAGACGAATATCTGGGTTAGGGAGATGCCTATGTCTGAGATTTACCAAACACATTTTCTTGAGATGAATGGATAAGCAAAAATCGTTTTTTGCTCATTTTTCCAATTGGACATGCCGTTTACAAGTCTTTGGCACTGCAGTTTACCAAGCCGGCTGGTATAGTGCATAAAACGCGATATAAAAATTGCTAAATTAAATATGTTAAAACTGTTAACATTCAAAGATTATAAAAACTGCTGATGTCAAACTTCACGAATTTTTTTTATCGTAAAATCATTACTTTTCACGCCGGTGTTATGTTTCTAACAAGACAAAGCCAAAAAAAGACAAGATGTCTTTGTTGAATTATGAGTTATTTGTGTTACATCTCACCATAACCTATATGAAGTTTCAAAGCAAAAACATGTTAAAACAAAATTTAAAAGCCACAAGGATGGAAGTTCTAAAAGGCGAATGCATTCAACAGAAAAACCAAATGTCTTACTTGGGCGTTACTGAAATATAACTATAGAAATATTATATTCATGAAATATCGGAGTGCGCGTTAAAATCTCATTTGCATTAAATGTGTTGCTTGATGAGGGAGGGGGGGGGATATGACACCGGAACCAAAAATTAGGGCTTATTACTTGGTTAGTTTCATATCGGCCGGGATATCAGGCGAGGTGTTTTCATATCAACCTGAGATCGAAGGTGGAAGGAGGATGTGAAGTTACCGAGGGCTGATATCTCGGCCGATATGAAACTAAACCAGTCATAACATCTTCATTTATTATTAATATTATTATTCATTTGGGTTTAACGACACCTTAATAGCCAAGGTCATATTGTATCGGTGACAGTTTTACGGGTGGAGGAATCCGGAGTACCCGGAGAGAACCATCGAGCAACGACGAGCAGCTGCCAGCTCTGCAACATCGTAACTCCGCACTGCAGCACAAGCAGGGTTAGATTGGTTGAAGACATGCGCACCATCGACGTGCAGTACGCCTTAATACACGGCGACATCGTGCCCCCATGTGTATCGGGGTTAAGTGCCTTGCCCAAGGACACAACGCGGGAGTCCGAATCGATCGCCCAGACGGCCACCCATCCAAGGATTAACCGGACTCGACGTTGCTTAACTTCGGTGATCTGACGAGAACCGGTTACCACAACGCCACCGCGCTCCCTCTTCATTTATTAAACGGAAAGAAATAATTACAACATTCCCAGATCTGTTACAGACTTGAGACAGTATATTGTTTCTCATTCTTTACACAAAGTCCGAAGTTTCCTATTTCTCCTAGTTCCGCTATCCGAACGTCGCGGCTGCCCCACCGGGGAAGCCATGACGTTCGGATAGCTGAGCTATGTCTTCCCCCACTTCGGCGAATCTCCGCTTACGATTCTGAATCTTAGTTTTGCAATGAATTTTATATCAAGCTCTGTTCTTCTATCCACCACCACCACCACCACCACCCCCTCCCCACCCCACCCCTAATCATTACAGATTGACCACATTAATTTCTCATCAAACAAAACTCAAACCATACCACCATGCCTGGTAACACCAATTTTCCGAATACGAATAACTATGAAAATATTAATGTAGGCCTACACAAATTGGTTGCGCCAAGTAACGCATCAAGGGGCAACTCTAGCTTCGGTCATATCGGCCGAGATCGGTGTTATATCAGCTGAGTTTGAAGTCTATTAGACGAGTTTTGTAAAAAGCAATTCTGGGAGAGAAGAAAATTATATCTAGTAAATAAAATGACTGTTATTCTGGCTCTCTGATAGTCTGCCCAGAAAATTGTGTAAATTTGAAAAAAAAGTTGACTTTTGACGAAACCAAAATTGTTATTTATTGTGCAAATATATCCCCTTATGTTTCAGAACAGAACTTTATTCGAAGAATGCTGGTATGTACAAGTATTATGAATACAACAGGATACAGATGGTTATTAGCATCTTCAGGGTGTAACTTGGTCTATTTTGCCGTTTTCAGTTGCTTCGCAGAAAAAAAAACAAATAAAAAGGGTGGTTAAATGTAGATTGGTGAAAACAGTTTTGATAGGATATACACAAGACACTAATGATAAGTTATTGCTTTGAGCGAGCACGGTACAATGCATGCATAATTATAGAGTCCAGTTCGTGTATAAGAACATACAAACACTGAGCGGTTAAGTCAGATTCATATATCCCGTGTAACAAAAAATGCCCGTTCGTTTAATATTATTTAAAGAATTACTTTCGTTAAACGAAAGTAATTATTTGCATAATAATAATAAACAAACATTTCGAGCCTATTTAGTTTATTATCGTTTTAAAGAAGTATGACGAGTTAGGTTGCAAGTCCAAGAAGTCTTCACTAATGATCAACGATCCGGGAACATAGTCTAAAAAGTTTAACTCTTACACCACAATAACGGGAAATTTTGAGATCCTAGTTTCGGACCTGTGTTAACCAATGTGTTAGATGTAGCATGGGAAAAATCTTCGTTAACTCTACATTCGTTCGCGTGAATGCATTTTTATGTAACCACAATGAGAACGAAACGAGTCCTGGTATAAACTTGCATGGTTCTGTATTCTCACTTGGAACCCATTCCTATAATACTGTCACGTACAGTACAGTCGCCATGGCCTGGTCACAATCCACGCATGGACAGTGATGTCCACGCATGGTTTACCAGGTCATAAAAATCATCAGCAACAAAACTTTAATTCACGAAGTACCGGGTTTTTACCGGGTTTTACCGGGTTTTTACCCGGTGCTTCGATAATCAAATTTTTGATGATTTTCCCTATAACTAGTGTTTGGAAGTTAATATTAGTGCGTCCGTGGAAATATTGCCCACCAGTGGAATGTGACCAATCCACGGCGATTGTACAGTATATTCCATTTCTTGATGTCGTGGCACAATAGACATTTTCATACCATCACTGACTGAAATCAGCTGCCAAGATTTGCATTATACGGCGGACGATTTTTTGACGTTCAATATGCAACGTTTCTCTGCTACCTTAATGGCTACTTGGCATTCGAGAGCGACAGTGCGCTTGTGTACTGGTACGCGTGAGCCGCCACAATTTGTGCTGAGGAGTGTCCATTCAAGGGAGATGTGTTACGCCACTATTGGAGGCATTTGGACCACTAAGTTTTGTTTGTATCGGGTGTCTTAGTACTCGGGGTGAAGGTGCATTTAATCAGTTATTTCATTGCTTTAACATTGGCTTTTGCACGCGAATTCAATTTGGGGCAATGACACCCCAATTTTACACGAATTTTTATGAAGCATGTGATTTGTATTGTAGCCGGTTGTCTGTGTTGAGATTTACGGATACCGCGGGGTCCATGCATGTATTTCACAAGGATTCGATCACTTTATGTTTGGTCGCATCATGATTCACATTTATTTCGAAAATTTTTGTTGAGCAGCCGGCTTGCACATCAATAATGAAAACATATGCATTTCTATGCCAGGTGAACGAATTCGAGTACATCTCTTCAAACACAGCACCGAAAAGAGGATAAGAATGAGTTCAAGAGTCAATCGAGAACTGACTGGAACAGGTTATGATCTGACTATTCGAGTCTTATCGAGCAAATGATCTATCGATCTATCGAACAATTCATCGAAAGAGTGACTGCTCATACGATACTTCGACTCATTTATTTATTTATTTATTTATTTATTTATTTATTTATTTATTTATTTATTTATTTATTTATTGGTGTTTAAGGTCATATTCTAATGCACAATGGCTAATCATGATCGTGACAGTTTTATGGGTGGAGGAAGCCGGAGTACCCGGAGAGAACCACCGAGCAACGACGAGCAGCTGCTAGCTACCCAACATCGTAACTCCGCACTGTAGCACAGGCAGGGGTTAGATTGGTTGAAGACATGCGTACCATCGACGTGCAGTACGACTTAGTACACGGCGTCATCGTGCCCCCATGTGGACAGTCGGGGTTAAGTGCCTTGCCCAAGGACACAACGCGGGAGTCCGAATTGATCGCTCAGACGGTCACCCATTCGAGATTATCCGGACTCGACGTTGCTTAACTTCGGTGATCGAACGAGAACCGGTTACCGCAACGCCACAACGCCACCCCCCCCCCCCCCCCCCCCCCCCACTTCGACTCATCTGGGCATTTGAGGATATTTATAACATGGTGATGCAGAGTATTGGTAGATTTGGGGACCTTCTTAACCCTTTGAGACTTTAATTATCCTGACGTTCAAACGTCACTGGGAATTCAGTTTCTTCAACGTTTTTCAAGATGCGACGTCAAACGTCGGAAAGCACAAATATAGAGGATATTCACGAAAATTTGATGAATACCGAAAATATCTCGTGAGTGGCTACAAAGAAATATGAGGATCTTCACGAGCGACGCAGTCGCGAGTGAAGATCCTCATATTTCTTGTAGCCACGAACGAGATATTTTCGGCATTCATCAAATTTTCGTGAATTTTCTTTTTATTTAATGCTCTACGACTACAAACTCTCCAATTTGTGGCCTTTATTTGCCATTTAGGCGCAAAATTTATGTGCCGAACCGGCGTCCATACAAAAATTACAACAACCAAACTCCAACCATTGGAATGTGTGAATATCCGCACAAAAAGTAGTCCCGTCTTATTTCTCCCCTAACTTTACGATTTACCAAGGCTGGCGAATTGAAATAATCTCAATGTGTTTCGAAGAAATAGAACAATAACAAAAAACACCACTTTCTTATTTTCAATAACAAGACACGTCATTTTATTTTTTTTGAACTCAATGCACTGAAGACGTGTGAAGTTGAACTGAAGAAATTTGAAAGTGATTTCGGCTTTTCGCTGGAAGGTGAATGAGAAAGTCAAACTTTGAAACCGCTGATTTAATGAATTGATTTAGTCACTGTCACTATCAATTATTCGAATTCGTTTGTATTTGGGACTCTGGAATTCATTACTGATGTCCTGACTCGTTTAAAGTACATGTGATTCGTCATCCGAACCTACGATGAAATATCGATTTCTAAATATCATTTTGATATTTCGTTTTGCCGACCGACAGGGGAATATGACTTAATTTTTCAGCGTGAATTGATGCCTGAGCATTAAATAAAAAGTAGTATTTGTGTTTGAGTGAATATGAAATATAAGCAAGGGAAGTGTTGACTTTTGCTCTGGTATCCTCATTTTTGAAAGCCCTGATGGTGGCTTCTAGCACTCAACCAGTTAAGAAGTCTTGACAGCAGGATTATGTTTGTATTTTAAGCTGCGATGACATTTGGCTCAACGGTTATCACTGAGCACTATTCGGGAGAAAATAGGAATCTGAGGTTAAAACATTAAAAAATCGAAAAATAATAACAAAAGAAATTTCCACAAAGTATCAACGTGCTGTTTGATTTCGTATGTAATAACACTTACAAAAGTATCAAAGGGTTAAATTAAATAAAAGATTTCGTACGTAATAACACGTACAAAGGTACCAAAGGGATAAACTTGGTCGATCCATTCAACTAAGCCCATTGCCATTTCATACAGAGCCCACTGTGTGATTGCAGATCGTGTATAGCTCCTTAGAATGAAATTAAGAGTCACTTTGACAGTTACTAAACGGGACTGGCTCGAAAGAGTGACCTCTCTTGCGATACGATTCTGGGACTTGTCTGGGTATTTGAGGATACGGTGCTATCTGATTCAGATTCAGATTCAGAAAATTTATTCACAGTATACATAAATAATGGTTACAAATACATATATTTCATACGTTTAGTAAATAGTGTACTGTAGGGGGTGGCATAGCCAGATTGGCTGTCTACCTGTCACCTCCTGGAAGGAAGTGTATTTGCAAACAGGTTGTGACCAAATGGTTAGGGGAAAAAAGTATGTGACGCTAAGCTGGAACTGGTGCTCGAATTTTTTCATTGCTTTTTAAGATTTATTTGCAGGATGTTTCCGGCACAAAAGCCAATGGGAGATCGGTGCTTAGGGATTGATACATTGGTACAAAACTAGCCGCTCTTGGTGGCCACTCCATTGCTCGGTGCCAAGTCTCATCAAGCACAAGATGCCGTTCGCAGAGCGAAAAAGGGATAAATCTATGTGAACTGAGCGTCAATGTCGGCCAGCGCATTCGGAGGGCATCATGTTTGGGGTTCTCTACGAATGCGCCTGCAGACATGTCTCGCATCTTTATTGTTCTTGGATCACTTACTGAGCGCCAGCAGTGATGCACCTCATTTCTCTCCATGGACTTAGCCTATAGAGAATGAGGAAATGCATCATCGCCAGCGCTCAACAAGTGCTCTTCGATATTACTGACAACAGATTCCTAATGGAGTGTTGAACGTATTTTTTGGTGCACGTGTTGGGTTGAACAGCAAGTTTGACCAAGACGAGGGTTCCAGATAAAAGCAGAGAGTACGTCTATTGCGTTATGTAAACGCCTGTTAGGGCTATTGTTGATAACAAGTTTACTAAGTTCAGTCATGGTAGTAGAGATTGTCACAATTGACAAAAGTGGAATAAGATGAAAGAAATTTGGATGTCAAGTTTTTCTTAAATTCGTTTCTGTGACTGATATTACGAGCTGCTTCGTCGAGAGCGTTCCAAGGTTTCAGAAAAGTGTATAGAGGAAGTTTATCAAGAGATTTGGTGCAGGTTTTCTCTACATGTATAAGGCCAAATTGTCTGGTTGTCCTACCACATTGATTGTCTACAACACTAAATACATCATTGAAAGAGGCCGGTAATCTACCATTTTTCGAGTCAAAGACGAAGAGCAAAGAATGTAATTTAAACAAATCATCAACCTTAAGTAATCTATCTTTCTTGAATATGGGGTCTGTATGGGCTTTGTATTTTCGGTTATTAATTATTCGTAGTGATCGCTTTTGCATGTTCATGAGTTTTTTAGTGGCCCTGGAACTCTGAACTCTGTACAACAGTTGACTGGGTATTAGGGCGTAGTATAGTGTTTTCATGGCCCCGTGGGAGAGAATTCTCTTGACTTTGTTAAGACTATAGTTCGCGAGTGCTATTTTGGAACATAATCGAGATATATGAGCCTTGTAAGTCAAATGTTCATCAATGTTTATTGGGAGAAACTTTAAGAATTTTACGGCTTCGGTGGCCCCAACCTTGTTTATTATTTGGTTGTCTATTTTTAGCTGTTGGCAAACATTATTATTACTTCTTTCAGTAGGGTTCAATACAATGTACGTTGCTTTTTTCGCATTCAACATTAGCTGGTAAATGGAGCACCATTCATATAGTTTTTTAATTTCATTATTAAAATACGTTGTTAATGCATTATTAGGTGAGCCTGAACAGTGAGTGTGCAGTAGTGTCATCGGCAAATGATAAAATATTGAGTGAGGTCGAGTTATTAATTTCGTTGATATTTTGAAGGAAGAGAACCGGTCCTAGAATTAAACCATGCGGAACACCACAGCACTGGTTGGCAAGGTCTGATTTACATTCCCCATACATAACATAATGCGATCTGTCAGAAAGGTAGCTTCTAAACCATCTGTTAGTGAGACCACGTATACCATACTTATCCAGTTTGCCAAAAAATATTTCATTATTTATCGTGTCGAATGCTTTAGCTAGATCCAAGAATAATGCTAAGGAACTGTTCTTTTCCAGTTTATTATTTTCTATTCCGATGCTTTTTAGAAGCTGGTGAACAGGGTGGATTGTATTATGTTGCTTTCAGAATCCGCATTGGTGAGGTTATAAAATATTAAACCTGTTTAGGAAGTTTACAAGTCTCACCTCCATGAGCTTTTCCGTTATTTTTGAGAATGCAATAAGTATACTAATCGGTCTGTAATTAGTAAAACTATGCTCATCACCGCTTTTAAAAATAGGTATCACCTTCGTAATTTTCATCCCGTCAGGTTCTATGCCAGTAATGAATGAATTGTTAATAATATGTGCGAGAGGGTGGAGTGCTTCATTTACTGTTTGTTTTAGAAGACATGTGGTGATATCGTTACAATCTTTTGACAATTTTGGCTTCATTTTATTTATCACATGGCGAACTTCTATTGGATTAGCAGGGGTGATGTAAACATTATTTGAAACGCCACTATTCATATAGTGCAGGTAACAGTTATTGCACTTCGGAATATTTTTGGATTTTTTTTTTTTTTTAAATTTCATTTTATTTAAAGTCGGTACATAGTAAAAACAATAAACATTAGCTCTGTAGAGCTATTAAAACCGACACCTAAATTACATACACATTTGTGTTATAAGTTAGACATACATATAACATATGACATATTACATAAAAGCTCAGGGTTAAAATCATAAGAAACGTACATAGAACTTCGTAAGTGTGTGTGCTTGCATGTGTGGGGGACTGCAGTTGTGTAATGGTGTGTATGTGCAAGGGTGTTAGCACACGTGCATCTCTATGTGTTTAACCTGCATGTGTTGCATTTACAATGTGGTCCATACCAGCTGTTTATGAGTGACTTAAATTGTGTGAGTGTACTTACTGTCCTGAAGCGGTCTGGTAGGGAGTTCCAAATTTTGGGGGCCTCGGATCAAAATGAACGTTTTCCATAAGTTTCTGTCCTAACCTGTGGTATGTCTGCTGTGTTATGGTATCTGAATGTATAGAATTTATCTGTGATGTTAATGAGGTCATGTAGGTAAGTGGGCGTTTGTTTATTTGTAATCTTATAAACCTCTATTGCGACATTTCTAAGGCGGCTTATTTTAAGTGAAGGTAATTTTGAGCGGACTAATAAGTTTCCATATGTTTCTTCTTGCTCATCATAAATGAATTTGAGTGCCCTTTCTTGACTTTTTTCCATCTTTTTGTATTTTTTTCTCAGCAGAAGTGCCATGTGAGTGGGCAGAAACTGAAATTTGATAGTATGAACGAGTGGTAGATAGTGAGTTTGCCTAGTCTATTTAAATATTTCCCAATTCGTTTAAGTACATTAAGTTATGTTGCCGCTTTTTTACAGATTTTTGAAACGTGGGAATGAAATTTTAATTGAAAATCTATTGTGACCCCTAATAATTTGACTTCTGGTTCGCACTTAATTGTGTTGCTACCTATTTGAACAGTAATGTTTTCTTTTTGTGTTTTTTGCCTACTGCCATAGCTTGGAATTTGTCTGGGTTTGCTTGCACGTGGTTGTCTGCGAACCATTGTATGAGTAAGTCGCTATCTATTTGCAGTGATGTTTTACTATATCTAATGAGGTATCGGATTTACTTAATGTGTTGTCATCAGCATAATTGTATAAATCACAGTGTTGTATGAAGTGAAAGATATCGTTAATGAAGATGTTGAACAAGATTGGGCCTAATATTGAGCCTTGAGGGACTTCTTTATAGAGTGAGAGAAAGGTGCATGTGGTGTTTCCTAGTTTAACACTTCGTTTTCTATGTCTAAGATAATCCGAAAGTAATTGTATGGCTGAATCTGAAAGTCCATATTTTTGTATTTTTAAAATTAGTAGGTTGTGTGGCAGGCAGTCAAAGGCCTTTGAGAGGTCCATCAATGTGCAGCCCACAAACTTGTTTTGGTCTAGTGCCAATTTCCAGTCCTCAATGACCCTCAGCAGTGCTGTTTGGCCTCCATAGCCAGCTCTGAATGCGGAGAGGTGGGGTGGAAAACCACATCATAGAAATCACTGAGCTGTGAGTGAATGGATCTCTCAAAAACCTTGGATAGTGCTGGTAGAATGCTTACTGGTCTGTAGTTTCCTTTATCTAGGGTACTATTCTTTTTATATAATGGTCTAACTTGTGCTACTTTTCAGGCGTCTGGGAATTTTGATGTAGTGAGTAATAGGTTTACAAGTGTAGTAAGGGGTTTAATAATTATGGGTTGTGCTAGTCTCAGTAATTTGGGTGAGATGTTATCATACCCTGCTGCTTTTTAGGGTTTATTTTATTGATTTGTTTGTTAATGAAATCTTCATCTACAGGTTTAAAAGTGAAAGATGCATCTTGTTGGTTGTTTTTTGTTATGGCGTGAAGACTTGAGTGGTCTTCATCAATGTTTCGGCTGTTTGACCCTATATTTTTAGCTACGTTTACAAAAATGTTGTTAAAGACTTCTACAACATCTACTTGATTACTAACTATTTTATCTTGTTCTTCTAGTATAATATCTGCTTGTTTATGACAGCCTTTGTTTGTAATAAATGGTTTTATAGTTGTCCAAACATTTTGTGTATTTTGTCGCCCTGTACATCTGTCTATGAAATAATTTTTTATTGAATGTTTTCTGACTTTGGTAACTTTGTTTCTTTGTATTCTGTATTTTTCCCAATTTTGCTTGGTGCGGTTTAATATGTATCTATTATGTAGCATTTTCTTGTGGTAAATTTCTTGTCTCAACCTTTTGCTCATAAAGGGCGCTGTAAGTAATCTACGTTTTCTTGTTTTCATTGGTGCATGTTTATTTATTATGTTTATCAGTGTGTTGTTAAATTGATTATATGCTGAATTTACATCCGTGTGTACTTCTGTAACTGGTAATATTTCCTTTTGAATATCTTTGTTGAAATATTCAGTTTTAAAGTTTTGAAAGCTTCTATATGTTACCCACTGTTGTTTTTTGACAGTGATCTTACTGTTTGATTGAACTGCTATTATGTTATGAACATCACTAACACCGGTATTAATTTTACATATTTTACCTGTAAGGTTTGGTTTGTTTGTCTGTCAGTATCACATCTATTAATGTAGGGTCAGTGTTTTTTGGATAACAAGTTGGGTTTGTTACTACATTTGTCAGATCAGAAATATCACAAACAATTCGCAAAGGTTGACCTTTAGCTGTTAATAGGTCATATTTGATATCGCCTAGAGCAATGAGGTTATGATATTTTGTAGTACATATATCAAAAGATTGGCAAAAGTCCTTGGAAAAATTGTTTTCAGTCAAATTTGGGGGTCTGTACACACCCTGTAATAGCCATTTTGCTCGCCATCATTCCGATGTTCGCGAAGAAAGTATTGAATTCATTTTCTATGTGGCGAGCTTCGTTTATCTCTTTATCGTCGTGAACGAAAATCGAGGGTAATTTAGCTTCGCGTTTCCCTTTTTGATGGCTTTGTTTAAAATTTGCCATGTTTTTCGCGTGTTAGTAGATTGGTTTGCAATGCTTTTTAACCTTATTGAAAATCCTACTGTAGTTTTTATAGTTTTGAAGATTATGTTCTGTGGGCGCTTTCAGTTTTTGTGATAATTTTTTTGTTTATTGTTAGAAAATATGACAAGCCCCCTAGTCATCCAAAGTTGTTTTTGATAAACGTTCTGTTCTGCCGGGCACGTTTGACGAGAAATGTTTTTTTGTGGGCTTCACGATAAATGGTTAGGAAGGTTTCATAAGATGTGTTAGGAAAATTTGCTTGCAATACTGGAGAAAAATCACTTTGTGATAGCAGCATCTTGAATTCTGCAATACTCTCTGGATTTATAGTTCTTTTCAAAATAGAGCTTGGCGGATCACTTAACTTAGGAGCCACTTTAATATAAAAACACCAAAGTGATCTGAAACATCACATATAATTATTCCGGAAAGGGCTGTTTCTGAAAGACTATTAGCAAAGATATGGTCTATCGGGGTGGCGAAATGACTGGCTAATCTGGTTGAGTTTGTGATGTATGGTAAAGAATCCCCGCCTGAACATGGGATCGACGTGTTCTTCCGTCTTGGGATGTGTGCTAGCTTCCAGAAGGTCCAGATTAAGATCAGCCATGATATAAACTTTTTTTTTATTTTCGCCATTCAGAACATCAGTTTATTCATTTAGTTTTGATAGGAAAAAGATTAATATCAGCTTTTGGTGGTGTGTTGGGCCTATAAATGACACCGATAATTTGAGAATTATGTTTATCTTTGACTTCAATAAACAGAGATTTGAGAACATGAGGAATAAATACAGCGATATCACATCTAACTTTGTAAGGTATTCATTCTTTAACATACAGACCTACTCCTCCTCGACCAGCATCATTCTCGGGTCTCATTTTATTGATAATTGGATGATAACCTTCCATGTTATACGATGTGTTTGTGGGAATTTGGAATATTTCGTTAAGTACGACGATATCGAAAAATATTTCTTCTGATTACAAACTGCATATCATGTTTTGAAATGAGTCCCAATGGGCTTTCAGACTTTGGCAGTTGATGTGGAATAAGGATAATCCTACTTCTATTTTACTGGTTTTCGATCGGAAGTCAATGGGCGCGAAGTCACTGCAGTCGTTTACATGATGTTTGAATGGGGATTCGTCATTGGCGGGCAAAGAACAAACTTTATTACTGTAGAGCCACATAAAATCGTACTCTGCGTTTATCTATACCTCCTCGAGTGTAATACTACCCGCCATCAATCATTAACAATCCACCATAATCTCCAGTCAGATAGGTATGCAATATTTTCCAAAGGACAATGGATTGGAAATAGACCCGTCCAAGACTCGCAAGGACGAAAATCAAGACCGGGGTCCCATTAAAGTTTTGATATGGATTTGACGTCTCTTCTGCTACATTTCTGGTCACTGGATGTTGAAATAATGTTTTACATACAGTACGTGGAGAGTGTATTATCACTAAATCACCCGCGGAGTGGAGACTCCACCCAAGCAATTACTGCAAATTTGTTGCAAAGCATAACAAGCACTAGCAAAGTTTCAGCCAATGGACCTCCGGGTTGAACCCGGAGGTCCATTTGCTGAAACATTGCTTGTGTTTTTAGTCGATATATACAAAATTTGAAAGTTATAGTTTGGGTGATAACTCCACTCCGCGGGTGATTTAGTTACAATCCACTCTCCACGTACTGTAATATAATCAGGAGGGTAAATGTTAAAAATATATAAAGAAACATGTGCACAAAACACAAAAACAAAAAGAACAACTTCTTTGTACTTTCGTATGAAGTAGTGGAGGTCATAAGCAGCAAAATATGTCTTAAAACATTATTATACACGAGGTCGTAAACGTCAAATAAGTAGGTTGATCATCTTTTATGTAGTGATTTATCGAGCATAATAAGGTAATGAGAAGATAAAAAATAAGGTAGGAAAAATGTTCTATTTTTTCCAATAAAAGGGTATAGTTTGCCATTGGACACATGCAATGCTGACAATGTGCAAGTCAGAATAGTGTTTTCTGTTATCATGAGAGATTCTAAAACTTATGAAAGGGTGCGAAAGAAGGGCAATAAAATTAAATGACACTCAAAAAATTGTAGGCAATAAATGTTAATACGTTTCCCTTTTATGACAAAATGACAAGATTTAACCCAAATGTACCTCTACTTAGAGTCGGATTCTACAAGTGTACATGAAAGTGGTATTTTGACCATCCTCATGCACATTTACAGAAAAGAACTTCTTAACCCTTTACCCAACGAATCGCCCGCATTCGCCCGCATTCGCCCGCGTAATATGCAAATTCAGCATTTGAAAAAATATTATTTTTCAAACGATTTCAACAAAACCATATCATGTGACCCCTCGTTGGAACGATCTCGTCGAGCTCGTTCCAATGAGGGGTCACATGATATGATTTTGTTGAAATTGTTTTAAAAATTAAAAAAAATGATATTTAAAATAATAAATTTTGATATCGTCTGCGTTGGGTAAAGGGTTAATAAGCTGCAATAGCTAATGAGTTGGATTTTTCGTTAATACATTTACCCTTTATAACGAAATGACTGGAGATTTAACCAAAATGTACCTCTACTTGGAGTCGAATTCTATAAATGTACATGAATCTGAGACAAAGGGCCATAACTGCTATAATTTTCGTCGGATATCGCTGGTCGCCATACTTGACATAGACTTTGTTGCTATAGAGACATATCATCATGTGAGAACCATAAGGTTCTATCTTCTCTTGATATAGCGAAAAGAATTGAAATCCGGTTACTATTGTTCGAGTGATGCCATAAACAAACATTACACGATATTTTTAAAGCTTCGGTAATTTTCATCGGATATCGATGATGAAGATAGACAGAAGGACAAACATACAGACAGACAGACAGACAGACAGGACATACAGACGGACCGACGGACAGACAGACCGACACACACACACACACACACACACACACACACATACAAGATATGACACACGTACGTACAGATATACGCATGCACACTCACCCTCTCACACACACACACACACACACACACGCGCGCACGCACGCACACACACACACACACACACACACACACGCACGCACACGCTCACACACACACACACACACACACATACACGCAGGCTAGCGAACATTAATTTTCATATATAAATATGAAAAATAATGATGGAAAATTAAAGTTACATATTTTCAATAAAACAACCAAAAATGTTTTAACCCATGTCTCCGATTGCTGTGAGGACGAAGTACTGAGTCAATATCATCGAAAATGTCAAATTTCATCCGATGCCCTGTATGCAATTTCCCCAAACAAATCTATTTCTATGGTAAGCTTGCTCTATCTTTTCGTGCCTGCATAGTCTACTTATTAAATTTGGGTTCTCCTTGGTCAAATCGTCTTTCACATTTAACTGCTTAATCTGTCCATTACTCGTCTTGTATGTGAATTTCTTGTTGTGAATAAACATTTTGTCACATCGATTAAATTTCTCTATGCATGGTCGAGGAGTTTCTTTAGTTTGTGAGGGTAACCTATGAGCGGCCAGTGTATCATCTCGTGTTATGATAAGTTCTTTCTGGCTACTCTTCACCACTTCACAAATTCGACAGATCTTCACCTTCCCATTCTTCGAAATCAGTTATTCCTATATTGCATTTTCGTGAATATTGTTCTGATTTATTAGCGGAGCTTTTAAGAAATTTAACATCGCCCTGAAGTGTTTTAACATCTTTTCCGAGTCCATAGGCTTCGCTTGGAAAGAATTAGGCTTCCTCGCTAACAGACTATTCTCAGTTTGTGTGGCCTCAATTTGTTTCTCCATTTCCTCTATTTTCGTGCTTAACGTTTTTTATAATTTCGTCTCTCAGAAGATTCATTTTAGAATTTACAATATCATTGATTATGGTCTGCATATCTTTTTAGTTGCAAGTTCGGTCATATTTTCCAGGACTGTTGTGATCTGCTCAGAAAGATCGAAAACTGACGTATCTGCTAACTCGGAGACAGAAAGAGAAATTTCATCTGTGGAACTGTCTTCTGGTCGTGGGCGCTTTACTGTTGAATCACTGGCAGACTTTCAACTTTTCGCCAAACCAGGCCAACTTCCTGATTGCTTCGGTGGCTTCCCCGGCTTCACAGCGGACGCTGAAGATGACATACTCATTGCGAAGAGGGTTCGTGGCAACCAAATGTCTTAAACTTGTCAACCAACTAGCTGATTATTCATTAACAGGTGAATCACTGGAGATGGAAACAATATCCCCCGTTGCATCAACAGTCAGTGAATTAATTCTCAAGTACCGTTAACCCTGATTTGAGACTGACCGATAATGTACCGTTTACGTCGCAACAGTGAGTTCTTTTCACCTTTTTACGACTCAGGTGATGGTTACAACAATGAATGCGTACTACTACAAATCAAAAACTCCTATCTAAATCATCACAAAAATGACAATAACAACATCTCAGAACACACCGTTATTAGCGAACACATTTTCCGAAATGACAAGCCTCCACAATCCCCTGAAAGAATACGCCGATCACATATTTAAACTACATAAAAGTATAAACTTGTGCCAAGAAGTAACAAACACCTTAACCGGGTCTCCTGATCAAGTGATGTTCGTAAAAAACACAACTTGGGTCTCCTGATCACGTGGTGTTGATCTGAGGATAATTATCTCAATTTATCCGGGGATAGCTGTCCGAAGATCATTTTCTGGAGATATTTTTCGGACAATAATTGTCACTGCTTGAAAACCATTGTCGACATTACCAACTGTCATACCCTGATCTTATCTCCAAAACCTCTACTAACCTCTTCCTCTACTGCTAAAACTGGTCTGCACTAATATTATTAGCTACCAGTAGTGTGACATTATCTATCCATAAGAGTGGAGTGTTCTAAACCTGGCGAAGGTTCATAACTTTAGTATAGGTGCTTGTCACTATTAGCTGCTATTTTATCATATGACCTCTCCATTTTCTCGGCTTATTACCATTTCATATTTTCAATAAATATTAATTAGTGCGAACACCTTCAGTTGATTTGATTGGTCAATTTCAAAACAATGTTTTCTGGCTGGTTATCACCGAAAAGATCTGTGTCAAATTAATTCGGTTATGACGTATGATTGCGTACAGCTGTGACGCGTCACAGTCAAATGCATGACGTTAAATATGAAATTCCATTCTTTAACCCTTCTTTTCTATCTGAAAGATGTATTTTTGGTAACTGTGGTATCATATGATAAACAGAATATGAAATTCGTGTTTTGGTCACACAATATTTATGAAACTTGTCTATGAAAATTCTGAGACCCGTTTCATAAATATCGTGTGACTAAACACTCATTCCATATCCTCTATACACGTCTTGTCATCACTGGTCAGCAAGTGTAACTAACAGTATTAGCTGTCCCTCTCAATCTTTCCTAGTAATAAAGACTTCTACTTCTGCATCTATATTCTACCCCACCACGCCACTATTACTACTACAGCTTATTTATTAGATATATTTTTCTTTCCCAGAATTGCTCATTATCAAACTCGGCTGATATGGCTTCAAACTCGGCTGATATGACAACGATCTCGGCCGATATGGAACAGGCAAGAATTTTCTCCTTAATGCGTTACTGCAATCAGGAAATGTGGTGTTACCAGATATGATGATGAGAAATTACTGATGGCAACAAGAAATAATTAGGTGGATAAAAAGAAAAAAGAAGAAGGTTGTATAGAAAACTCATCACAAACTAAAATTCAGACTCCTAAGCAGAGATTCGTCGAAATGGGAGAAGAGTTAGTTCAACTATTCGAACATCGCGGCTTTCTCGGGGGGGGGGGGGAGGAGGGGGGGGGGCGTTCGGATAGCGGAACTTGGAGTAAGAAAAGGGGAATCGTCGGACTTTGTGAAAGGAATGACAATCACTAACACTGTCAAAAGATGGGAACAGATCTGAGAATTTGTATAATTATTTGGTTTGTTCAAATAAAAAGGAGGCTGATTTCTTAGTTAGATTCATATCGGCCGAGACATCAGCCCTCGGTAACTTCACACCAGCCTTCGACCAAAGGTCGAAGGCTGATGGGAAGTTACCGAGGGCTGATATTTCGGCCTGTATGAAACTAACCAAGTAATAACCTCTAGTTATTTAGCTGTAGCGGTCGAGGTATAAAGGCCATTTACCAACCAGACTGATTGGTCCGGATCTCTTAGTCTCGTGGTAAATCGGTCGCTTTGAGCGCTAGAGGACGACGGTTTGAACCCCGGCTCCCGCACTTATCTCTCCTCCTGTTACATTTGGGGGCTCATCCCATCCTCAGCAGCAGATGGCACTGTTTGTGTTTCGACCTCTCTGAGGGAGGAACGTGGGTGAGATTCACATGTGGTGAATCTCAAAAGGCGAGAGTAGTGTAGCGGTCGGGGTGTAAAGGCCATTTACCAACCAGCCTGGCTGGTCCGGATCTCTTATTCTTGTGGTAAATCGGTTGCTTTGTGTGCTAGAGGTCGACGGTTCTAACCCGGGTCCCGCACTTATTTCTCCTCCTGTTGCACAGCAATCAACATTGTCTCCTGTCACAACTATAAGCTCTACGGTGACAGAATGACAATATCTTCCATCTACTACTGATGATGCCCCACTCCTACTAACTTATTGTTCGCTAAGGTACTAATTATTATCTCTAATACCTATTACTGCAAGGTCCTATGGGTTATGTTTTTGTTGCCCACTACTAATACTAACACCATTAGCCTCTTCTTTTGGCAATCCTACGAACACCACTAGCAGATTCACGAAATCCCACTTTCGGAATCCCTTTCAAAGGTCAGTTTCTGACCTTGGAATACATTTTATTTTTAATGAATTTAGTCGAAGAGTCGTACAAGGTGTAATTCTCTCGAACAAATTCTCGATGGCTCTTTTCATCGATAAGTTTCGAGTCACCAGCCTGTTACAGTGACTGCTCGGTTGACTCTTGGGCTCATTCCGTAAAAAACTAGGTGTTTATGTCCATAGACTACCATAGACAGGGTTTCCGTCTGTGAGATTCCGTGAATCTGAAAGTGGTGTCCATAGGACCTTCAATAGAGGAGGCTAGTGATGTTAGTTTTAGTAGTAGCAACGAAGGTTCATTCCCACTAGACCAGTTCCCTTTAGACCAATTCCCATGAGGCCAATTCCCAAAAGACCAATTCCCCTTAGACCAACTGACGTGTTCTACTTTTAAAATAATTCTATATCAATAATTTGATATATTTATAAATATTTATAAATATATTTAATGTTATGGATATTCAAGCCTGAAAATAAGTAGTTTGTCATTGGCAGAATGAGGTCCCCAGAGGGTGAATTTGCTGCTGTTATCCCATACAGTGGGTCAATTTATCCTCTGGGTACCTCTTTCTGTTTATGTTTGAGACCTTGATTCGGGTTGAGGGTAAATTTAGTGATGCTATCCTCCTGTGCAGGGTAGCATCAACAAATTCACCCTCTGGGGACCTCATTTGTCAGATGACAGTCTGTTTATTTTCTGACTTGTTGATATTTTATAGATGTTGGGCAGATTTTTCATAACAATTGTTATAGTAATCACACACTTTCAAAGGCAATGATTCTTTTTATTGTTTTCGCGGTAAACAGATGTTGAGCTGATTTCCACAACAAAACCAACACAATCCTTTGTGTGCATTGATGTTATAAATCTATATTTTTGTAAAATGTTATATGTACTGAGCTATGCTAAAATGTTATAAACCTATATGTTTTGTATGTTATGCGTATAAATATGTTTTTATCAAATAAAGTGCTTATCAGTAAATAAATGTTTTCTTAATTATCCCTAATCAACCTTTAATCCATAACAGTACGTAGTTGGTCTACGGGGAATTGGTCTTTCGGGAATTGGCCTAGAGGGAATTGGTCTAAAGGGAATTGGTCTAGTGGGAAGACACCGTAGCGAACGGCAGTCTCATAGGAGTGATAGAGCCTGATAGTAGTAGAGGTTACAGGTTGTGCTAAATAGCTAAGCAGATAGTAGCTTTGTGGTGGTGGGGGGTGAGCAGCATTGAGAGATGGTTGTGGCAAACTGGCAACATAGAGCCGATAGTGGTGACACGAGACAGTGCTAACCGGAGAAGTAGTGGTAGCCATCGGCATTTGTAGCAGTTCAGTTCATTCGAGGGACGAAATCTTCCTTTAAAAACAAAAATGTATCATTTACAATATTTACCATCGCAGTTGCAGTTAAAACAAGAAGTCCTGTCACGAACTATGCGCTTGTCTAGGCTTAATTGCCATATCGAATGGCATCCAAAGCATGGCAGGTTCTCCTCTTTACTCATAGCAAACACAGGTAATGTTTCTGCCAATGGACCTCCGGGTTAGGGAGGTCCATTGGCTGAAACATTGCTTGTGCACAGGCCATATGTACAGAATTTGATAGCCGTACTATAGTCATAATGTATAGATTAACGCACAGGTCGACGTGCTATTTGTGCGCATTTCATGACAGGACTTCTAGTTTTAACTGTAGCACATTTTTGCTTTCAAAAACCTATATTACCATTATTCTCAAATGGACTTTGACGCAGACTTGCGTCATCCCGTACCGCAGCGTCCTTACGCTGCAGATTGTAATAAAGTTTGTGACACAGACAACAAAGGCATTGTTTTTCGGCAGTGAATGTGATAAAAATATAAATATTGGAATTCTTAGTTCAATGACAATGACGAATATCTCCACAATCTTATCGTAAATGGACTTTTATAAACATACAACACTTACCCGCTAGCGTGATGACAAAATATACTTTATCCATAATTCAGATAAAAAAATCGAAAACTGACAACTATTTGAGGGAGCCTGGTTGAAAAAAAAATACTGAATGCTTCAGAATGGAAAAATCATAGCAAATGAAAATCTGGTTTCGAAGTCGTTAAACAACTCTACATCACGTGAACTGAAACAGTTTTCACAATAAGACGCTAATGAGAAATTAGATAAGGTCCATGCTCTCACATTAAACTGAATGGAAAATCATCCGACGAGAACAAGGGCGTATAAAAAAGATTGAAAACAATTTATCAGCTACCTGGGTGTCCACCACCTCTCTGCTGGACGGAAAGAAAATCCAAATTTGTTTTTGGAGCTCCTACCAACAATCTGCGAAAACTGAGTGTATTTCTTTTAATGTCCCGGGCAATATTCACATATTCCAGGTTTTGTGTAATATAAAGAAAGACAATGTAGACCAAATAAACATTCTTGTAAAATCCTACTTCTCAGACAAACTTATTAGACTGAAATACAGTGTGAATTCGTCATTATCCACTTCATAAATGGTTGCTTCGTTCATAGCAATGGCCCTAGTTATTCCCTTTGTCATATTTATGCTCATTTTCATCGCCGGCTCCAGACGCGACCGCCCTTATCACGTGCCCCTCCTTTTTTGTCACTCAATATTTTTCCTTCACAAGCATCGATACCAAGAAGAATGATATTATCCGCAATTAGACGTGGACATCCACGCCCAGAGGTAGTGGATTCCCATGTGATATCGCGGATAATACCTCAACACAAACAAACAACTATATTTTCTGTTCAGTGCGCTTGTGGTCCGTTATATATTGTCCTGTATCCGTATTTTTTTTAAATTTAAAGGAGTTTGCCTGCAATTGCTGGAATATGTGGGTTGAAAAACATTGTGGTCATGTGCATATAAGCCACCGGGTGCCCGTACTGACCTTCCAGTTTCTAAACTTCTGTCGAAGAGGCCACGCTGACAAAAGTGGAACACGCCCTGGGTTCTCGCCCCAATTCGTCACTACGCGCGTCGGGTGATGCTTCTCGTCATCACTCATTATTCCAATGTGGCGTCGCTACCTTACCCGCAGTCCCAAACCCGGAAGCTTGGATTCGCAACCGATTTTTGCCCAGCAGTTACATGATTGTACATGGCATTATGAAATACGCAAAGTTGTCAAGGAACACATTTAAAATAAAATTAACAATGGTTTTAGCAGATTGAAGAATTAGTTCTGAGAGACCCAAAGTTACTTTTTTCTTGAAGAGCCTACAAACAATCTCCAACACTTTGTAGGAGATTTTTTTCCTTACAGAGTTTTTATCGTTGCTAAGTTAATTTCAAAATGTCCGCGGAGTATAAAATACACGGGGACTTCAACCATTTCGGCAGCACCCTACGTTTGACTTCCAGAACGGAGAGTATTATTACCCCCGAGTGATGTGAGGGTGGGATGGGAAAATCTCACGCGAGGGGAAAGATATTTGACCCAGTCACGGGGCTGGGCGAGTGTCTCTGCCAAATATCTTCCCCAGAGGGGTAGATTTACCCACCCCACCCAACACCACTCAAGGGAGATTTTCTCCCAAAACACCAAACATGGCACGTCATAAAAATCAGACTATTGCTAATGCAGTGAACATTTACTGTCTCATCGTTTTACCGTAGAAAGAAATAAACTGCACATTCGAACACTGGGGGGAAGCGTGACCGTGAAAATTTGGTTGATTGTGCCGGTGTCCGGTTGATTGCCCTTTCTCTTCGACATCAAATTGTGGTAAGTGTACGATTTATCGTAGATTTCTCTAAATATCAATAAATTGGGAACCCAGGAATATACGCATAGGTTGTGTGAATGTATCCTGAACACGTACATATGTTTTTTATACTTAGATACCCGAGTATTGCCTGCTAGTGACTTCATATTCAATCCATCAGCGGGTCGTTTTCGTCAAATGTTGACAAAAATGGCTCATACGCCTCAAACACTTTAACTACCTAATTTCGTTTTACCCTGCATGTAGATAAGGTGTAGAAGATCTTATAACCTGAACTACCGCAAACAATTTGCTAAATTAGTTGAGAAAACACGCGAAAATCGAGTGTCCGGTTATTTTGTTGATTGCATGTAGTGACCGGTTGATTACGGTTCTAAATCATGCCGATGTCCGGTTGATTGTTTTACTTGTGTCCGGTTGATTGACAAATACACTTACTTCATGTCGGTAATTTTAATCCCATAAACACTTTTTATCACATAATCACACCATCATACAGTGTGTTAAAGCCATGTAATATTTTTTTTATAATACACTAGTGTAATAAAGGTAGAAAGCCTCCAAAATCAAAAGCAAATGGAACGTGAGCATGTGATTGAATCACGTGCTGACATTCCATTTAAAGACTTTTTACAGGATTGACTGTACATGTATTACTACTCTGTGGTTTATTGATAGAACTGCACGTTTGAATGAGTTAACAATTAGCTACTAGCATATTACAGAGTTGTCGTTCTTGGCGTCAGGTATCTTGAGTTTGCTTGCTCACTTCAGTCATTAGAACAATGCAGTTTGCACTTTTTTACGTTCGATCAATTGCGATAACCCTTCTTGTTCAACTCAGACAAACATTTTGCCAACTGAAGCTTTGTGTCTCTGTGTTTGACCTTTCTGTCGCTTAACCCTTTACCTAACGTGAGGTACAGATGACACTTGGAAAAAAATACTTTTATAACTAATTATTTTCATTTTTTGCTTCCAAAACATTGGTTGTGACCCCTTATTGCTCGTTCCAATGAGGGGTCATAACCTATGTTTGGAAGCAAAAAATGAAAATATGAAAAAAATGAAAGGCGATTTTTATGCATGGCGTTGGCCGGATTTTACCGTTACGTTAGGTAAAGGGTTAAAAAATAAATACATATACATACCCACCTTTTTATAACATAAACTGTCCTCAAAATCGATTCATTAGTCAATTTTGAATTTGAGAGACAGTATCTCTGTTTTTATCGAAGAATGCGAAGTTATGTGGAAGACATACCTGACGCCAAGAACGATAACTCTGTAATATGCAAAGGGTCAATTACTGCACGAGAAAGCGTCGCGTAAGGATACCACGAGAGCCGTGAGGCTCGAGTGGTATCCATTCGCGATGCGATCGAGTGCAGTAATCGTTAACTCATTCAAACATATGTGTGGTTCTATATTTATTACTCACAATCAGTTACTCGTAGAAAATGAATTTAAATTGATTGTGGGCGAAATGGACATTTTCCATGCTGACGAAGTGATATCGACCCTGACACAAAAACGCGATCCTTTAAAAAGCCATCTCGCTTCGCAAAGTAAAGTGTTAATTGGATGGTGTTTGAGATTAGGGGTGTGTTAATAATAAACCACAGACGAGTTGTTGTAATCCAGTTTCCCTTTAAGCAACCATCCTTGCTGTCATCCATTCGGAGGTTCAAATATTGCAGAAGTGGATTCTCATTCTAAATTTAAAAGTTCGTGTAAACAAACGGTATACCCAAAAACTGCAGATCACCACAAGTTACCGCAGGCCACCACAGGGCACCTGAAAATAAGTTTTTTGACATTTATTGGCTAGTGAACGATCACTTACATTGTTTTGTGTTGATTCTAAACTTATTCAAGTTAAGAATAATTCTCATCTGGTCGACTTTGCTGGAAAATTTCACCGTAGGTCAGTTCTCAGGCCTAACTGACTCGCGGTAAAACTAGTTTAAACTACCCCACAAAATCGACCAGATGAGCATGTTTCTTAACTTGAATAAGTTTAGAACCAACCCAAAATATTGTGACTGACCGTTTAGCAGCCAAATAAAAATAAAAAGATGATTTTCTGAAGACATGTGGTAGCTTGCGGTAACCCGTGGTGACCTGTGGTATTTAGGCATACCATAAAAGAACGCTGCACGCGCTTTTGGCACTTTTTATCGGATCGCACTTGACCTTTCCGGTAAAAATTACCACACAGCTCAAAAACCTGTGTGATCGTGTAAGATACCACTATGTGTGTGTAATAACTTTTATTTCACAATTCATTTTGGGCTTCGTGCTACATCTGAGCGTCGTGAAATGTGCGGGTAATATTAAATTTTGTGCTGAGTTCAACCAAGGTGCATATCTTGAGGTTAACGCGAGTGTGAAACAAAAACTAGAACTCGGTAAAATCCTTGAGATGTGCATCGCGTGAAAGCTAGGGGCGTAGGAACGAAAACATATTGGGGGGGGGGGGGGGTATAGGGTCCTAGGAGAGGCAGGGCCGACCATGGTTCGGCCTTGCGTGAGAAAATGTTCAATTTCCAAATGGAAAAGATGCAATTTCCTTGCGTCTGAGCCATTTGTACAATGATATTAACTCAGGGTTAGATTGTATAGCCGGTAAAATATAGTTGGTGTCCCCCTTTAGAGAAGTTTGGGAGGCATGTCCCCCGCCTCCATGATCTGCGCCCATGGGGTATCCTATCACTTGAGGGGCCGAGCCCTGAATTCAGGGCTCGGCCCCTCAAATGATAGGATGCCCCGTTGGGCGCAGATCATGTGGACGGGGGGCATGCCTCCCAACCTGAATAGGACAGCTTGTAGGGTCATTGGAACAAAAATAATGGTGGGGTGCATGATATCACCTGAGGGACTGAGTCCCGAATAGGAGGACAGCTTGATAAGGGTGACCTCGTCCCGGAGTGTAGGGGTACGGGTATGAGAAACCGTTAGAAATGGCCAACTATTTAATGTTTTTCATGGGCATGAAGGCGATTGTGTAGTGATGAGCAATACAGTTAAAACTAGAAGTCCTGTCGTGAATTGCGCGCAAATAGCACGTCGATCTGCGCGCTTTGTTGCGTAGTATGGCTATCAAATTCTGTAATATGGCCTGCGCACAAGCACTGTTTCATCCAATGGACCTCCGGGTAACCCGGAGGTCCATTGGCTGAAACAGTGCTTGTGCTTGCTATGGATAGGCAGGATAATCTACCGTGGCTTGGTTGCCATTCGATATGGAAATTGCGCGAAATTCCTACGCGCAATTAAGGCTAGATAGGCGCACACTTCATGACAGGACTTCTAGTTTTAACTGAATATGTCTATAAGCAGCCAGAATCCCCGCCAACGAGAAGGCCGAAGCAAGTAATTTGTTTGTTTTTAGTAGTTTACATCGGAAAAAATTCAATATTGGATTTTGTAATAAATAGAAACCAATATTGTTCCTCTGACAAAAAAGCCACTGTCTTTGGATTTGGCGGCCATCTTAGGTTTCGAAAAAATCCTAAAACGACTTGACATCCTCAAAACCTCCTAAAGCAACCTCATGATCATCAACATCGCGCAAAAGGCAACTGAGCTATTGGGAAATAGTGTTCTCTGGGTGGTAGCCATTTTAGTCACGTGATCAACAGGGCGATATCGTCTACAACACCCTGATAACACAGTGTAAGAACATTTTCAATCCTTTAGCTCTCCAGTTCATCTTGTAGCGTACAAAATTCTGGACCTTGAGTGAGAAAGTCATTAAATTCTATCAGTGAAGAAACTCTAGACTCAAATCCCACAGATCAACCGTCCCATGGCGACGACTTTCCTGGTAGTTTCGGGCAGTGCGTATGTCTCACTGTGAGAAATATATTCAAGTAAAACAAGTCCCGAGTTGCGCTAACCTTCATTAGCAAATCAAAATAAACTTGCATACATTCTGCTGATAGTAATTTATTGTGTAGTTACATCATGACCATGATTACCTGCACGTCATAGACAGTAATTCACTTTGCATTATATTATTGTTGATGCTTCAGACAAATATGCAAATGTACTTTTATAATTTGGCATGTTTTTTGATGATAAATAGTTCGATAGACAGTTATCATTATACCTAAAGATGCAATCAACCGTACACCACGGATTTATCAAATACCAATCAACCGGACACCACTTAAGCAATCAACCGGTCACTACATGCAATCAACAAAATACTCGGACACTCGGTTTTTGCGTGTTTTCTCAACTAATTTAGCAAATTGTTTGCTGTAGTTCAGGTTATAAGATCTTCTACACCTTATCTACATGCTGGGTAAAAAGAAATTCGGTAGTTAAAGTGTTTGAGGCGTACGAGCCATTTTTGTCAACATTTGACGAAAACGACCCGCTGATGGATTGAATATGAAGTCACTAGCAGGCAATACTCGGGTATCTAAGTATAAAAAATATATGTACGTGTTCAGGATACATTCGCACAACCTATGTGTATATTCCTGGGTTCCCAATTTATTGATATTTCGAGAAATCTACGATAAATCGTACACTTACCACAATTTGATGTCGAAGAGAAAGGGCAATCAACCGGACACCGGCGCAATCAACCAAATTTTCACGGTCACGATTTCCCCCAGTGTCGAACGGAGCTTAGAAAAGTTTCGTATTTACGAAATCGAGGGTTAGCTCACGACAACGATGTTGAAACAGTTGATATTCCGGTGAGGACACATTTCAAATTCGATGACATCGTATGGCGTGCGTGGATAAAAGAACCATCTTTCAGTGGGTGGCTCGCTGATCTCCATACAATTGGATTGTTGGAACGTCGCCACTCACACTGCCACCCTAAGATGGCGTCAAGTCAATCAACGGGAAACCTCCCCCAATTGATGACATTTGATAACATGAAATCTGCTATACTATAGCGTAATAGCTTTCACTTCATCAAACGTCATGGCGTTTACCAAGCTCTCATGCCACCAGTCTAATTCTGTTCGAAATTCGACGCTATTATGGGTTATTTGTTTATCCACTATTCGTGGAAATTTACGGGCAGACGACCGTCGATATAATTTGATGTGCTTAAAGTTGTAAATATATGCAGGTATTCTTTCCTGTCGCAGTTATAGTTATCCCAATTAATAAGTATTTAATTCCCATTGAAAACATCAAGATATTAACACAGTTTTTGGAACTTCCCGTCGTAATCATAACACTACGGCTGTAGTGAGTCTTCATTTCTGATTGTAATGTCATGAAAATATCCATCAGAGCAAATCTCGATTGAGCAACATGTCCAGATTTAATTCCCAGAAAAGAGTCTTTGTGAACATTTTCTGATTCAGTCGTCCGGGATATATCACTTGGTCGAAAAAGCGAACCGTAGGTTCGTTTTTCCATCCATTTGAAATATTCCAAACCAGTGACTCTAAAAATAGGCGATGATCTATTTGAGAGCTATACTGGTTCCAGGTCATAACAGCGTCGAATTGATACTTAATTAGACTGGTGACATGAGAGCTTGTGCTTTTACCTTACCTGGAAACTGACAACACTGTATTACCTTCTAATTTCGGCACTCATTTTTGTCAATAATAACTAAAATATTATGTAAATATTCAATTTGTATTACAACGAAAAATGTGTTCATCATCAATATATTCATTTTGCGCAGACATCAAAGTATATTCTTTAATAAGCGATCGGAAATTACGAGGCGTCAGGAAATTGAATATTTTCGAGAAAATATTTTTTGTTTTTTAGTGCCTATTTAGCGACCCGCCCCTTCCCACCCCCACCCCCCCCCCCAACATGGTGTCGGGGGAGTAACTTTTCTATATGTAATCAATGATCGTTCCAGCAGTCCAGTTGTATAGAGATCAGTGGAGTTGCTGTATTAGTGGAAGCGAAACTGGACACCAGAAATTTGTTTACAAAATGCAGACGATACACTCGAGTAATCATCCAACCACACTTCATAAAACCACGAGTAGGGGTATTTTATTTATGTTCCTTCTATTTTGATGTCTTTAGCAGTCTGAAACTGTGATAATGAAATGGCCACGTGTGTATTGACATCGCTGGAGACACCATACGATTAGAGTAAAGCTTTCACACAATTATCGGTTAGGCAAACAGCAACGCAAACTTTGTTATTCGTCCATTTTACATTTTTTTAGTTCCGCCCCGGTAACATAGCTAATCCAGCTGGCCCACAAAGCATTACGGCCTCAAAGGGTTATAAAATGCAATTTCCGGCGATTCTGAAAGTGCACTCAGTGAAGTTGCTTTTGTGGTGTAAATTTGCCAGTCTTTTTCACATTAACTTCTCAAGACGAATGCACAATGAAAAAGTTATACATCGAAGAGACCTCTCTAATTTATACTGCATCGGTTTATTGGCATCTTTGCTTGGGAAAATCTTCTGGGCCCCGAATGCACATTGCACCTATTTCTATAGGCAGTTATCCATTATAGGGACCACTATTATAAAGGAGTAAGCCCAATTAGACGACTCCTCCCACTCCATCGACGCGTTGGTATATTTATGTTTTACCGTTTGTTCTAACTGGAGTCAGGACTAAAAGGACTCTGCAGAGGTTTACTTGATGCTTGAAGGTAAGACTTGTAGGAAATATCAAGAAATGGCCATGCGGTGCAGTCGGGCAAAATACGGTTGCCTGATATTATATCTCACGCGAGTTTCCCCTCCTCTGATTGGCTGAGATTTACAATACTTTGTCTGATAGTTTTACATATTGAGGATTCTAAAAATAGCCGTGCAGTATACTCTTTTTAAAAAGAGCCGTCGAATATTCTAGGATGTTCGACTGACGGAACACAACGCATTCTTTGGCAAGTTTTTTCCGGAATTCTGTTTCGTTATTTCTGAGTTCAAGAATTAGATGTTTGTCTCGAGCAAGATCCTTGACAATATGTAGTGTACTTGGGATTAGAGTTCTGAAGGAGAGTAAAATTGTTCCTCGGTTTGTTCGATATATATACAGAAAGACACGTGCGTGTGAATGGGCTAATCGATATGGCACGAGTGCCAGCACGGAGGGATAAAACGAGAGGCCACAAGCCTCGAGTTTTATCCATCCGCGATGGCACTGCGATTAACCCATTCACACACGCGTGTCGTTCTGTGTTTATTACACGCCTTTACGTCTATAAAAACAATTATTAGAAGGACACTCTGCAATTCATTTGACAATTATCAACAAAAGGAACACATTTTGTCGCCAACCAGATTTGCGTACTGATATTCTTCTTCTGGATGTTCATTATCCCCTTCATATATCGACTCTATTTCTTCTTCGCTATTTACGGACACATTAAACGCGCCATATGCTTAAGTTTTAGACATTTTATTTAGTTATTTCGCAATCGCTTCAGTTTTGTGTGATCAATCGTCTGCTCATCGATTTCCGTTCGACACATGTGTGTGGGACGGATTTTCATTTTCCAGATGGTTTAGTGTTGCTGTAGATGGGGATTTCATAGAACAGGCGTGTAATAAACAGTGGTGCTATGTAAAATACTAAATGGATAAAATTAAGAACTTGCAAATAAAAGTCTAAACAAATAAATCATAACATTCGTCATCCTACGATGATGATGCAGCTAACGTTGACACCACGCCCAAACATCATGACCAACCTCCTTGTCGCAGTCTAAACGATACAAACTTCCCGATGGGACTTGTTGCCGCCCTCATGTGTTATGATAAGTAGTGGAGGGAGTCTTATAGGCAGGTTGCTTCTTGCCTACCTTGAATCACCGTCTTTCCGCTGGCGAAAATGAAACACTAATACTCTAAACTCAGAAAAGTAATGATTCGATCGTCATTCTCCATCATGTGTCACATAATTGGCTCTCAGTTCATTCTTTCAGTCACAGTCTGTTTGCAATCACCCCATCTTCTTCCAGGGGGTGGCAGGTAGACAGCCAATCTGGCTATGCCACTTCCCACGGTATACTTCTCATTACATTTGTGCAATATGTTTATTTCTAACCATTTTACATGTATGTGTACCGTGAATAAAGAATCTGAATCTGAATCTGATAAAATATAATAAAACTATTGCACGGCATGTCGTTGACTATGCCAAAATAATGGCTCCTCGAAGACCACAATTTTGGAATTATCAACTCCAAGCTGTCCAATAGTTATAATATAGTCCACAAGTAGCAAGTTTATCTTAATTGAAACTATTGGGTAGAGACCCCAAGTTAGAATATTTCTGTAAGATAGCCACGAGGAAAGAGCAGCTTTAAAGGAAATCCAGCATTGTACAGAATAGTACTGCAGCAGACTTCCACATATGCATAAAGTTGACTCAAAAATTGACGTGCATACTCTACGTGTAATGCCGGAACTATGTACCAAAATTCCACAGTCAATCTCAAAACATCCCAGAGCTGGGTATTTTAACGATGAAAGTACCATTAAGATGCGAGCCGGCTATCTTGAATGTTTAGTTCGGCTTTGTGAGTCAAAGCAGCCTTCGAAATTAGCCATGGTAATCGACAATGATATGGTTAGAGCCGTGGTATTCTGCCACGACTTTCATAGCCGTATTGCCGATGGGCATTGCTAATTTTGGTGAGAGCTGCCACCTTGTCTGAATTACTCGCTTGAACGCAAACACATGTCGGGCAACCTCATGCTATGATAGGACAAAAATTGGTCACGCCCCTCCAGTATCTGAAGATAGTTGCCAGCCCAGGTGTTGGAAGTTAGAAATGTGGGATGCACTGAAAGCTGAAAAACAGGATGTACCGTGATCAGTAAATTCAAGTCTGTGTGAAAATGGTGAAAGCATCAGAACACACCTGTACTGTAAGAAAATGTATGTAGACTTATTTTGGGGAGTAAATTATCTATAAAGAAATCAGGTTTTTGCAAACAGCATTTAAAGATTTTCATACAGGAACCTGAAAACATTTTAAAGAAACCAGAAATAATGTGTTCTATAAAGAAATGTGTATTTTCCCTCACTTTTCTGAGTGATGAAAAACATTCGAGAATGCATAGGGAGGGGAGGGGGTATAAAAGGCAATTTCCGGAAATTCTGAAAATGTACTCCATTATCTCTGGGTAATCCAAGTGATCGTCACTCATATTTCGAACCTACAGCACGTGTCGACTCATTTGGTGTTGGTCCCAGGCACACAGGTCATTCCATGTTGAGATGTGAGCATGACTCACTTTAAAAATTTAGACCCGACTTCTTTTCTGATATCAGAAACACGTGTATAAACTTCGGGGATGCATTAGGGGTTAGAAAATGCAATTTCCAACAATTCTGAAAACTGCACTCAGTGACCTTGGTCCATATTTTTGGAATCTACATCGAGTTTTGACACATCTGGCGTTAGTCCCAGGTCCATAGGCCATGCCATACTTGAGATATGGGTGTGACTCACTTTCAGGAGCCTTAACAACATAGGTGGCCGGGTACTAGTGACTGTCTATCGGTATGCTAAAACGTAGCAATATTGGTAGATTTGTATTCGAGATATCGTGCGGACAAGGAATTGATGAGAAGATAGAGGACAAGAAGAAGAAGAAGAAGAAAAAGAAAAAGAAAAGAAAAAAGAAACCATAACAAACAGAAGCCTGTGTGTTTCACACAGACTAATTTCTTTTCACCTAGTGGAAAGAAAGTAGTTTTACTAATTACTCGGGGATAGTATTGTGAATGTCGAGAACGTGATAATTTCATACTTTAGTTGGTCTAATGTTGGATGTGGGTTAAATAATTGGTATGTCTATATTAAAAATTTCATTTTCTACCGATTCAGGTTTATTATTCAAATTTTAGCGCAATATATTCATACACTTCCTCTTATCTGACGTTGTGTTTTTATTTATGGGGTCGTGTGGCTTATTTTACAGATCTTTAATGTATTTTATAGGTGTATACACAAACCAATATGTCATTTCATAGTGCAGGTATGTCTACCACTGAGATCAAACATACAATGATATCACCACTGTGATATGAACGTTTTTCATTATTTACGGACCTGGCGTCTGACTTGGAATCCGAGTGGAGACAGGAGTTTTTTAGTTTTTTTATCACCGCAACCATGAAGGTGCTTGGTTTCAAACCTCTTTACTTTATGTAAAACTTTGAAATGTTTTTTTTTTTAATTTTTAACTTCAAAACATGGCTTAGTGCCTTCATTGGGACGAGGTCGTTGCAGTGGGCGGTCAAGAGATTTGTTTTTATGGGAAATATGAACAATTCTACTTATTCAACATCATGCTAAATAACGGAATCCAATTTTACGGAACTGGATAGGAATCCCACTTACAGGGTCCATTCTATAGTCTGCCTATGCTTGAAGAATTTTGTTTCATCATGAGATAATGAGAATACGCGCCACAGTATATCTCCGTGGGCCCTAAACCTCCATTTGGGCATTGAACGGCCACGTTCCGTTGAATCGCACCTATAGAATTTCTTTCTATGGTTTGTAAAACCGTTTTTCGTCGTATGATGCCACGGGGTCTATGAAGGAAATACCTGATTGACGGATTACCTCTTGGCCTTCATACTCTCCTCTGAAATTGTATTGAACGAGGGCAATGAGACAAAAACTACTACGACGATGGAATCTGCATTCGACTGTTAGTAGTGTTCGTAGGACCAACAATAGAAGAGATGGCTAGTGGCGCAGTGTGACGAATCGAGGGTCGTAGGGGTGGCAACAAGTGGAGTAGTAATAGGCGGCAGTTGTGCCACAAGTTTGTAGTGATGGTGGAAGACAACAGTACAGGATAGAGAGTTGAATAATCCCCCACGCGCGCCCCTCGAGGATAAAATCTTACTCGAATCCGAGAAGTAAACTTTTGTATTTATTTTATTTTCCCCATATTTGTTTTCTCAAAACAATCCTTTACAACTGATTCCGTGGTTACTTTCCAAACATGTCCCCCGTAAAAAATAGTGTAGTCCGTCATCGCTGAGAGTGAAATACGATGCTGGGAGTGGAATACCATTTTCGGCCAGTGTGAGTGGGAATATGATTGTTTTTGGGGAATAAAAATGAATGAGAAAATAAAATAAAACAAAAGTGTTGATCTTATAATGTTCAATTATTGCTAAATAATGCACTGTTGTTGTTCGTGGCGATCATTCATTCGGACATCAGTGAAAGTAAAATTATTCCCACATGTATTCAGAAATTACATAGTGCTTTTATGTTTACTTGGGAATTCCTCCGTTCACCTTCGGGCAACTTCACTTATCTCTTCACAATATCGTATCTTCCGAAAATCGTCTTCATTAAAGTTTTATAATTACAGATTTGAGTCATTTTGCGTTGTCTGATGTCTTGCACCTGGCATAAAGTGTTTTTGTCACTCTTGCACACACCAGCAAATTTGCGTCTTATTGTGCCTTTAACCCTTTACCTAACATGAAAAGCAGACGACACTTTCACAAAATATTTTTGAATAACTAATGTTTTGATTTTTTGCCTCAGAAACATAGGTTATGACCCCTCGTTGGAACGAGCTCGTCGTGCTCGTTCCAACGAGGGGTCATAACCTAAGTTTTTGAGACAAAAATGAAAAAAATAATGAAAATTAATTGGCGATTTTTGAGAATAGCGCTGGCCGGTTTTGGCCGTTACGTTGGGTGAAGGGTTAATATAACAGACCGTTATTTCGGGGAAAATGGCACGTATCAGTATGTATCTTTGCATACACAAAATACCAGTAACATGAGTGCAAAAGATATAAATGATATGACAGATGTTGGATTGGCACCGCATGTGGTCGGGTGAAAAGGTTTCAACAAGTTCATAATAAAGTGATAGGAACGTTCTCCACATGGTTTAGTTCTGCATGCTGCAACTTCGTCCCAATATCTGAAAAAAGGAAAAAAAACATATACACTGACTTACCTTTATAATTTATCTTCTTCATCAACTATGAGTATGTTTATTGTAATTTCTGTTCGCATTCTTTATAACATGTGTGCATATATACCACCCTTACACACACACACACACACACACACACACACACACACACCATCACCTTACTCATACACATACCTACACACTCACATCCATATATTTGTATATACTCGTATATATACCGTACCACACAAACACTCCGTTCCCATTCTCGCTGTGTCTCCATCTAAGTCTCAGAATTTTCCGAATTTTCTATTTCTTTAGTTTCGCACTTGTATCGGGGTGTTCATGGGTTGATAACGAATGTAGAACAATGAACTGGGAATAAGTAACATTTGTCACGTCCGATTTTATCGGTTGATAACGAATGTAGAACAAGGAACTGGGAATAAGTAACATTTGTCACGTCCGTGTTGTTCGTGGTTAAATTTGACAAATCAACCCCTTTCAGTGAGTCGTGTTGGCAGAGTGATATTCAACCATAGCGAATCAAAACAAACTCGGTTATGATCGGTGGTTTGCGTAATTGCACATGTCATCCCTTGGGTGAAAAAAGACGCTATCTGCCGTGCTCTACCATTTGTAGATGGCGCCTCTTTGAACTCAAAAACCGATATATCTGGGATGGGTATTTTACATTTCTCTCTGCAATATTGCTTTTGACTTTGGCTTCACGAAACTCAAATTTCAAAACGCACCGAATCAGAAATCGAATCAGGCAAGAAACCTTACCTGTGATAAATATTCGTCTCATGCGGGAGGTGAGAAATTAAAATAATCTCATCTGCTGGCAGCACGGAAGATGGTGTATAATATTTGTGAGGTGATGGTCCTCATACCTCGAGAAACATTTTTTGTCCCCCATCTTCCTGTGCAAGATATGCGTGTCTCATGTGAGAAGGCCATGTGAGATATAGAGGATATCTAATGTTTTCTTGTGAATACCGGAATTAACCTCATTCGTGAGTGAGAGAATTTGTATTTTCACTCGCAGCTTGCTTGCTGCGAGTGAAAATACAAATTCTCTCACTCACGAATGAGATTAATCCCGGTATTCACAAGAAAACATTAGATTGTCTTTTTATTATACCCCTTTCATTTGAAGCTTCAACTGAAACGAAACAAACCGACGCCCATACCACGTAAGAAATCTGTTTACACAATCAGCTGACACAGATCACATTGGATGTTGTGTACATCCACACAAAATAGTTTTCGGGATTGTTGGCGAAATGACATACTTTTTAGCCACAAACAAATTCAGTAAAATGAAATTTCTACTTCATTTTCGCTTCAATAATAATTCTTCAAAATTGAATTGAAATAATTCAACAATTTAATTCTGACACAGAAAAAGTTCGATCGCGCATTAATACATTTTGGCATTTTATCGTGATCTGCCGCATCTTTATACCCCTTTCATTTGAAGCTTCAACTGAAACGAAACAAACCGACGCCCATACCACGTAAGAAATCTGTTTACACAATCAGCTGACACAAATCACATTGGATGTTGTGTCATCCACACAAAATAGTTTTCGGGATTGTTGGCGAAATGACATACTTTTTAGCCACAAACAAATTCAGTAAAATGAAATTTCTACTTCATTTTCGCTTCAATAATAATTCTTCAAAATTGAATTGAAATAATTCAACAATTTAATTCTGACACAGAAAAAGTTCGATCGCGCATTAATACATTTTGGCATTTTATCGTGATCTGCCGCATCTTGTTATACTAACAAGTGGAGCGAGAACAACTTTTGTTTTGCGCTTGTGAAAATTAATTTGTAAATTTCAAGTTCACACGAAATGTTAATCACCGAGGTGTTTGATCTCACTAGTGAGGGGAGAACGAAATTTATTTTTACCGATTCCTATTTTAATTAGACGTTAGGGGTGTAATAAAGATATCTATCTCACATGACCCAAGTGACCGGCTTATTAGCATATTTAATGAGCGCACGGTCTATTTAATCATCGCACGTTCTTCCGTAAACAAACAAAATGGCGTCACGTTTCGGAAATATTAGCAAACGAACGTTTGTCGAAGAAAATCAGTAGAAATAAAAACACAGATCACAAATCCATAGGGCACTTGACTCTTTTGTATGAATGTTTGGGTGAAGGCCGCTATGAGTGCAGAGAGTTGAACGAACTTCCCGTTGAAAAGTTATGCGAATACATTGCAGAATTCATAATACATGTCGCACGTAAGACAATGTTCATTTCGCTGCAATTTTTAACCCCTGTCTTGTCGGCGTTGGGATTTAATTTCATTGTATATACCTGTGGTAAATACAGAACTTTTGTACGCTCTTTCCGAAAAACAAATCAGTTTTTTTTTCAGAAATGGCCAACAAAATTGTTAGCTGCATGCGCCCCTGGATTACTTTTGATGACGTCAGAGTGTTTTGGTAGGGGAGTATTATTATCCCTGTTGGGTGAGGGCGAGAGATGGGGAAATCTCACACGAGGGCAAGATATTTGGGCCAGACTCGAGGCTTGTCGAGGATTTACAAAACGTTCAATTCGTACTGGGAAACCAATCTCGAAAGTTGAAAAATGACTGGAAGTGAAGTATTTTGTATTTGGTGATCGAGAATTCTACAAATTATTACCTTTGTTATATGTGACAGACAAAGCAACAAACACACCACGAATGCCATCAAATGGAGAATTTAAATGTCTTTAATTTCGAGGTTAACTCTTGGAGAAATTATTATCCGTGTTGATGGAGGATAATCGTATGAGCGAAATAACTTACACATTAAAATTAGCGGTTCAAGCTAACGCCATTTTACCCTTTGAATACGAGGGACCATTTTTCCGGGCCAGGAACATGGTACGTCATAATTTCATTAAGTAGGATGGCGTCTTAGCGAATGTGTGGGGTAGACCAATCAATATTTTTCAACATTCTCCCCCAAGGCTGCATGTTGAAAATATTAATTGGTCTACCTCCTAATAATGAATGTGGATGGACTCTTCCAATTGCTGCCCTTGAACTGATATGTAAGATACCACCGGTGTTCAAAGGGTTTATTATTACCGCTGGTGGATGAGGGTGTGAGATGGGGAAATCTCACCCGACGGCAAGATACTTGTTCCAGACACGAGGCTTGCCGAGATTTCCCCATCTCACACCCACCCTCATCAGGGATATTTTTTTCTCTCCCACCACTAAGGTACTGAGACATATATAACGTTGTGCGAGACAGCTGGAAGAGATATGTCTGTCTCGCCCCACCCATGTGACAGCTATCTCACCCCCACTTACGTGACCAACCTATATTGGCTTAATAGTATATTTAATGAATGCAGGCCTATTCAATCATCGCACGTTCTTCTGTAAACAAACAACATGGTGTCACGTTTCGGAAATATTAGCAGAAGAACGTTTGTCGAAGAAAAGAGAAATAAAAACACAGATCGCAAACCAAACGACTCTAGTCTTCATTCTTTTATCTCAATTTGTGGATGAACGCCATTATAAGTGGAGCGAGTTGATGGAAATTCTCGTCGAAAAGTTATGCGAATACATTGCAGAATTCATAATATGACGTCATCGGAATGCGTCAATGTTCATTTCACTGCAAATCTTTAACCCCTGTCTTGCCGGCGTTGGCATTTAATTTTGTGGTATATACCTATGGTATATACAGAACCGGATGTACTGATGACCATCCGATTCCCAGTTATAGTCACCACATCAAGTTCACAATCATGAGAGAAGCATCCCCAGATCATTAATGATCCTCCACCATATGGAACAGTAGGTCTGATGTTCTTAGGCACGTAAGCAGTATCTCTTTGCCTCCACACTCTCATCCGACCATCTGTGACGTGAAGCAGGAACCTACTCTCGTCTGAAAATCTCCTCCATGTCCTGAGATACCAATGTTATCATGCCATGCACCACTCCAAACGTCGCGCTTGATGCTGATCGAACGGAACTGGACTCTTGGACCTTCTGGACCTCATACCCACTGTTTTGAGATGGTTTCGGATAGTTATGCTGCACAGACGCTTGTTGGGGAGCCAAAGGCATTTCAAAACCCCACTTGAAGCAAAGGGTTCAAGCCAAACGAGGCGTGGCAAAGTCCGATCTTCCCGAGGAAAGGTCTTTCGGGGTTGTCCAGGCCTTGGTTGGTCCTTAACATCGTTAGTTTGTTGATTTTTTCGGACAAGTCTGCTGATGACAGAATGACTATAGCCAAATTGCCTTCCAATAGCTTTGAATGACATGCCTTTTGCATGCGTGCCAACGATTGGTCATATTAGTGCCTCTGTCATGTCAACATTTACTGATAAAAGAAGTGACAAATTTTCTCGTTTTATACCCAGATATTGCATGTGGATGATAGTGTTGGTTTTTTTGTGCCATTCGTGGGTTGGTAGCATGCTTCATGTGGACGAGGGGATGTGTTTGGAGTACGCTATCAACCGAAAACACCATGAAATGTACTGCAAGACATAGCAATCATTAAAACATAATCAGTAACGGCAACGTCACTGTCACGAAACATTTCAGGGCATGCGTAATTAAGTTCCAGGTGTATATATTGTTACAATACTGGACAGGGAAGTGATAGTTTGTCAACCAATCAGCAAACAGGAGAAAATGTGTTGCATGGATATCGGATATAACTGTTCATTGTCACTTTTTAACCGTCAATGTAAAACTTGGAATACACCAAGGATAAAAGTTTACTTTTGAAACAACTATGAAGATAAAACGCCATTGACCGTTTATTTGGCAGGATCGGTAAATTTTTAATTCTTTCACAGTTTGTCGAATGGCTCGGCCTATGAAGTATCATACCCTCTTTTTCGTGTTGTTTATAGTATGGTATTTGTATACTGAATGTGTTAAAATATGATAATACGATGAGCGCCTGTTATGTTATTTGCAAAATTTTACATCCATTTGTGTACGTCTTGGTCTCGACAGTGTTTTGACACTTTCCCGCAGTCACCCTAAGACCTATTTCAGGTGGTAGCGGTGATGAATTTAACGTTTGTAAATTGATTATGGTAATCAGAAGCGGCGGAAGCGGAATAGTAGTGGTAGGGGGCATAAATGTCCAGGAGGCACCTACAACCGCACGGTGGGAGAAGCTTTGCAAACTGGATTCACTAAAATACCATTTTCTTGATTATCAGATTTTAACAAAGGCAACATAAGGTTGTTTAAAGTATGAGGTGAGAATATGGAAACGGTGCCCCTGTAAATATACCATGCTTTCGATGCGGCGGACGGCGTTCTTTTGTGATATGGTAGTGACACCAAAGATAATAACGTGTTTCACCGCTCATCTCCCTTTCTGGAGTTCATGCAAAGGTCTGTTTCTGATTGTCTATTTCTTCTACTTGAACTATCATCCAACCCGAAGGCTAACCTTCGGGTTGGATGATAGATAAAGTAGGAGAGATGCACTGAGAGTAGTAATTGTAGGTAGTATGGCGTAAAACTTACTGCATAGATTTTACGCCATTAGGTTTACGCCATACTGCCTACCGTTACTACTACCGATTCTTAACCAGACCGTTGCAAGCCTTCGGGTTTGAAGATGGTTTGAAATATAGCGGAGCGGAAGAAGGTGGAATCCATTGTGTTTCTTTGTTTTGTTTTTCTTGGGTTTTTTTTTGTATCATCCGCAGATAATTTACAACGGTAAGGCCTTATATGGACACATTGGTGGACTCTCATATTCTCATTGTATGACGGTATAACATGTGCAAAATAAGAGAGCGAGAGTACGTGCCTTGTACACCCTGCCTCTGATTACATTATCACGTATCAGAACTAATGATATGCAACTACATGTGTGGTATGAGCAGGGTAATGGTGAGAGTAACTTTACAGTGGATTTCGAAATTATTTTCAAAACGAGTTCTCAGAAGCAATTTTAGAGACAGATATTTGTATATGGATCCTAGTTGGTATTTACTCACCTGCATGAAGCAAACACTATCTCATCGACATCATCTGTGGTCAAGTTTTGCATGTCTTTTTTCAATCCACTGAGCTTGCTGAGGACGCACGTATTCACAGAACGTGAAGCATTCAGACAGGTAGTAGTGTTGGCAGTCACTGCAGAGACATATAATACGTGTTTCATCAGTACTGCCATCATGCAGGTACATCATCCTATCCATCATCCCATAATTAAAATCAACTGCCTCATATAACCACTTACAGAATCTCTGAAACCAGTACCAGTGTATGTGGGCGAGCGTTTTTTTTTCTATTTTTTTATATTTGTAACTATTTCATTGCCATCAAAAGTTCTTGTTCTTGCTTTGTTTTATGTTTTAGACCTCATAATCCACAGACTAGCATGGTTGGTGGAGTATTCTGTCCCTTGGGTGCAACAAGGCTTTGCAATTCTAAAGCATTGCAAACCCTTTTGGCACTCAAGGGACACATTTATCAATTTTATTAACTTGGGTAAAAAATCAGATATAAACCACTTATTTTTTAAGTTTGCAATGGTTATAGAAAGGAGCATGCAGCGGCCAAAAGGGCCGTGTGGGAGGGGGGGCGAAAAACAGCTTTTTATTTTCTTTAAGGCCTAAAGGTTATTTTATTGCAAACCGAGCTTTTCTTTACATGACACATATAAATAAAACATTTGACGTCTCTCAAATGTACAAAGTGGCAACCATCTATCGTTGGACAAAACTGCAAACCCAATCTGTTTTAATACGCATTCATGTCGGGAAGTGGGGAGTCTTGAAAAAATACCTTTACACAGGCCTGATAAAAAACTTTTTTCCGCCTTGAGACCACCCACCATCTCCTTTTTGGAGGGAAACGTTTTATTTTCCTTTTTCACTCGGGGAACCCATCCCCCGGCAACCAGGTCATCCCAATAAAATAAATCCTCAACACAAAACTGTCCTTTTTTAAGTCATATTACTGATCCGTTTCTGCTTTTCAACTTTTTCTTACAACACAAATATTTCACCAAATTTTTTTTTTGAAAAACTAGAGCAGATTTTGAGCAAAACCAGAGTTAAATGAGATAAATACTTCATGTCTGCAATAATTAAATGGTGACTAATTGTTCCAAATTATATTTTATAGTGTTTTAGTATGGGTTATTGAGCTGACAAGCACAATTATATTCGCTAACTTGAGTGGAATGTGAGGGATATAGCTCCGTGGCACAATGTTGTCAATGTGTTTTTCGGCCAATCACGCAATATACAACAACAGCTAGCAATATTAAGTCATCTTAGAATACTTGGAGTGACCATTGGACTCGAATTTAGATTCAATGGGATCTTGGAGGTGAGTTGCGATGGGTTGATGGGATAGAAAAAAAGCCTATAGGACATACATGTACACTGTATTGATGCTATTTTTCTAACCCACCAGCGCCAGCGGGTACAATGATTTTGTGGAGGAATTGACAAACTTGATCATGTACTCTGACGTGAACCCTAACCAAATATCAAATTCATCGTGAAACATGGGTTTCTGGTACGGTACAACTCTGTGGGTAGCCGGTGGATGAAGCACCATGCAGGTACCAATGTCATTACCTTTAAACAGTGTAGCAGACTGGGATCATTTTTAACTTACACCAAGCTGGTCGGTCGGTCGGGGTAAACTCTAATGTAGTTCGGTGCAAGTTTTAATCTGCTATTACACAGGGCAGTGCTGCGCTAGGTCGTTATCGAGAGCGAGAGATAATCTCAAACACTTCTCAAGAAAATGGGCTGTCATGAGCGTGACTACCGGGTATATCACTTATATGAACCAAGCTAGGTCTAATATGGATGGCCCACATTCTGAGCCGATTTGTACATGTAGCTCTCATATCTGTAGAGAATCATATTTTTGTGTAAAATATGTTGTGAATTCTTTTCTTTAACTCATTTACTTCATGCATCTATTCGTCTTATTACTTCCTCAGTCAGCCTCAGTCAAATTTTCCTATTCTAATTTTAATTTGTCTTCCGGATTGTTCTCTACTTACAGTTAAAACTAGAAGTCCTATCATGAAATGCGCACAAATAACACGTCGATCAGCGCGTTAATCTACGCGTTATGACCATAGTCAGGCTATCAAATTCTGTACATATGGCCTGTGTACAAGCAATGTTTCAGCCAATGGACCTCCGGGTAACCCGGAGGTCCATTGGTAGAAACATTGCCTGTGTTTGCTATGATAACCAGGAGAAACTGCCATGCTTTGGATGCCATTCGATATGGCAATTGCGCGCAATTCCTACACGCAATTAAGCCTAGATGATCGCACAGTTCGTGACAATACTTATAGTTTTATCTGCACTATCTTACTACACACAACCCAGCTGAACCCATTCATTTTACAATACACCTTGTTCATTTTTTTTGATAATATATGAACAACTATTGCAGGACAAAATCTCCTCAGACAGAATATTCTCAGGTCACAACCCACTCGAAAAATCCCCTTAGGACTTAATCTCCTCAATTTAAATTTCAGAAACTGACATAATCCCCTCAATTTAGAAAATTGAATCATCTCAGGTTAGAAAATCTAATCCCCTCAATTCCATTTCTAGGTCAGACAGATCATTTTTAGCGCTTCTTATAATTAATCTTTGTTGAGATAAGTTTTACAAAGATTTACTTACCGTTACCCAATCCACAGGGTTCGTCGAATACCGACATTGGTTTCGGACGTAATCTTTCAATCAGGTCGTCTGGCACGGTTCCTTTACAGGTTTCTAGTACTTCTGTCACACAGAGAGCAGCTTTCTTCGCTCCATTTCTCCTATAAAACAACAACACATCATTTCCTGGGTTATGGATATCTACTGAAGCGCCAGAATACAGTGCAAACATTTGGTGAGTCGGAGGCGTTTCCAAACTTTTCTTTGTTCTTCTTTCTTTGTGGGGATGGGGGTACGTACATTTCTTCCCCCAAATATTGACCCAATGCAAGTTTCAAACAGCATAGGGCCCCCAAATGGTCTCCAATATTGGGGTTACACGCGCTACAAATGCCTCAGATCTCAGATTAGCTCTTATGGAACTAACTTTTGCTGAATTTCCTCTGGGAGGTGTGTGCGAGTGGGGTGGACCTAACTAGGACCCTGCGGCCGTTGCTTCCTCCTCCCACTTCCCTTTATGGACGAAAGAGGAGGGGCCAGCGATCGGAGGGTCATACATGTAGTCAGGACGAAGAGACGCCCCGAAAATCCCACACAACGGCCTTTTAAATATCTTCTTTGCTGCCCCCCCCCCCCCCCCACCCACAAAAAGCAAACCCTAACTAGCTAGGGTAACCGTAATTATAGAATCCTGGCTACGCGTGTGGAGGGAAATGTCAAACTTTGTCTCAGTTTGATCTCCAGCGCTTCCAAAATGAGAAAACATCATAGCCTCTGTTCATTTAACCCTCCAGCTTTTCCGTAAGAAACATACTGTTCATTTTATCAGAGTGTGTCTATGTGTATGTAATACTCGTATTACATATGGAATAGGTTAAGAGTACAACATTGATGTTAAATTTTATACCAGTACTCCATATACATAGACACACGCTGATAAGATGAACAGTATTTTTCTTACGGAAAAGCTGGACGTTAAACAACAGCAATACGAAAAACCACAAAAAAGTTCGAAAAACCAAATAAATGTTCTAATAATCAAAAGAGGTTCGGAAATAGAAAAAAAGGTTCCAAGCCCACCCCATCCCCCACCCCCCCACCCCCACCCCCCCCCCCCCCACACACACACAAAGATTTGAAAAAGCAAAAGAAAGTTTGAAAAACCGATAGTGGTCTGGTCGTGGTTCGGTGGTAGTTCGGTCTATTTTCATCTGGAGTAACAGTACCAAATGAGTTAATCGACTTGAATGTGGAAGACGGAGATGATACAATCACCGAAACTGAGCAGCGTTGGGAAAGATACAGGGTTTTGAGAAATGTTTGAGCATTCTACTGAAATTTGGAATCATTTCAGAATATTTCTGAGAAAAAAATGTTTGGAGCCTAAACTATACAATTGACAACTGCTGAGTTTTCATTGGTGATTGCGCCCACGTGACCGGAAAATTCGTTCCTGTCAATTTTTCTCTCTTATTTCTGGCATGATCCACATTTCAGGACAGAAAAAGTTGTCCTTATTCGGCATTCGCTATCAACCGATAAAATCGGTTGATAACGAATGTCGAATAAGGAACTGAGAATAAATAACGGTTGTCACGTCTGATTTCAAATTGCTTGTTTCTATTTGTATCTGATTTTTTTTTTATTTCCGAACTTGAAATTTAATTCCCTATATATACATATTTGATCCTTTCTAAACAATACAATCATCAATATTGTAAATCGATAATTTTAATTCAACATCTATAGGAAACTGCTCAAATAAATATTTTCTGATCTTTCTCATCACCTGATTTGTTTTTGCAAAAATATTTGGGTGGTAGGAATAAAAGTTTAAAATCACGTCAACCTTACATCCTTAGCCTGCACACTCTAAGATTAAGGTCAGGAATAGTTGAGAGCAGACCAACAATCAGCGTCCACTCCATTTATATACTCACCCACACGTGAAATTTCTTCCTTCAGCCCCCATCCTCTGAAACATCGTTTGGACGCATTCCCAACTTTGCATTAAATCGCACTCGGTTTTACATCCACCTATCAAATCACACTGGGCTTTACAACCCGCTATCACTGCTGTAATTATAAAATGATTATTTATTTATTTATTGGTGTTTAAGGTCACATACTTATGTTATAAAATGATAAAGAATATTGTAATTCTGTGTAATCACAGTCCCCGCGGAAACTCCAGGAAGTTGAGCTGTATTTGTTTACTTTTGGTTAATAAGTTCTGTCTCCCTGGTACAATACGACCTGGTAACCAATGCCGTCACCAAGGGTGGGGGTGTAGGAGGGGTGACACCCTCCAATAATTTTCCCAGTCGAGACATTTTCGTCAGGATAGGAGTTTAAGTTTCGATTCTCTCTAATAGTAATTATGTACTTCCTAACCCATCACCTAAGATAGCGGCTGAACACGGCAAGAAAATTAACTAGATTAAGCCCACCGCAGCCTAAAATATCTCGAAAGTTTTCAATAAAACCATACAAATATGGATATCATTAGAACCAGCTCGTCGAGTTGGTTCTAATGATATTCATATTTGTATGGTTTTATTAAAAAATTGGGAAATTTGTTTTCGAAAAATGTGTAATTTAATTTATTTTTTAAAAATACTGTGCTAGGTAAAGGGTTAAAAGACTAGATTTGATACTTGGACTTGTGTCATACATCGTCGGCCATACAAATGGGGGTGTTCAATTTGTAGCACTAGATTTCGCCTGTTGGTGGCTAAGCACGACCATTTTCGAGTAACGGTACGGTACATGCTGATGAAATAAGAAGTTATTTATTTATTTATTTATTTATTTATTTATTGGTATTTAAGGTCACGTACTTATGCACAACGGCTAATCGTGACCGTGACAGTTTTAAGGGTGGAGGAAGCCGGAGCACCCGGAGAGAACCATCGAGCATCGACGACCAACTGCCAGCTCCTCATCATTCTAACTCTGTTCAAGCTCCGCTCAAGCAGGGTTACAGCGGTTGAAGACATGTGCACCATTGACGTGCAGTACGCCTTAGTACACGGCGTCATCGTTCCCCCATATAGGCAACCGGGATAAAATGCCTTGCCCAAGGACTCAACGCGGAAATAAGAAGTTGTGTCACGGGAACTTTATATATATTTTATTTATTCTCTAATAAATTTCCAAGAAGTCTTGAGGTTTATTTTTCATGATCAAAACTGGATAATATTCCAATTAATATTCGACGAAGGCATGCCTTGATGACGCAGTTCGAATACTAGTCAGGTCCGGGATTGCTCGATCACAACTGGTACAACTCGGGTTTACCAATCGGCCAGTTTCGCGACACCTCTGACAATGGCAAATCCGTAACAGAAAAATCAATTTATCTGAAGGGTCATCACTCGACTGCTAACTTTGCCACTGTGTGTTCTTGTCCAATGGCCAATGGAAAATAAATCATTTTTAGTCATGACAATATGGACGACGTTGACAAACTGCGACGGTCGAGAAAACGGACACGGAGTGATAAGTTAAGCTCCCCTGAAGAATTTTTATGTGCACCAAAAAAAGGAAATCTTTGACAAAAAACATGGTTTTTCATTAAAATTGGAGAACATGCCGAATCGAGTGCTTGTTGAAATATATAAAAAGCCTAAAATTAAAAAATTTTAGCATTCACTATTGAGTCATAATTTCTGTCAGAAAGGAAATATTTGGCAGAAAGAGGGTTTTCATTCATTATATTAAATTCTAGAATCCATGATTCTTTGAATGTCGCCATTTCCACCCACGAATTGTGATAAATGTCAATAAAATTCTTACAGACCCTGTCTTTAATCCAAAAAAGGTGCAGGATTAAATTCACCACACTGTATAATAGAATAGTTTTTCTTCGATTGTTGCACCCTGCATCTGTGTGAAGTTATCCGAGTCAAAGACTTCACATTATGGATGTGATGCATTCCGAGTGTTGCGATAAAGAATTTTTTTTTGTTATTGCATTTTCGACACGATATTCTACGGCGGCCCATACCTGACATGCATTATTATTTTTTTTCGAATTTTCACCATGGGGCAAATTACTTTTCACCATGGTGCAAAGTACTTTTCACCATGGTGCAAAGTACTTTTCACCATGGTGCAAATTACTTTACACCATGGTGAAAAGTACTTTTCACCATGGTGCAAATTACTTTTCACCATGGTGCAAAGTACTTTTCACCATGGTGCAAATTACTTTTCACCATGGTGCAAAGTACTTTTCACCATGGTGCAAATTACTTTTCACCATGGTGCAAAGTACTTTTCACCTTGGTGCAAATTACTTTTCACCATGGTGCAAAGTACTTTTCACCATGGTGCAAATTACTTTTCACCATTGTGCAAATTACTTTTCACCATGGTGCAAATTACTTTTCACCATGGTGCAAAGTACTTTTCACCATGGTGCAAATTACTTTTCACCATGGTGAAAAGTATTTTTCACCATGGTGCAAATTACTTTTCACCATGGTGCAAAGTACTTTTCACCATGGTGCAAAGTACTTTTCACCATGGTGCAAATTACTTTTCACCATGGTGCAAAGTACTTTTCACCATGGTGAAAAGTACTTTGACCCATGGTGCAAATTACTTTTCACCATGGTGCAAAGTACCTTTCACCATGGTGCAAATTACTTTCCACCATGGTGCAAAGTACTTTTCACCATGGTGCAAATTACTTTTCACCATGATGCAAATTACTTTTCACCATGGTGCAAAGTACTTTTCACCATGGTACAAATTACTTTTCACCATGGTGCAAATTACTTTTCACCATGGCGCAAAGTACTTTTCACCATGGTGCAAATTACTTTTCACCATGGTGCAAAGTACTTTTCACCATGGGTCAAAGTACTTTTCACCATGTGATATTGGGGGGACATAGTAGCCTCTAGGTTTGCCCTCAAGCTTCGGATGGGGTCATCTAACAGCGGTGCGAGATGGGAAGGCCATGATTGATAGCCCATCCCTATAAGCCCGGTCCCGGGGAGGGGGGCGCTGTTGCTTGGTGATATGAGCTGGATTTAAAGAGAGCCCCATCAGTTGGAGTGAAGATTGATCACGGAGTGCCATGTTCATAATACCGTCGTATTACTCTGCTGGAACCCCCACTTGGTGGGGGGGGGGGGGGGCGGTTGCGTATAATCTCATATATCCCGTGTTTATGAAAGGTGGTGTGGAAACGGGATTAGGCTATCGATATGTGAGCACCGTAGATGGATCCTAGGTTGGCCCGAGGTTAAGGGCTCAGGATTGGAAATATAGCCTCCTGCGTTGCGCAGGGGTGCGGTCTCCACATAGTGGAACGCATATAGAGGAATGAGCATTGGTGTTCTCATTTGTCTGTGCGCCCGGTTAAGCGGTTCGGGTGAGAACTCAACTCCCGTATAGGTTATGGTTTGTTCTATGCTCCTTCGAGTGAGCTTGTCTTTTGTAAATATGAAGGCAGTGAGTATGTATAAGTATCACTCTTTCTAATATTGTGGGTGGCCCTGAAAAGGGCCGTTAATTAGCGTAGTGTAGGGTCTACAGCCAGGATTCTACCTTGTTGGTGGACGTGGATTCATCCGGTTTGTCCATCGTCTGTGGGTCATTAGCTGCTTTAGGTGCTGCTTGCAGCAGTTGTTTGGCTACGAGCAGTGAACTCTTGGCAGCCATGTCCGCAGTCTTCTGATCGTCACTACTGCCAGTGTGCAGGTCAACGGGGGCTTTGGCAGCCCACTGGTTAAGGTGGTTCAGAATGGTGTCTTTGGCCGCCTTTTTATGCTTTTCAGTTGTCTTATGCTTCCACTGATGACCCGAGGATCCGGTCCAATCCGATTGGACCGACAGCGGGACTTCCTGCTTCATCGGCATCCGGTCCTGACGGTGTTACTCACCCTCCAACCATGAACCTTTGTGTCCACTACTAACCGGGCAAAACACCACATATTATACCTACCATTCCAGGGCTTGCCCTGAGCTATACCAGAGACGGCATACTGCGGAATGTAGCTAGAATACTCGAGACTGAATGGCCATGACTAGGCCATTACGCTCATACCAGTGATGTTCACTCGTTTACAGGCTACCGTAGACCTAAACGCCGCTGCCGTGCGTGCAATTTTCACGCAGCTTCTCGTGTCAACCATAACCAGAATCAGCGTACACGACGTCGAATGGAACGACACTCCACACTAACTAGCAAACACTTCACTAATCTATCGAATTACACCCTCAGTATATCTGAGAAGATCGGCAAGGGCCTTAAATTTATATCATCGCCTCCAAAACCTATCAAATCTTTCTTCAATGAGGATATACAATTGCTTCACAATAGAATGCGACTGAGAGTTATACATGCTGACCAACAGCAGAGGTTCATTAACCCCTTCCACAAGAGGACCAATACCGCTCCAACCACCTGTCACAATATTTCAGTGCAAACATACCTATCTAAGACGAAAATATCTGCCGCAATAAAATGTCCAAGGCGGATAGAATTGCGATAAATAGCCTCCGGCGGAACCGCGAAATTGTCATCAAACAGTCGGATAAAGGCAAATCAACTGTTCTAATCAACCGCACCACCTATGTAGCTGAGGGTCTTCGTCAACTTACCTCGATCCTCCTCTATAAACCGTTCCCCCACTATATAACGGTTCGTACCACACTCGACGTCCGGAATCACTTGGAACGTATATATATGTACAGTTATCACGAGATTGATAATAAAATGCATACATCGCTTCAACCTAAATTGGGCACGACCAAACAGCCTGCCCTCTACCTTCTACCAAAGATACACAAGGACCCGCCTACAACGGATGGATCGATCATTGCGGGTTGCAGCAGCCCCACTACCTCTATATCCGGTCTACTCGATTTCTTCCTGGTTCCCATTGTGAAGAAACAACATACGTATATACGGGACACTGCCCACTCCATTCAACTCATTGAGGAGGCACCTATCCTTCCTGATTCCATCCTCGTTTTTGCCGACATTGCCAATATGTACACCAACATATCGCACGAGGAAGCTATGGCATCTGTCGAACGGGCTCTGAATGAGAACCATAATTTACCATATCTCATACCCAGACCATCGACTACTTCGCTACTAACGCTCCTTAAGCTTATACTTGAGCGCAACAGCTTCCAGTTTGATGGACAGTCCTATATCCAAACATTGGGAGCTGCAATGGGCAGTAAGGCCACTCCTGAAATAGCCGATATTACGGTCCCATACCTGGGAGACCTTTCAATGGGACAGGGCAAAATCCACAAATGGCTCCGATATCGTGATGATACCTTTATCATCTGGACGAGATCCGAAGCGGACCTGCATAACTTCATGGAAAGAGCTAACCAATCATACCCGACATTTCGCTTTGTATATGAAGCCTCGACCACCGAGGTCACGTTCCTTGATACCGAGATTTACAAAGGTGATCGGTTCCAAGCCACCAGCGTTCTGGATGTGCGTCTCCACATCAAACGAACGGAGACATTCCAATACCTTCACCGCCAATCCGCTCAACACCCCCCCCCCCCCCCCCCCCCCCCTCACTCTTGCCACTTTCAGGGGTTTCTTCAATGGTGAACTGGCGCGCTTTATACGCAACAACTGATATGAAACACGCTATACACACCACAAAGAACAGTTTGTGAATAAACTCCTACCACGGGGTTACACTATGCAGGAAATTGAACCTGTACTCACCACTGTCAACTTCACGGATCGAGCCACGCTGCTTACAAACAGGAATCGGGGTCGGACAAATAAAGCTTATATGGAGCCACCTCTGGTCTTCACTACGACCTTCAACCCGTGCATTTATAACATTAAGAAGGCACTCCTAAAATATTGGGAACTCATATCCAGCAGCACCATACTGCGTAGAATATTCCCGGAGCCTCCAATTCTGGCTTTCAAACGCGGCACAAACCTTAATGACACAGGCATAGTGTCGGAGAGACTCAGCCACCGACCAACCGGTCTCCCACTGGCAGTACAACCCACCACAATTAACCGGTACCAACCTACGATCTACTTGCCCCCCCCCCCCCCCCCCCCCCACACACACACACAAACATGGGGCTGGAGGTCGATGAGCACATTTACTACAGGCAATTAACTATCTGGACGCATGATCATACCACCTACTACCCACCACAATTCGCATCCTCCTACGAGGATAGAACGTCTTGGATGAGCATCTACCCATCTCCGTGTCCTCTGACCTTGATACCAATACCTATATCGGCGCTATCCCTATCACGTCCGCCGCGGACTGATTTATACCCGGTTCAACCGAACGGCTTTCATAATTACTTCTGCTTCCAACCATGCGACCAATTAGAACATCTCGTAGATCGTACTACCTGCACAGAACGTCGGCACGACTGTACCAGCCTCCACCAAGGCATACTAGAATCATTATGTCGCCACTAGATCATACCAAGCCTATGGAGGAAGCCTTGCGGGAACAGAGAACGAGGCACCCCCTCGATTGGATTAAACATGTCCAGTCACCTGACTGGACCTACGGCACTCGCCCTCCATCCACCGCGGACATTCCTGACCAACAGTTGTTTGATCAGGTGGAGAAGCATAAACAGGCGGCCAAAGACACCATTGTGAACCACCTTAACCAGTGGGCTGCCAAAGACACTGTTGACCTGCACACTGGCAGTAGTAACGAGCAGAAGATTGTGGACATGGTTGCCAGGATTTCACTGCTCATAGCCAAACAACTGCTACAAGCAGCACCTAAAGCAGCTACTGACCCACAGACGAAGGACAAACCGGATGAATCCACGTCCACCAACAAGGAAGAATCCAGGCTGTAGACCCTACACTACGCTAATTAACGGCCCTTTTCAGATTTCGATATTAGAAAGCGTGATACCTATACATACTCACTGCCTTCATATTTATAAAAGACAAGCTCCCTCGAAGGAGCATAGAACAAACCATAACCTACACGGGAGTTGAGTTCTCACCCGAACCGCTTAACCTGACGCACAGCCAAATGAGAACACCAATACTCATTTCTCTATATGCGTTCCACTATGTGGAGACCGCACCCCTGCGCAACGCAGGGGGCTATATTTCCAATCCTGAGCCCTTAACCTCGGGCCAACCTAGGGTCATCAACGGTGACCACATATCGATAGCCTAATCCCGTTTCCACACCACCTTTCATAAACACGGGATATATGAGATTATATGCAACCGGGTTAACCCCCTCCCCCAAGTGGGGGTTCCAGCCGAGTAATACGACGGTATTATGAACATGGAACTCGTGAACTGATGGCGCTCTCTTTAAATCCAGCTCATATCACCAAACAACAACGCCCCCCCCTCCCCCGGGCCGGGTTTATAGGGATGGGCTACCATGGCCCTCCACATCTCGCACCGTTGTTAGATGACCGCACCAGAAGCTTGAGGGCGAACCTAGTGGCTACTATGCCCCACCCCCCCCACCCCCAACTATCGCATGGTGAAAAGTACTTTGCACCATGGTGAAAAGTACTTTGCACCATGGTGAAAAGTACTTTGCACCGTGGTGAAAAGAAATTTGCACCATGGTGAAAAGTACTTTGCACCATGGTGAAAAGTAATTTTCTCCATGGTGAAAAGTACTTTGCACCATGGTGAAAAGTAATTTGCAACATGGTGAAAAGTACTTTTCACCATGGTGAAAAGTAATTTGCACCATGGTGAAAAGTACTTTGCACCATGGTGAAAAGTAATTTGCGCCATGGTGAAAAGTACTTTGCACCATGGTGAAAAGTAATTTGCACCATGGTGAAAAGTACGTTGCACCATGGTGAAAAGTACTTTGCACCATGGTGAAAAGTAATTTGCACCATGGTGAAAATTCGAAAAAAAATAATAATGCATGTCAGGTATGGGCCGCCGTAATATTGTAACTCTGATTTTTTGATTTGCTATGGAACAAAAACAGCAATCACCTGAACTTGGTACATTGTAATATATGGTACATGTAATCACTGAATTCTTTTTGATGCAACGATTCGTCGCGTCCAGATTATATTCAGTGATTGTATATTTCAAGCTTGACATTGATCTTCAAATATTTAGCATGTCTGTTTGTTGTTCTGTGAGGCCACTGACTCTAAATACTGGACAGCTGAAACTCTCATTGGTCAACCATAGACATGGACATGGCTATAGGTTTCCTATTGGGGTGTAGGGTAGTGAATTTCTCAACTAGGTGGAAGTACCGGGAGGGCCCGGTCCCTCCCCCTAGTTGGAAATTCACTACCGAGAAACCTTTTGAAAATGAAGCAATGAAAGGGGGCATAAAATTGATTCTAGTAACTGAAATGCCAACACATTTAGGATAGGTATTCTTCTTGGAATTGAATATGTGCTAAACAAATGGCCAAGCTGAGAACTTTGAGTAATTCACACTGTCCTAATATTAAATCAGATCTCATGCAGGAATGATCAATTTTCGATGTTTCATCATTTTTTAACTGTGAATGATGGAATTAACTCAAGATAACGATTTTACATTATGTGATTTTCTTGAAGTGGGAATTTTTGCCAATTTGAAACCGAATTAGAATTTTGGGAAGTAAAGGAGACATCAGCATCACCAAAGAAGCTCTAAAATCCAGATAGATGAAATTTGCAACTACTCATGACTTGCCCTCCGAATTTCCAACTATAGGAATTTTTTGCCAGGATTGGGGGGGGGGTGACACAGCACCACCCCTGTCGCCACGCCCCTGCCCATAGACTGAAGTCGCAGCGTAACAACTTTCCTGTCAACAAACGTCATCGGAAGGAGGAGTTACGCTTTGATTGGCTTCACTCCATGTTGAAGGGACAGACTTGATGGGGATGGTTGAGTTGCGTCGTTACCGCAATACAGTCATATTAGTGCAACGACCAGACTAAATAAGCCTCGAGTTTTTATATACCCCTACTGGATGTATAACAAGATGAAACTCCTCATATAGTTATATGGTGCCATGAGTCATTAGAAAAGTATGTTCGAATTTTGGGGTACATGTACAAAAATGAAAAATTTGCTGAATTTTGGAATTAGGTTAGCTTTTCCCAGAATGCATTTTTCGGTCCTGTTATATACTCAGGCGGACGATAAACGTTAAAAAACTTAGACAGGAATGCATTTCGTCTCATTTTGCACATTCGTTCTCAAAATTTAAACAAAAAATCGCGTTTTTTACTAAATGAAAATCTTTTCGACTCAAAATTGAAGATATCCTGTTTGAAACAGTTCAACACTTTATCAATCAATATTTTTTACAGGGAAAGGGAAACACGGCGATATATCACATACTACATTGCTCCTCATTTATACCATGATAACCTATTCTACTATATATGAAAAGCCTATGACGTAAATTTTAGCTTTATACACCAACCGTGGTGAACACACCAGCAATGGGATTTCAGTGGTAAAAATTTACACCTACAGTGCAATTACATCCAATTTGACCTTTGGTGACGTTGCCCTGAATGAGAACTTGTCTAAATTTATCGCACGTCGCCTCGCGAAGAGTGAAATGAAAGTGGCAATTATTTATTGCGTTTTTAAATGAGTTTACCCCATAAACACCAAAAATTAACAAACATTCATTGCCTCATGTTAATAAAACACCCATAACTCGAAATAATATGTTATTATGTTATTAAAATGAAAAATGACCTGTTTCTTTTTCTATTTCGTTTCGGTGATAAAATTGACAGCGGAAGTACCGCCCACCGATGCTCATGTAAACAAAAACAAATTCGCACGTATGTACGGCTGCTGCTCAGTAAAATCGAGAAAAAATAATGGCGACTCTTAATAATCTGACGATCATGGTATAAATAAAATATTCCCAAAGCAGCTTGGTGTACCAAATGTTCACCACTCGTGGTGAAGTGGTGTTAACCGCTCGCCGAAGGCTCGCGGTTAACACTACTTCACCACTCGTGGTGAACATTTGGTACACCAAGCTACTATGGGTACATTCTATATGTATATAGAAAAACTGTGCGTATGAATGACAAGTTTGACAACACCCCCGAAATTGTCACCAGCAGTTAATCAGGGGTCCAGACTATCAACATGTGGTGTATCTCATCAGGGATCTCATGTGATGAAATGTCGCGGTGTAATGTGGGTATCCTCATGGTAGTCCGCGTCAGTGGCAATGTTGTGCTAGCATTGCCATGGTCATATGTGGTGTTAGTGCGCTTGTACTATGTGTGTTAATAGGGTAATACGTATTTCTGAAGGCTGTCAGATTGTTTCTAGGATGGTACGTCACTATGTAACTGAAAGTCCTAGAATAGGGCGGGGGTATAGTCGGATGGTAATCCGATTCAAGACGAGTAAATCGAATTACCTGAAACGACCCGACCGCTGTTTATTTAACTTTGATTATTTCAGAAATCCGTTTTTCCCACATTGGTTTTATAAGAGTAGCACATAGTACTGTGGGGACTTAAATAGTGCTGGGTGTCCTTCGATCTATTGGGAGTAGGTAGACATATCACAACAACCCGACAGTTACTTAAAATTAACCTAAATGGACTGGTCCCGGCAACGTTTTATCTGGCTTGGGGTCTTCCAGAATTCTCGATTTCTGCCTATTCTGTGATATATTTGGAGCTATCCTTGCAGTCTGTCTTATCCTCGGCACTTATTGCTATCTCTGGTCCTGACCTCTTCCCTCGACAAAGATTGAGTAAGACTGGGGACATCCACCTTAGTCACTATCAGTCTGTACAATTCCTTGCCCAAGTGGAAGCAGATATCTATGAAATGTACTTATGTGATAGTAAACAATGTATTCACAACACATGCAGTTCAAAGACACATATTAGAAGTACTGAAATGTCCTCATCTGATGTTTCCCGTTCTGCAATAGCACATATCCACATGCTGGAAGTGCCGAGATGTATTGATGTGATAGTGCACAATGTGCCTAAAAACATATAGCGCACATACGGGCACCTGAGGATACTTCGAAATAGTGATGTACTATTGAAAGATATATTTTGGAGGACAGTTGTATGAGAATAGCTATCTAACTCTAACATGGGACGCCATTTTTCCGTCACAAAACTACAACATTTGTTTTATTACTAAAAGTTTATTGAGTTTACAGTATACAAATTAACCCTTTGAACCCTTGCCCTTGTGGTATCTTCTATGTCAGTGCGATGGCTGCAATTGAAAGAGTCCATATTCATTATTTGGGGGCTTCACGTTAAAAACACTGATTGCTCTACCCCAAACATTCAATCAGCAGCCATCCTACTTAATGAAATTATGAAGTATCATCTTTCTGGGCAGGAAAAACGACCTATCGGGTTCAAAGGATTAACATTGCCCTGAAGTTCAAAGTTAGTTATAGAGTTCAGTGATAACAATTCAGGCTTAGTTCACTTCTTTCTACTCTTCGGTTTTCGTTCAGCCCTCTTTATACTACGGTCTAGTTTGTAGACTTTATTCTGTATTGGCTTTCATTTTGTTCACTCTTTGATCCTCGTTCTCTTCGATCTTCGTTTACATACAGTTAAAACTAGAAGTCCTTCACGAACTGTGCGCTTATCTAGGCTTAATTGCGCGTAGGAATTTCGCGCAATTGCCATATCGAATGGCATCCAAAGCACGGCAGGTTCTCCTGGTTACTCATAGCAAACACAGGCAATGTTTCTGCCAGTGGACTTCCGGGTCACCCGGAGGTCCACTGGCTGAAACATTGCTTGTGCACAGGCCATATGTACAGAATTTAATAGCCTTACTATGGTCATAACGCGTAGATTAACGTTCAGATCGACGTGAGTAGTATATCATGTACCCGAACGTGCCCCATTGGCAGGATCTCATGCAGGATCTCATATGTGACGTCATAGTCACGTGACCTGGTGACGTCATGTTGCGTTGTCATGGTAACCCGCGTGAGCGGCCATCTTGTGACGTCATCTCCATAGTGATACGTGGTGTTAGTGCGCATGCGCAGCGCGTGTTGTTAGGGTGATACGAGCTTCCGTCGTCCATTTTGTATACAGGAGGCCGCCATCTTGGTTTCTATGGTAGCACGTGATTGCTATGTGACCTAAAGCCTACAATAGGACAGGGGTATATTTTAGGGGCATGTTTGATTGAATCGGAGTATTTTCAGGAACGACTTCCCTGGATAATTACCACAAACAACCCGACAATCCTTCCAAATCACCAAAATCCACCCAAAATCACCGAAATTGACTTTATTTCCCCATGTTATTGGTTTTATTGAATTAGCACGTAGTGCCATAGTACTAAGGGGGTACAAAGGGGTGCGTTCGATTTAACAGGAGTAATGTTCTGGCTTAGAATTCCCCCAGAATCCCTTTTTGGATCCCATGACGTGTTATTTCCCAATTAAGAATAGCACGTAGTGCTATAGGACAAATTTACCCAGAATTCTCTGCTTCTATCTGTATATGCAATAGATTTCCTCTACCTGGCCCTGTTCCTTTGTCCTGGAGTATACTCCAGTAGAGTAGAAGAGCCTATTAGTTGGAACAGTTTACCTTATTATTACTATATTTAGCTATTCTAGTCTATTCTTGTTAGTTCTCACCCTATTCCAAGTACTCTTGTTGTTTCATTTATCTAGATCATTTATATAACCAACCAATCAGATTGCTTGATTTCCCATAACCTGTATGCGGAGTTATCTCCCTTCTGTACAACAAAAGCCAATATCATTCCCAAAGCCAATATCATTCCCAAAGCCAATAAGCTATAGAGCAGTTACTGATAAGTCATTGCTCGAACGACTCGAAGCTCATCGAGCAAATGAGCCTTAGAGCAATTGCTCGATCGAGTGACTCGGCATATTGCTCGAATGATTCGAAGTCCGTCGAGCAAATGAGCTATCGAGTAATTGCTCGTTCGAGTGACTCCTCGAACGACTCTTCGACTCATTTCAGTATTTGAGGATACCTATGGCCCGGCATTGTATTATTTGAGGATACCTATCGAGGATACCTTTTATAGGATACTTATCTGAGGATACTATTACCTATATCACAAGGCATACCTATCCCAAATATCCCTTATAAGCTAAAGAGCAAGAGAGTAATTGCTCCATAAACAATTGCTCGATCGACTCGAAGCTCATCGAGCAAATGAGCCTAAGAGCAATTGCTCTATGAGCAATTGCTCGAACGACTCGAAGCTCATCGAGCAAATGAGCTATCGAGTAATTGCTCGTTCGAGTGACTCCTCGAACGACTCTTAGACTCATTTCAGAAAAAGGGGTGCCGAAGGCCATATGTTTTCCAAAAAGGGGTGCCGAAATTGTGGTGCCTTCTGGAGAATCCCTTTTTTGTCAAATGAGCTATCGAGTAATTGCTCGACCGAGTGACTCGACATGCTGCTCGAACGACTCGAGTCCCATCGAGCAAATGAGCTAACGAGCAATTGCTCGTTCGAGTGACTCCTCGAACGACTCTTAGACTCATTTCTGAAAAAAGGGATTCCATAGCCATAGCCGTTTTCGAAAAAGGGATTCTGTAAAATGGGATTCCTATTCGAGTCCGTAAAATTTGGATTCCGTGTTTTAACATCGACACTCGAGGGTATGGAAAGGGATTGATAACAACCAATTCAACAATGACTACAAGACTCTGAACAGATACGACCAGTCACTACAAAACAACGAAGTAAACAAAAGAAAGTGAAAGAATGTCAAACTAGTTGGATTGATCGAACTAGTTGGACAGACTGAACAGATCTGAATTATGAACAGATACAAGACACCTGTTCGAATGAAGTCGTAGTGGACAAAGATCCAACACAACTAAGATCGATGGGAACAGAACAAAGTGAACAAAGATCCAATGAAGTTATCGAAGTGAATTGACCATAACAAAGTTTTCAACTGAATGAACTATAACCCTTAAATATAACCCAATGTTAACCCCCTTAAATTGAACAAACCTGAATGAACCCTTTGAACTGAACAAAGTATTCAACTGAATGAACTTTATGTAATTAAAACCCCTTTGAAGTCCGGAAAGTTTTTAACTATAACCTAAATGAAGGTAGTAACACCCTTGAACTGAATGAAGTATAACCCCTAACTATATCCCAGTGTTAACACCTTTGAACTGAACAAAGTTTAACTTAATACATTTTAAACTTAATGAAAATATATATAATTAACACACATTAAACTGAATTCTTCCAATAGGGAAGGGGAATACCCTCGAGTGTCGATGTTAAAACACGGAATCCAAATTTTACGGACTCGAATAGGAATCCCATTTTACAGAATCCCTTTTTCGAAAACGGCTATGGCTATGGAATCCCTTTTTCTGAAAGGAGTCTAAGAGTCGTTCGAGGAGTCACTCGAACGAGCAATTGCTCGTTAGCTCATTTGCTCGATGGGATTCGAGTCGTTCGAGCAGCATGTCGAGTCACTCGGTCGAGCAATTACTCGATAGCTCATTTGACAAAAAAGGGATTCTCCAGAAGGCACCCCAATTTCGGCACCCCTTTTTGGAAAACATATGGCCTTCGGCACCCCTTTTTTCTGAAATGAGTCTAAGAGTCGTTCGAGGAGTCACTCGAACGATCAATTACTCGATAGCTCATTTGCTCGATGAGCTTCGAGTCGTTCGAGCAATTGCTCATAGAGCAATTACTCTTAGGCTCATTTGTTCGATGAGCTTCGAGTCGATCGAGCAATTGCTCATGGAGCAATTACTCTCTTGCTCTTTAGCTTATAAGGGATATTTGGGATAGGTATGCCTTGTGATATAGGTAATAGTATCCTCAGATAAGTATCCTATAAAAGGTATCCTCGATAGGTATCCTCAAATAATACAATGCCGGGCCATAGGTATCCTCAAATACTGAAATGAGTCGAAGAGTCGTTCGAGGAGTCACTCGAACGAGCAATTACTCGATAGCTCATTTGCTCGACGGACTTCGAGTCATTCGAGCAATATGCCGAGTCACTCGATCGAGCAATTGCTCTAAGGCTCATTTGCTCGATGAGCTTCGAGTCGTTCGAGCAATGACTTATCAGTAACTGCTCTATAGCTTATTGGCTTTGGGAATGATATTGGCTTTGGGAATGATATTGGCTTTTGCTGTACAGAAGGGAGATAACTCCGCATACAGGTTATGGGAAATCAAGCAATCTGATTGGTTGGTTATATAAATGATCTAGATAAATGAAACAACAAGAGTACTTGGAATAGGGTCAGAACTAACAAGAATAGACTAGAATAGCTAAATATAGTAATAATAAGGTAAACTGTTCCAACTAATAGGCTCTTCTACGCTACTGGAGTATACTCCAGGACAAAGGAACATGGCCAGGTAGAGGAAATCTATTGCATATACAGATAGAAGCAGAGAATTCTGGGTAAATTTGTCCTATGGCACTACGTGCTATTCTTAATTGGGAAATAACACGTCATGGGATCCAAAAAAGGGAATCTGGGAGAATTCTAAGCCAGAACATTACTCCTGTTCAATCGAACGCACCCCTTTGTACCCCCTTAGTATATGGCACTACGTGCTAAGTCAATAAAACCAATAACATGGGGAAATAAAGTCAATTTCGGTGATTTTGGGTGGATTTTGGTGATTTGGAAGGATTGTCGGGTTGTTTGTGGTAATTATCCAGGGAAGTCGTTCCAGAAAATACTCCGATTCAATCGACCATACCCCTAAAACATACCCCCGTCCTATTGTAGGCTTTAGGTCACATAGCAATCACGTGCTACCATAGAAACCAAGATGGCGGCCTCCTGTATACAAAATGGACGACGGAAGCTCGTATCACCCTAACAACACGCGCTGCGCATGCGCACTTACACCACGTACCACTATGGAGATGACGTCACAAGATGGCCGCTCACGCGGGTTACCATGACAACACAACATGACGTCACCAGGTCACGTGACTATGACGTCACATATGAGATCCTGCATGAGATCCTGCCAATGGGGCACGTTCGGGTACATGCACTACTACTGACGTGCTATTTGTGAGCATTTCATGACAAGACTTCTGGTTTTAACTGTAGTGCTCTTCAAATTCATTCTCGGTTTACCGGCTGTGTATCTAGATAGGTTGTGCTGCTATAGCCTTGTGTACAACATCTTTGTATCTCTGTAAAATGTGGTTGAACTGAAGCATCTCTTCGTGTTCATTCATGGTTTGTAATCCAACTTTCTCGTTCAAGTTTCTGCTGACGTTTCAAGAGTTTATGTTCCACTAAGACGTACCTCTTATCTTCTTATTCCTTCATGGCTGGACTATGTTGGTGCGACTGGTCGTAAGCATTCTACTAGAGACTTTGGTATCCACATAGTTCTCATTGGTTGAACCTTCTGAAACAACTGTCCCGTCGATTCCATGAGGTTTATCTTCGTTTCTTCTTACTTTCTTTGAGACAAACGTATCCACTAATGCCCGACTGGTTCTCGCCATTGCGGTAGTTCCATTAATCTGTTGTGTGTTTTTCGCGTCTTCTGGAGTAATTTTCTCTTTGAATGTTTTGGACAACTGGTGCAATGGTAGATTTCGGATCTGTGGGTTGTCTTCGTATGGCGACAAAGATTACACTTCTTTGTGAACAGCTTCTCGCAATCTTTACGAGAATGACGTGGAGCCATTGCCGGTCAGAAGCAAAATTCTAAAGTGGTAAGATATATTCTCATTTATCTTACAATCAATCGACCCCCTCATCACACCCCGCGATACAAGCTAAAACGTCTAGATTGACACAGATTTGTATCAGCCACAGTAAGTTCTTCGAGCAGGTGCCATCATTCGATTCAGAAAGAGAACGTTTTAACCTGCACTCATCGAAAACTGATCGCACATGTCGAGGTCACTGTTTTGATAACAGTAATTACATGACAAATAAATAACCAGTTCAACGAAATAAATTAGATTAGGTCAATTTTTGCCATGATGCTATTTTTATACAGATAGGCCCACCGTGTGTAAAAGCTGAAAAATAAAGCAAAGTAACACGCAGCTTAAACACTTCTATACGTTTCGGTGGTTCTAGTGCACGTGGAACACTGCATGGGGCTTACGTCATGCACAGCCGCAGAACGTAATACATTGACGTTATCAAGATCTTCATTCATAAAAAATCAGTTTATTGTAAGATAAACTGACTATTCCCACCAAGTGGGTTTCCGAGATGGCAAGATAAATTTGTCATAACCACTATAATATTTATGTTGGTCGAGAAACTTGTATCAAGAAGCGCTGGTGTTTCTATTAGGTAACGCGGCCAGATACTTGTATCAAGCTTCGGTAGTGTTCCTATTACGTATCGCGGCTCACCCTAAAGGACTCGCCGCGTTACCTAATAGAAACACCAGCGCTTCTTGATACAAGTTTCTCGATCAACACACAGTGGTGATGCTATATATGTATACCCTGGTGTCATCTATTATCGTGAAATAATAAATAAAAACAAAACTTCCAATAGAACATCACCATGTAAAAAGAATCCTCAAATGCCTGTATGCGCGCGTGTGCGGTATGTTTGTGTGACACATTGTGCACTATCTCATAGGGATATCTCGACACATCCAGCTCACTATTTCCAGAATGTGTCTATGTGTTGTATGTGTTGTGCTGACTAGACAATTAGCAGTTAGACACCAATTATCAGTTAAGCATTAGATTCCTGATAACTATATTATAGACTGATGCGGACTTAATTGAATGGGGAGATTTGATTGAACCTATTCAGACCTGGGCTAAGGTAGAGGTCGAGAGGGGTTCAGAGATAGCCGGAAAGCCTGTGGTAATGCGACACATCGCTAATAATTATTTAAACCTCTTGTACACGACCTGGCCTAAGGTAGAGGTCGAGAGGGGTTCAGAGATAGCCGGCAAGTCTGTAGTAATGCTACACATCGCTAATAATTATTTAAACCTCCTGTACACGACAGGTAACAGCTAACCATTGTACAAACCACCATGAGTATTAGAGCACTACAGTACTGGATGAAGACAGTGGTAGCGTACCATAGGACAGACAGTGGCGATAAGTCGGTATTAGTGGTCTAGGACCAACGGGGACCATAAGAATCCACAAGCCGGTAGTAACTGTGGATGATTCTTGTGCAGGCGAGATAATGGTAGCCATGGCACAAGCCAGCATCATTTGTAGAGTACTATAGCATTGGATGACGACAGTGGAAGCTGATCGTAGGGCAGACAGCGGTGACTACGGATAAGTCGGTTGCAGGGTGTCAAGGAACTATGAAGGTCACATGATGTCACAAGTGGATGGTAATAGTAGAAGATTCTGTTACAGGACAAATAACAGTATTCATGGTACAAGTCAGAATGAGTAGTAGAACACTATAGTAATGGTTGAAGACAGTGGTAACCATGCATAAGTCGGTAGTGCTGGTCTAAGGCTTACGTAAGTCATAACATGATCCAGGAGCTAGGCGCCTCACTTGAACTATGAGTCCCAACGATCCTCAGATTGCTAATATATCCTAAGAAATATATCCTTCAATAGTACATCACCATCTCATAAGTACCCCCAATTACCCAAATTAGCGTGTGTACCGTATGTTCTTGAGACACTCTATGCTAGTACAATTACATGGGCATATATTGGAACACCCTGCGCATGTCTCTGTGCTATTGCGCAATGTGCACTGTCACATAAACACATCGTAGTACTTCTGCTATATGCCTATGGGCTGCATTGAACACATTATTAACCACTAGAAAAGCACGACTTTTATCTAAGTCTCTATTCCATTTGGGAAAGGTGTTGTACATGATACCAGCTAAGATGAATGGGACAGTATATCTTTGTTGAGGACCAAGTTTAGGACCAGCAATACAAAGATCAGCTAGGGCAAAATAGGCAGGAATAGGGTCCGAGCTAGGCTGAAGTCGGCGATTCTCAGAGAATCTGAGCCAGATTAAACAGCGGTTCTTTCCATTTTAGGTAGTTGTCAGATTGTTTGTGATAATTGTGACTCGTGCTAAACACTAGATGGGAATAACAAAGAAGATGATTATGGGATAATCGGAGCCAAATAAACGTTTGTCGGGTCACTTTCGGTAATTAAATATACCTCACTTGAATTGAACGTACCCACCCCCATATTGAATAAGACTTTCAGTTACACAGTGGCCACCACATACCACCGTAGAAACAAAGATACAACCTTCGGTAAATGGAATGGACGAATATTCGCATTACACTAACACGTGCTGAGCATGCACACTAACACCACGTACCATTATGGCAAGGTGTCACAATATGGCCTCTCGCGCGAGCTACCATGGTATTTTATGCTTATACACATGACACCCACAATGTCCCGCGGCTACCATGATATTTTTATGCTTATACACATGACACCCACAATGTCCCGCGACGTGACTTCACGCACGTGAGATCTAACGATGAAATCTCCAAATGCTTATCGCCTGGACCCTGACATATTACTAATGCCAATTTCGGAGGTAGTGTCTTTCATAACCGTAGTATCCCGGTAACATGAGGGGCAATATGTTATGTGATATACCACTGTGTTCCCCTTTACCTGTGGAAAATTTTGAGCGATGAGGTTATGAACTGTTTCCAACAGAATTTAACAGGTTTGTGTTCATTTTTGTTTAATTTAGACGAAAACCTCTATTTTCTCTAAAATTCTGAACATAAAACAAAATCTAAAAATACATTGTGGTGAAAATTAACCCTTAAGTTTGTTCACACGAGCATTATACCAAACTACAAGAAATTACCTGATTTTATCACAAAAATGCATTTTTTCATATTTGTACACGGACCCCAAAACTCCAACATCACTTTTCTGTTAACCCAGTTAACAAATAAACTGCGTGCAGAGTTTCAGCTTATTGTATGTCCGGTAGGGTCAAGTCACGATTTTGAGTCTGTCCTCTGCACTATATGGAGATCGGTGAGTGTAGGGCTTTCAAAATGGAATAAAGAGTTAATATTTATTACGTTATCACAACGCATTTTGTGTGAAAACTATGCCTTAACTTGCCTAAGACACTGCAATTCACTAAACGTGCATGTCATGTCTGAACCGTAAATATAATATTTTTTTTAAAACACTGAAAAATTTGAGAGATCAAATATTTTTATATGCGTAGATTAAAAATAGCAAGTGTTTAATTGCGTGCACCTTTTTATAAATTTTGTAATACAAAAGATTATGATCTTCATTAGTATTAAATTGGCAGTCAGTTCGTAACCTTAGCTTTTTCCTAGATGGCAACTTATCACTTGACAGGCATTTTAAGCAGATCATTCTATCAGGTGATATATTTCCAGCTGAGGAATATAAGCAAAATTAGGACCCCAACAAACAACAAAAGAACAGGACAACTTTGATGCCACGATTGCTGTGTATATTTAATTTTACTCGATACAATGCAGACATTGAAAATGTGCTAGGTATTCCTCACGTGGAATACGGCCTACGTATTAGAGAGTGATGTAAGAACGCATCTGATTGGACACTACGCATTTCGATAACGTTTTGACGTGAATGAAATGCTTTGACACAAAAACATCGCCAAGCAAAGTAAACAAGTGAACTCCGCCGAAAGTGATATTTTTCTTTGCATAATTTCAGCTTCATTTACTAAATACATCTTCAGTCGTGATATGAATACAGAACACAACACATATACAGTGTGAAGAGCAGGAATCAACCACCCAAGTTGGAGTTTTTCTTGTATTTCACGCGCACCTTTGGCGCACGTGAAACACATGAACAGCTCTAACTCGGGTCGTTGTTTCGAGTCGCCTGTATGCCACCTCGTTTTGTTTTGTCTTAGTACATACCTTTGTGACTACTCGACTTGATTACTGTAATTTTCTTTCCTTTGACCCAACAAACACATTGAAAAACTACAGAGCATTCAAAATTGTGCAACCTTATATGGTTGAAAGGAACAGAATAATATGTCATATAACACCAGTCCTTGTTGAAATGCATCAGTGGCAGTCTATCCGAGAATCCAATACAAATTATGTATTTGCTTTTCAAATTTGTACATGGTATTACACCGTCTTACCTATCTGAATTGTTGCATTGGTGTGTGCAGCCCACAGTCCTATGGTCGAGTTCCGAAAGTTTGCTTGTACAGCACAATATCAAAATTGAAGACTGCAGACGACAGAAGAGCATTCTTTGTGACTGCTATTACGCCTTGGGTCGCACTTCGGGAATATAAAACAACCAGGCCTGGAGTTCATTTAAACGAGGCAATGAAACACACCTCTTCCAACGGGTATTCTACTACCAGCACTCCCGAATTGGCGATTAAATAGATCATATTTATGAAATTCTAAAGCCAAAGAGAATTTTTGTGGTTTTTATGCTTATAAATTATTTCACGCGGGTTTTTTTTTATCACACAATTATCACTTAAAACAAAAAACACTCAAAGCAACAATTAAAAAGTAAATATGAATCAAAGTTCCATAAATCGGATACAGTCAACGTAACGGAAAATTCAAATGCCCAAAAACGTTGCATGGAATCAACTTAACCGTTTACCTAACATGAAAAGCAGACGACACTTGCAAAACAAATTCTTGAATAACTAATTTTTGGTCTCAAAAACATAGGTTATGACCCCTTATCGGAACGAGCTCGACCAGCTCGTTCCAATGAATGGTCATAACCTATGTTTTGAAACAAAAAACGAAGCCTGTCAAGTTCTGGGATATCTACACTTGAACAAAGTGCTAGTTCAACAGCACTTCAAGTGTAGTTTCTAACACTTTAGTTTTTAACGTGTAGGTGTCGCGCAAGGTGCTGAAACACCCGCCCTCTCCACGTCACCCCCTCCCACCCTACCCAGTCACACTAGTATTTTCAATTAAACTGGTGTAACTAGTGTACTCAAGGCAGTAGTATAAGTTACATGGCGTGTAGCTGGCTGAATCATTTCCATACAAGGCGATGAGAGTTCATATCAGGTGAGGCAAAGACTGTTTCTCATATATAAGGTCCCCTAGCGTGCACTATGTCCAGGGAATGTAAACAACAATACGGGCTTAGATGAATGGAGCAATGTGGTTGCACCTGTTAAAGACCTGAGGGCAGAGTCGAGACAGGGTCAGGCATAGCTACCAAGAAGTAATGGTATAAGGCTGCAATGGTGGTAGACGACTATAGTATTGGGTAAATATAGTGGAAACCAAGTATGATAGTGGTATGAACTGGGACCCGTAGTGGTAGTAGTGTAATGATAGATACTGGGAGTCATAGTGCCACAATTCAATAGTAATGGTACAAGGCTGCAAAGATGGTAGAACACTATAGTAATGGTGAATACATTAGAGTTCAGTCATAGAATAGACAGTTGAAGTTGTGGTAGAAACAGATGGTAAGACTACCACGAGCTGTATAGGAGCTTGGGATCCAACTTATGGAATCCAGTTATGGAAACCCACTTATAAAATCCCTATAGAATCCCCTTTTGGGGAAACGTTTGTCGCTATAGAATCCCTTTTTCCGAGCTGAGCATAATAGTCGTAAAGGGGGCACTCTTTCGAGTAATTACTCGATGCCTTATTTGCTCGACTAGATTCGAGCAATTCGAGCATCACTTGAACCCGCTCGATTGCTTCTTGGCTTTGGGAATCTTACAGGACTTCGATTTACACAGAAGAGATAACTCTGTATGGGTATGTACAGATCACTGGAAATGAAGTAATATGACTAGTGATTATAAGACATGGAAGAGGGAAGAGGTCAGAAACAGAGACGACTGCCAGGATAGTCAGAATAAGGGCTAGTAATATGCAAAACAGGTCAGGGAATAGAAAAATAAGCCACAGATTAGATCGGGTAGACAGTAAAAACGAGACTTTCGGGCAAATCCGAACCTATTTCGGTAGTTTTAGGTGTTTTTGGTAATTTGAGGGAAATTATCGAGTCTGTTTGGGTAATTCAACGAAGTAATCGAGGATTTGGGGAAATCCGAACCAGCAAACTAATCTTATACAAAGGGCCACGCCTTATAGCACAATGTTTTGAAAAGATTTAACGCCAAGCACCTTTCGGTAGATCTGGGTGTTTTTTCGTAATTTGGAGGGATAGTCGGGTATACTTGGGTAAAATTTTCTTATTCACTCGAACGCACCCTCAGATAATACCTCCGTCTAATTGCAGGCCTTTGGGTTACATAGCAACTATGTGTTACCATAGAATCCAAAATGGCAGCACCCAGTATACTAAATGGACGATGGAAACTCGCGTCACCCTAATAACACGCGCTGCGAATACGCACCAAGACCACGTATCACTATGGAGGAGATGTCACAACATGGCCGCCCACGTGGACTACCATGACAACTAAACATGACGTAACTTGGTCACGTTACTATGGCATCACTTCCGGGGTTCCCTGTAGGGTTCCTAAATATATACCCACCATCATACTTTTGCTGAATGATGCAACATATCTCACATCCGTCTGTGTAAATAAGGAATTATCGTTTGTTTCTGTCTATTTCTTGAGTTATGAACCCCGAAAAACAAAGGCCAAACTGCGTAATTGGGAGTTTACACTATGTTTGGCCTTTGTTTTTTGGGGTTCAAAACTCAAGAAATAGACAGAAACAAACGATCATTCCTTATAATTAAACTTGAGGGGCAATAAATTTAAACACTCTCCACTTTGCGGAGTTAAAATAAAAACCAGGTCGCATCACGCTTCCTAGTGATAAGTGGATAAAAAGGCATAGTTTTTTAAAATTCTGTTTGAAATAACTATACATTTCACTGAATATTGTTCTTGTGTCATTACAAATTTTTTGCCTGAAAATGCATGAACAAAACAAAAATAGGTTTAATTATAATGGAAGTAAACCACTTTCCAAAAGTTTACATATTATGGATCACATAAAATACCGTCTTTTCTGGAGCACACCGTAAACAGGAGCTTCGCCGTTGTTGCATATTCAATAAACTTTGGAATCAACCACGTAACTTCAGTTGTCAAATTTTATGGCCTCTTCATTTTATTTTAGAAGTTGATCTATGACGATATTTTTACAATCAGCGCACGAATTTTAACTTCGTATGTCTTTTTTCATCTGTCGATTCTTCCAGGAGCCTCAAAGCGTTGTACCCAAAAAGTTTTACCACCTCCTCTCATTCATATCGGCAAAGGATCGCCAAACGAAGGATCCGCCCCGGGGAACTCGGACAGGCCTTATATAAGACTGGTGCTATACGTTGCACTTTTCTCCCTACTCGGTCTCATGGGCACTTATTTCAGAATGCATGCGGGGCGGGTACAGCATGCCGAGTGCATTCTCGTTCAAGAACGCAACACGAGGAGAATGAAGAGGGATTAACTACTCGTCAGGTAATCCTTTATTGTCTATATTCTCAGATATTGCAACCTATACAGATTACACTCCAAAATCAGATGAGTTAAAAATTAACCCAAATCAACTGAGTTGAGGGAATATGAACCAATTTGGGTTCATATTCACTCAACCCAGTTGATTTCGGTTACTTTTGAGCCCAACTGATCTTGGAGTGTACCAGACTAAGGCACGCACTGATATCACAGCATTCTAGAACCAGTTTTGGGGCCCAGTATTTTCTCCCAAACTCTCACTTGTATCGTCCTTTGATAGCAATATTGTGGCAACTATTCAATGCCTTAGTCTTGCAGCTGGTCCTCTTTGATTTCAAGAGCCTATATTAGCATTGTTCTCAGAATAACTTCGACACGCATATACGCCACACTGTACCGCAGCATACTTGCGCTGCATATGCAATAAAGCTCGTATCATAGGCAATTCATGCATTTTCCCTGTGGTACGTTAACGAGATTAAAACTATAAATGAAGGTATTGTTAGTTCAGTGACAATAACAAACATTTGTCCATTTTTCGGCTTGTGAACTGTCATAAAAGCGCGATACTTACCAGCCAACATGATGAATAGATACACTTTATCCATTTTGATAAGAAAAACGAAAACAAACAGATTTGAGAGAGCCTGACTAAGGATAAATTTTGAATGTTTTAGAATTGAAAAAATCACAACGAATTAAAATAGGCTTCGAAGCCGTCAAACCACTTTACATCACTTGAAGTGTAACAGCTTTAACAATAAGCTGCTAACAAGAACGTTGTTACGATGTATGTCACATCAGTGTGCCACTGTTCTCTGTATAACTGGATGCGAAAAACGTCACCACCCAAACTTCGCCCCCATCCCCACCCTCAAGATGGCGTTAAGTCAACCTATGGCGTCTGATACCGTTAAAGCTGTTAAACTGTGGCTGTATACATAGTGTAGCATCTTTCACTTCATCAAACGTCACCGAGTTTCCACATCTACAGCAACACGAAACCATGGGAAAAATGAAAATCTGTTCCGCACATATGTGAGGAACGGAAATCGTTGACGGACTACTTTTAAATAGAAGCGAAATTTCACTGGAATTTTCTACAAATCGTGCACCGCAATTACAATTTGAATCCCTAGCGATAGCTGAAAATCGTCCCCTGAGTTCCAATGTGTTCTATGTGCCAGTAGGCACATAAACACATTGGAACTCAAGGGATGAAATTTTAACACGGGTTACTTTTGAAAATTTGGTTGGCGATAAAATGTGTTCTTTTTGTTGATAGTTGTCAAATGAATTGCTGGTCGTCCTTAAAATAATTATTTCTACAGACGTGAAGGCGTGTAATAAGCTCGAGGTCTGCGGCCTCTCGTTTTATCCATTCGCGCTGGCACTCGTGCCATATCGATTAACCCATTCACACGCGTGTGTCGTTCTGTGTATATAGAGGATATCTAGTGTTTTAGAGTGGATACCGAAAATTATCTCATGAGTGGCCGATACAAATGTTTATTTTTCGCGAGCGAAAATATCCCTTTGTCTCGGTCACAAATGATATAATTTTCGGTATCCACTCAAAAACACTAGATTATTTTCTTTTTATTATACGCTTTTTAAAAGAATCTGATGAGTTCACTCGTTTCAACCATGAATTGTTGCATGAAAGTAAACAGCGCATTGAATCACTGATACGCGGAAGTGATTTGATCGATACTAGCGTCTTGCGATCAAATTCAGTTGGCGGGTTTCTGTTCCAAACATGCCCGAAAGTCCGTAATATAAGTGTTTGGTTTGGTACGTCATTTGAAAGGACTTACCAAACCAAAAACTTATATTACGGACTTTCAGGCCATGTTTGGAATAGCGGGTTTCATGCATCAATTCAAGGTGAATACGTGTTGAATTTTTGCTGGAAATGATCGATCGGTATCCACTCACAAACACTAGATTTTCTTTTCATTATACGTTTCTAGAACAAATTCTTTATTTCCAGTGATAATTTGGCTCGTATTCACCTTGAAGTGATGCTTTGAAAGCCGCCACTGTGATTGATAGAGTGAAAGTGAAAATGTCTATATCTTCACAGTGGGGGATACGATTACTATGTATAATCTATCTCTTAGCGTATAATAAAAGTCTGTATCAGTTTTCCAATCTCGGCACTTGTCTTTTGTCAATAATAACTAGATTCTGTTGTAAACATTCAGCTTGTATTGCCGCGAAAAATGTGTACATTATCAACATATTCATTTTTCACAGACATCACGTTATCCTCTTTATAGAGCGAGTGGCGATTGCGATGCGTCAGGACCTTGAAAATATCGAGAAATTGTGTTTTCGTTGAGCATTGTTCTTTTGCAGAGACGCTTTTTCTGCATGTGACCAATGAACCTTCCCACACATTAAAAACTAAAGTGTTAAAACTGACACTTTCAAAGTGTTAAACCCATTCTAACTCTTAGGGTTTGATTTTAACACTCAAAGTGCAATGCTTTAAGCACTTAGACATTACAATCGTCAGACATCTGAAACTTGAATGGATGACACTTCCCATGTGTCTAGCATTGGTGGTTCTTCCAGAATCGTCCATAATTTGATTTGCGCTTGGTGAGAACATAATTAAAAGGACACAACGCAGATGACGCGGATCAGGCTCTAGAGTTCGAGCCTGATCCGCGTCATCTGTGTTGTTTCCTTTTAAGTATTACACCTGGTATTATTGTAACACCTGTCAAGTTCTGGGATATCTACACTTGAACAGAGTGCTAGTTCCGCACTTAGTAAGTGTTAAACACAGCACTTCAAGTGTAGTTTTTAAACTTTAGTTTTTAGCGTGCATGGCAGCGTAGAGCCGCTACTGACCTTCACTTACTGTCGTGTAATTACAAGAAACTAACTTTTAATTACAAGGCACCGACGTGTAATTACAAGCTACTAACATGTAATTACAAGATAGTAACTTATAATTACGAGGTACTAAATTGTAATTACAAGATACTAACAATTTAGCCAACTTGTAATTTCTTTTTAGCCAACTTGTATAATTATAATTTAATAACTTGTAATTATACAATTGAACTAACTTGAAATTACAAGATAATAACTGAAGGTCAGTGACGGCTCTACGCTGCCGTAGTTTTTCGTATTTCTGTTTTTGAAAGATTCAAATATACAATTAACACTTTGCACCCGAGGGACCGATTTTCCGGCCCAGGAACATGATACTTCATAATTTAATTAAGTAAGATGCCTGTTGAGTTAACATGTTGGGTAGGCCAATCAATATTTCAGCCCCAGGCCTGCACGTTGAAAATATTCTTTGGTCCTCCAAATAATGAATATGGACTCTTCTAACTGCTGCCATTGAACTGACATGGAGGATATCACCCGTGTTTAAAGGGTTAAAGTAGACAGAGAATAATAAGTGGATTACAAACCTGTTGCGACAGTTTCAACATTTCTTGTTCATACTAACCACTCATCCTAAATGTTCTCGGTCTACTGCAGTTGCCGACCTTATTTTCACCTGTAAATTATTCAACCTCATTTAACCCTTTAAACCCTAGCGGCCGTTTTCCGGCCTGGAACATGACACATCTAACGTCATTATATAAGATGGCTGTTCAGTAAATGTGTGAGGGAGACCAATCAATATTTCTAACGTGCAGCCCCGCGGCTGCACATTGAAAATATTGATTGGCTGCACGTTGGAAATATTGATTAGTCTACCAAAATAATGAATATGGACCTTCTTGTTGCTGCCATTGAACTGGCATGGAAGATACCTTTGAAGTTCAAAGGGTTAACATCGAAAACCACGAACAGTGACTATTTTTATATCGTCCCTGGCAATAAGCCGCCATCTGCAATGCTGAAGCATTGCAGATTGCTCCTTGTTGCATTCAACAGAAGATATGTCCCCCCCTAGTTTGATGTGTCAAGCTGGGAGCGCGGTGGCTCTGTTGTTACGACATTGAACCTCAAGACGAGAGGTTCACGGTTCGATCCCCGTCAGGGGTAACTGCGTTGTGTCCTTGGGCAGGTAACTTATTCCCGATTACCCACGTGGAGGCACAGTGGCGCTGTGTGCTAAGGCGTAATGCATGTCGATGGTGCACCTGTCTTCAACTAATGCTAACCCTGTTTGTGTGGAGTTAGTACTTTGGGGCATCTCACAGTTGCTTGCTGTTGACCGGTGATTTTCTCCGGTACTTCGGCTTCCTCCACCCGTAAAACTGTCTGGCACAAGGTTATTCTGGCTGTCGAAAGTATCGTTCAACTCCAATAAATAAATAAATAAATAATTAGATGTATCAAGCTGTCAAAAGCAATGTATGTGCTGACATCGCTAAAGACACCATGCGATAAGAGTAAAAGTATCACGCAATTATCGGTTGGGCAAACACCAATGCGTACTATGTTAATCGGCCACTTTTCATTTTTTAAGTACCACTCAGGCACCACAGTCAAAACCCATGCGACTAACGACCCATTACAAACTCAGTTTTAAAATACTTCTGACAGCGAAGAAGCTCTTGTTATGATGTAAATTCGTCTACTCAACAATAATTTTCCACCACGAATGCAAATTGAACAAGCCATGCACTACAGAGACCCCTCGTCCGCCAGATAATTTCTATGTTATATATCTTTACCAGCCTGCTTTGTGGGGAAAATTTCTGAGCGTCGAATGCGTACTGCACCTATTTTTATAAGCAGTTATCCACTCATGTGGGCTAGTGGTACCGGGGGATTCACTTCAACAATGCGGATTTAATCAGAAAGTATGCCTTATGGAACGACCCCTCTCACTCATCGAGTGTTGGTATTTTTTTCACTTGTTCGAACGGGAGTCAAATTTGAATTGAGTGTGCCTTGACCCCGAAAGTCAAACATGAAGGAAATGTCAGGAATTAGCTGCGTGATAGATGCAGGAGCATAAGGATGTGTGGAAGTCACCACCACCAGCAACCCCAACCCATCCCCAAATGGTCTCGCCGAGTAGTAGTTCGGCAGAATATTATTGGTCGGTAGAGCACAAACGGCAAGTTTGTCCTAATGAAACTCGTCCCCTGAGTTCCAATGTGTTCTATGTGCCTATTGGCACATAGAACACTTTGGAACTCGGGGGACGAACTGTTGGACACAGACCTGATGTTATAGAATACATGCTCACAGATAAGAACGAGGAAACGCCAGCTGCCCTGGGCATCCCACATTGTTGGAAAAGCATGACAACTCGGCATGTTCGACGAGATCCGGATAAGCATAACGCTTCATAAATTTAATCGCCATGCACAATCCAGGGGACGTGACAACAGTTACTTATTCACAGTTCCTTATTCTACATTCGTTATCAACCTACGAAATCGGTTGATAACGAATGTTGAATAAGGAACTAGGAATAAGTAACGATCGCCACGTCCGTCACAATCCACACGACATGCCTGAACAATGTACTAATTCGAAAAGTCCGTGTCAAAGCATCTCCGGGTGTTGAATTTTCACGAAAGGGGTACCTCTATGATTGAGGAATGTATTGAGATGGTCCCCAGTGTTTACATTAGCTCTCTTGACAGACAGACTTTTCGTGACAGTCATGGAAAGCATATACCCCTTGATTTTCAGGATGTTTTCGTGTACTGTCTACATGTTCATGACATGTGTGGGGTATTCAGTCGCCATTTCAACACAAACCCTTGTGATTTAATGATTGAATATGGCAAATGCAAATGTAAGAAGACATTTGTCTGAAGCAGAAATGTGGCGGGCTGTAGGGATGGTGGAGCAAGGGGCTACCCATTGTCAGGTTGGTGAAGCTCTTGGTGTGCACCATACGATGTCCGCCAGAGCCTGGGCAAGATTTCAGCAGTATGGCACACCAGTAAGACGGCATGGTGGTGGCAGAAACAGGGCAACATCTGCAGCTGAAGACCGGTTTTTGATCATTCAGGCCCGTAGGAACCGCTTTTCCACAGCAACCCAGCTTCGCAGTGATCTTCAGAATGCATCCGGGGTAAATGTTTCGACGCAGACTACCCGGACAAGGTTGCACGGAGGTGGTCTCCGATCGAGGAGACAATGTATTCGCATTCCGCTGTCCCAGCACCACCGCCAGACACGATATGAATGGGCCATGGACCACGTTGGATGGACCAGAGAAGATTGGCGACCTGTCCTTTTTACAGTTGAGTCAAGGTACTGCCTAGACCACACAGATATGTGTTCTGTGGTATGGAGAAGACGAGGAGAGTGATTCCATGCAGCCAATATTGCTGAGCATGACCGCTATGGTGGAGGGTCAATCATGGTCTGCGGCAGCATCAGCGGAGATGGACCTACAGAGCTCTGGGTCCTTGAATGTGGTACATTGACTACACAACGGTATTTTGATGAGATCCTGGATGTCCACGTCTGATTGTATGCAGGTGCAGTGGGTGATAGATTCATTCTGATGGACGATAATGCCCGTCCTCATGTTGCACATGCTGTCGGGAAGTACCGACAGAGGGAGGGGATTGGGCGTAGGGACTGGCCAGCAAGACCCCCTGACCACAATCCAATCAAACATGTCTGGAATGAGTTGAAATTTCAGCCCGTCCAGTCCAGCCAAGAAGTGTCCAGGAGCTTGGCGCCATGCTGGTCCAAGAATAGAACAACATCCCACAAAGGACCCCAGGAACCTGATTGCTTGAGAAGGGAGCATGAGAAGGCGTTGTCAAGCTGTAATTAACAGTAATGGGTCTCATACTCGATATTGAGCCCATACCAGTTCGCACCGTCAACTTTTTACCTCTTTTACCAATAATATCCATTTTCCATGGTTATCGTATTCAAAAGCTAAAAAATAATGTCAAATGCAAATAAAATCTTAATTTCTGTACTTAAATCATTAAAGATATAATTAAATAAAAAATATATGCACTTTTCGTTACAATATTTCAACTAAAACGTAAAACAGGTAGCTGGATGTACTTGGTGCTTAGCAAACTGAGTAGTATATATACGGTCAGACAACTTTATGTTGTGGCCTGGCGAACATGGGTCAAGCTCCCCTAGTATCTGAAGATATTTACAGACCTGGATAGATGCAGTTAGCACGTTGTTGGTGAGACAAAAAGCAGAAAGGTGGGGTGCACGACACGAAGGAGAGGAATGAGAAGGGAGTTAGGGACTGAGCAACCATCAGTGGCGATTGTTGAAGGGCTTTCGTGTTATTAATATGTCAGGGGATTGTCACCCCCAGGTTGGATGACCCTGGTCGTTGACCCCAGAAATGACGCCATGTCACGTGCTTCAGTGGCGCCATGTTTGATTGTGATGGGAGCCCGCGTGCGCGGCCATGTGTTGACATTATTACCCTAGTGATATGTGGTCTTAGTGCGCGTGCGTAGCACGTTTTGTTAGGGTGATAAGTGTTTTCGTCGTCCATTTTGTATGAAGGAGGCTACCATCTTAGTTGTTATTGTGAAAATTGGTTGCTATGTCATTCCAAACCGTCTAATGGGAAAGGGGTATGTTCGGAGGGTAAATCTAATTACCACAAACAACCCGGCAATCTCTCCAACTCACCAAACAACTGTCTAAAATCACCGAAGCGGACTTGGCGAAGAATACTCTCCTTCTACCTTTAAGCTATGCTGTAGTTTTTTGTCTACCCTGTTCGTTTGTTCTGGGGTATACTCCAGTAGAGTAGGAGAGCCTATCATTTGGAACAATTTTGCTTATTGTTACTATATTTAGCTTTTCTGGCCTGTTCAGGCTAGTTCTAACCTTATTCCGAGTACTCATGTTCAAGTTTCGTTTCATTTATCCCGATCATCCAATCAGTTCACTTTACTACAGCTAACTAACCAATCAGATTGCTTGATTTCCCATAATCTGTACCTAACCATAGAGAGTTATCTCACTTGTGTACAATGAAGATCTCTATGATTCTCAAACTCAAAAGACAATCCAGCAGTAACTAGAACATGTATTGCTCGAACAACTCAAATATCATCGAGCAAATGAGGTACAGAGCAATTGCTCGACCAAGTGACTCCACATACGACTCTACGACTCATTTCGTAAAAGGTGATTCCATAACCGCAGTCGTTTTCAAAAATGGATTCCGTAAGTGAGATACCTAGAAACAGGGTTGCCGATTTCATCGAATGAGCTAAAGAGCCATGAGAGTAATTGCTCCATGAGCAAATGTTCTTGCTTCTCGAATCTCATCGAGCAAATGAGCTATAGAGTAATTCCGCGGTCCAATGACTGCACATACGATCCCTACGAAATAGGGATTCTATGACCACAGACGTTTCCCCCAAAAAAAGTTTCTATAGGGATTCCCAAAAAGGAATTCCATAAGTTGGACTCCATAAAACATACCATCGGCTTCCATCTTGTCTTGACCTATCTGTCCTTTGATTAGCCTCTATTGTAGTCATCCAATACCATAGTCTTCTACCATCCACATACTTGTAGTACTAGCACACCCTGTTACATTACATTAGTGCCGCTACGGGTCGCAATTCACATCACTATCATTCCACTACTGCTTGCTCGAACAACTTTTCCAAACCTATTCCAAGTTGTTCCTCTAATAAGCTATCGAGCAATTTCTGAAAAGCCATTGCTCAAAAAGACTCGAACCTCAATAGCAAATGAGATATCGAGCAGTTGCTCCATGAGCAAATGCGTTTGCGACTCGAATCTCGTCGAGTGAGCTAGAGCGCAACAACTCGTATGAGTGACTCCAATTACTGATCAACGATTCATCTTGGTATTTGAGGATACTTATGACATGGCAATGTATCATTTGGCGATACCCCTTGAGGATACTTGTCGTACAGGTTTTTGCATCCGGGTACTTCATGCTACATCCGGGTACTTCTGTTGGGTAGTTGATAAAAAAAAACATATATCATTTCACTCTTTTTAATTCCATTCACTGTTTGCAGTTTACAAATCAATTGTTCAAGGCATCTTTTTCGCCGAATATATTTGTAGTTCTTTTGTCTTCTCGTCGAGCTCGTTCCAATGAGGGGTCATAACCTATGTTTTTGAGTTGAAAAATGAAAAAAATTAGTTATTCAAGAATTTTTTTTGCAACTGTCGTCTGCTTTTCATGTTGGGTAAAGGGTTATAATCCAATACGTTCTTGGCACACTCACATATGAAATCATCATTAGCCGTCTTGATCGTAGTCTTGACTTCATGCCGGTAAGCATGGGATAGGAATCGCAGTATATCTGAATTTCTGTTCAGACTTTCAGTGTTGTTTGTTTTTTCCGTTTGTCGCTTTGAGCAAACTTCTTCTTTGTGTCTCTTCATGTTAAACCTTCGAGAAAATGTTAAACCCTTTACCAACGTAACGTCCAAGGCCGACCTGAGCTATTTACAAAAATCACCATTCAATTTTCATTATTTTTTTCAGTTTCTGTCTCAAAAACATAGCTTATGACCCTCATTCCAATGAGGGTCTTAAGCTATGCTTTTGAGAGAAAAAATGAAAATATTTAGTTTTTCAAGAATTCTGTTTGCAAGTGTCGTCTGCCTTTCGTGTTAGGTGAAGGGTTAGTTATCTAGTAAAGCAGAACATGATTACCGCATTAAGCAAGCATCTCTCCTTTGTATCCGGAAGACAGAAGGCCGTCATAAAGCGACGAGTGTGGAACGCCTTTGATATTGGTTTGGGAGTCATCTGAGAGACCACCCCCCCCCCCCCCAAAAAAAAAAAAAATAAATAAATGTTTTATTTTCAAGCTTCCATTTGCCCTTTGAGATGCCTCCTAGCTCTAAATTTGGATCCACGGTAGTAGTATGTCTCGCACGTTTCAGGGGCTATTTGGATGACCCCGGTGGATGACCCCCGAAGTGACGTCATGTCACGTGACCTAGTGCCGCCATGTTTGGTTGTCATGGTAACCCGCGTGAGCGGCCATGTTGTGATGTCATCTCCATAGTGATACGTGGTGTGAGTGCGCATGCGCAGCGCATGTTGTTAGGGTGATACGTGTTTTCGTCATCCATTTTGTATACTGGAGGCCGCCATCTTGGTTTGTATGGTAGCACGTGATTGCTATGTTACCTAACTAAGGCCTACAATAGGACAGGGGTATCTTCGGAGAGTATGTTCGATTGTAGAAGAGTATTTTCTGGAACGACTTCCCTGGATAATTACCACAAGCAACCCGACAACTTGTATTATTTCGAATTCTTTCAGAATTCTCTGCTTCTACCACAGCTTTACTTATTATTACTATATTTAGCAATTTCTGGTCTATTCTTGTTAGTTCTGCCCCTATTCCAAGTACTCTTGTTGTTTCATTTATCTAGATTATAACTAACCAATCAGATTGCTTGATTTCCCGTAATCTGTATGCAAGGTTATCTCCCTTCTGAATAACAAAAGACTATATCCAATGGCCATATCCCATGGAATCCCATTTTTTACAAAACACCTGTGGCTATGGAATCCCTTTTTGTCGTATGAGGCCTTGAGGGCTATGTAAAAGCTCTGAATGAGTCCTCATTTATTGTCCCTCATACCCTCATTGCATTTTGAGGTTATGAGGACCTTGAAAAATCCCCCAATGAGGTATAATTTACTACGACTCTTAGCCTCATTTCAGTATTTAACAGGTATATCCTATGGAATCCCATTTTGGAAAACGCCTGTGACTGTGAAATCCCTTTTTGTCGTATGAGGCCATGAGGGCTATGTAAAAGCCCTCAATGAGTCCTCATTTACTATCCCCATAGCCTCATTGAATTTTGAGGTTATGAGGACCATTAAAAATCCCTCAATGAGGCATAATTTACTACGACTCTTAGCCTCATCTCGGTATTTGAGGATACCCATGGCCTGGTATTGTATTATTCGAGGATACCTACCGAGGATACCTTTTATAGGATACTTATCTGAGGATACTATATAGGCTGCACATATCCCTGTAGGTCTCTTGCTGGCCCTTAGTACTATTAATCCACCTGATGCTTCATGTTATCCTATGACTGGTATAGATAGTATGCAATGCTACGCATAGGGGTATTGTGGCTAGGGGTACTGCCTGGTAGTTTAGAACGGTACTATAGTATGGGCGGTATATACACATATAGGCCCCTGTTAGTGCTTGGCACTATTAACCAATCGATTGCTTTAGTTTATTATATGGCTGGTATATGTAGTACGTTATGGTAGACCTAGTGATTTTGTGGGGGTGGGGGTAATGCTTGGTAGTTTAGAACGGTAGTATAGCATAGGCTGTACATATCCCTGTAGGTCTCTTGCTGACCCTTGGTACTACTGATCCACCAGGTGCTTCATATTATTGAGCGGTATTCTGGGTTGGGGTCAATGCCGGGTAATACAGAACGGCAGCAGAGTATGGTTGGTATATTCCCCTGTAGATCCCATCCAAACCGTTGATAATATTAACCTACCAAATGCTTTGTATCATCCTGTTACTGGTAAGGTGGTACGTAATACCAGTAGTTCCTACCTTATTCCGAGCGGGTTACCTCAACAACCAATCGAACACACCCTCCGAACATACCCCTGTCCTATTGCAGAAAAATTGGGTAACATAGCAATCACGTGCTACCGTAGAAGCCAAGATGGCGGCCTTCAGTATACAAAATGGACGACGGAAACACGTATCACCATAACAACACGCGCTGCGCATGCGCACTCACACCACGTATCACTATGGAGATGACGTCACAACATGGCCGCTCACGCGGGTTACCACAACAACCAAACATGGCGGCACTAGGTCACGTGACATGACGTCACTTCCGGAGTCATCCACCGGGGTCACCCAAATAGCCCCTGAAATGTGCGAGACATACTACTCACGGTGGCGTAGCTCTACCATCGAAATCGACGATGAATTACTTTACACTTACCGGAATTTTTTTTTAATTACAGGGTATTAGCTTTGTGGATGAGAGCGTCGCGAGGATGGCCGTTTGCTGAGTGGGGTTAAACCTGATCTGGGCTCGACTGTGGTGGCTCAAGTCCCCAATGAGAAAATATTCCACCTGCATTCTCGAGGCATGCCTTCTTCTTGGTGATGTAGTTGGAAAAGAAATTATAATTAAAAAATACCAGGCTTCTTGAAAATTTATTTGTACAAGTATAGTTGCCGTGACGCAACCTCCTAATTGATTATTAGGAACCGCTACTCGATATTGGTTATGGTGGGCCAACAATACTGGTAGGAGGGTATCGACATCTAAGACTCCAATCCAGATGAAAATCTAATTGGAGGTATGACCCCCCCCCCCCCCCCCACCTCCCGTGCTCCCCCGAACCACAACAAAAACACCTTTGCGACGCCTAAGAACTTGTGAATGTCGAAGTGGTTGGTGACAATTCCATATTGCAGTTGGTCTAATGATGGATCTGAGTTAAATCAATGGAGTGACTGAATTTCATTTTTGTTCCCGATTCAAATTGTATTCAACTTATAGCACAACATGTCTGTGCCTCGTTAATATTTTTTTTATTGATGGGGTCCCCTGTGAAATATAGGCTTATTGACCCACATTTCACAATTCTCTACCATATTTTATAGGTGTTTTACAAACCAATATGTTATCTCATAGTGCTGGTGGACCAACCGTAGAGATCGTCACCAACAATATATCATCCCGTATAGTACAGTCGCCGTGGATTGGTCGTAATCCACGCGTGGGCAGCGTTGTCCACGCATGCGTTTACCAGGTAATAAAAACCATCAGCCGGACATTTTTTAATTAATGAAGCACCGGGCTGCTCACCCGTGGAAAGTGACCAGTCCACGGCGGCTTCACTGTAACTTCACATCAGCTTGTGTGAAGTTACCGAGAAGGGGGTGTGGGGGGGGGGGGGGCTGATAGCTCGGCGGATATGAAACTAACCAAGGAATTACCTCTTTATTTATTAAACCAAAACATATAATTACAAAATGTTCTCAAATCTGCTACACGATTTCTTGTTATTATTTCTCATTCTTTTCACCAAGTTTCCTCTTCTCTTAGTTCAGCTATCCGCTACTGGACTATCTCTTCTGCCACCATTTGCCTTGAATTTTCTGTACAGCTCTCTTATTTTTTTCTGTTCATTCGCTTAATGATTACTTATTGCCATCATTAATTCCTCATACAAGAAAAATTCGGCTTCAAACCACTTCAGACTCCAGTACGCTTGATAATGCCAATTGTCCTGATTGCGTTCAATGAATAACTGTGCTGATTTCAAGATAAACAAATTGGCTGCACCTAGTAGCACACTAAGGGGGGTAACTCTTGCTTGGTCCATATCGACCGTGATCGCGTCATATCAGCTGAGTTTGAAGTCATATCTGCCGAGCTTGATAATGTTCAATTCTGGGAAAGAATATCATATCTAATAAATAATCATATATATTGTAAAAGATTTCGTTCTTTATATAAATTTCACTGATATTCTGTGATAAATCAGCTTCTTTTATTGGCAACGCGGTGTGTCTTACATTTGCTTGGGACCCTGTGCCATTGGCAGAGTCTTTGTCTGTTTTGCTCAAAGGGAGCGTCTGCTGATTGCGTTTTCTTCTTGTTTGAAAGCGTGGGTGGCTAACAATGAATAATTTCTCCAGTTTGACCTACAAGCTCCAATAACATTTACAGATCTGGTGTGTGACTGGGGAGACGACTGGAGACACCAGTTTTAGAGTGGTTTTTTTATCACCACACCCATGAAGATGCATGATATCTCAATTCTTTACCTTACGTACAAATTATTTTGTTTTCAATTTTCTGGGAGATGACCCGAATAAGCTATAAGCTTACCGTCAAATCCCTACAGTACTCAATGTCTATTGCAAATTTGATATATGTTACACTGTGTTTTGTTGTTTACTGTTTTTTTGCTTTTGTCAGCTTTACAGTGTTAATGTCACATAAAATTCTCTATTGAATAAGTATTGTTTAAACTAAAAGTGCTACTACAAATGTTTTGTACGATATGTTTTGATAGGCAGCGCACCAATTTCCAAACTAATTTTCTGGTGGAATGTGCTTTAAATTGGATTTCGTTTAAAGTTCTGAGTCTTAGACATTCCCTGACCTTCAAGGACGACATTATGGGTGCCTGGCGTTGTATGTCTTCCTGGTATTGACTTGAATAAGGTAATTTATACAATATGTGAATCTTCTGGACTTTACGGGATTTTATCTGTTTCCAGAAAGGTGTGGAGAACTGATCTTTCCTCTGATTTGAACGATGCGACACTAAACAGACAGTTATATATGTTTTTTTAGAATTTCCAATGACCCGAACATTCTCAACCTTATCTGAACTATAATTTCTTCAATTGGCGCCTGTTGAACGCTCAGTTACATTATTTAGCGACTGCTACTCTATTCGCTAATTATCGCCACACTTCTAGTAACTTTGGAAAAGATAGGGAGGTCCTTCCATTATCGTGCAAGCATAATTCTCGCGGTAATGCACTGTGTTGTGAGGGTTATATATGAAGTCCTGTCACCGGTACCAGAAAAACATTTACTGGCTTGAGCTGAGCTTTTCTACGGGGATTCTTTGGGGTGTCTTTATTTTGAATGGAGCAAAGGTGTTACTTTTATTCACGGGTGGAAAGAACAATTCAGGAAATACGATTGTAAAAGTTGCACAGTATTGACCCCTGGAAGATGACCATCAAGGATCTTGTTCACAAGTTAATATTTACAAACTGTCCACAGACCTGGTTTCTCCATTGTCTTTTTCATCCTTCGACGTTTCTGGATACTGAAGTACGGTCCACTTAAGTTGGATACTTTGAATTCAAGAAATGAGAGATGCCTCCCAAATGTCTACGTAGGTACAGTAAAGTCGCCGCGTGCGTTTACCAGGTAATAAAAATCATCAGCAGCCAAATTTAAATTAATGAAGTATCGGGTTGAACCCGGTGCTTCATTAATTAAATTTTTGATGATTATTTCTATAATTAGTGTTTGAAATCTAATATTATTGCGTCCGTGGAAATATTGCCCACCCGTGCAAAGTGACCAGTCCACGGCGCTTGTACTGTAAGTTTGAGTAACTCACAAGGAAGCCGAGAATCGGTGAATGTACTTGTAATAAAACAGTGCATTCAACCTGTAGATTACTGATATTCTGAAAATGAATTTTCACTCGGTAGCAATCGTAATGTGAAAAGTATACCTTGATTATTGTGATTCGTAAAAACCGAAGACCATATTAGATGTTGGTGGTTCCTGTAGTTCAGGGGGTGCAGGAACTCAAAGGATGCGAGAGGTCAATGACATTTGTGGGCGGGAAGACTAGGCTCCAATACCCAACGCGCACCGAACCTAGCATGGCTCGACCTGGTGTTCAAAAAGTGGAAAAATTAAAACAAAGGAATGTACCCTTTTCCATCACTGATGGGTTCTCGGTGAGTGCGACGTAAGGCATTAAAAATGTGTGAGTGACATCAAGAGCTTGTACCCACCACCCCTTCCCTTCCACTGCCCCTGTAGGTATTGTATATAGTTCAGAGGAGTCTTTAAAAACGTTCAATTCAGTTGACACATACCATTTAAACTCTGTCACATGTCATTGGGAGGTGTGCATTGTTAAGTTGGTATTCGCAAGTTAAGTGTGCATATAAAGAAAAGAAGGTAATCGCGATTCAGATCTCCGCAAAGACCGCCGAAGTGTGGCGCTGCGCATTTTTGTTTTCTCCTTTTGATCGAAGAGTTTAATTTTAATTTTTTTAAAATGTTTCGTTATTTTTTTTAAATATACCCACCAGGAACGTGTTGTAGGTATATGCATAACCCGCATATTTGGTCATTCTTATGCCAAGTGGGCAGCATATACACAGAACGACACGCGTGTGTGAATGGGTTAATCGGTATGGCACGAGTGCCAGCGCGGTAGGATAGAACGAGAGGCCGCAGGCCTCGTGTTTTATCCTTCCGCGATGGCACAAGTGCCATATCGATCAACCTATTCACACACAGGTGCTGTTCTGTGTTTTTTACACGGCTTCACGCCCCATTGCCCACGTGGAGACACGGTAGCTTTGTGTACTACGGCGTACTACACGTCGATGGTGCACCTATCTTCAAGCAATGCTAACCCTGCTTGTGTGGAGTTAGTATGTTGGGGAGCTGACAGTTGATCGCCGTTGCTTGATGGTTCTGTCCGGGTACTCCGGCTTCCTCCACCCTTTAAAACTGTCGTGGTCATGACTGGCCATTGTGCAGAAATATGCGACCTTAAACACCAATAACTAAATGACTAAATATACACGGCTTCCTTTCTTTTAAAACAATTATTAGAAGGACACTCAGCAATTCATTTGACAGCTGTCAACAAAAAGGACACATTTTACTGCCAACCAAATTTGCGAGGGGAACCCCGTCTTACTATTTCGTCCCCTGAGTTCCAATGTGTTCTATGTGTCTAGTGGCACATAGAACACACTGGAACTCAGGGGACGATTTTTAGCTATCGCCAGTGATTCAAATTATAATTGCGTTGCACAATTTGTAGAAAATTATTCCAGTGAAATTTCCCTTCTATTAAAAAATAGTCCGTCAACGATTCCGTCCCGCACATATGCGCGGAACAGATTTTCATTTGTATATTCTTTAGCCAAGCATGTTGGCCAGCTCCGAATCAGAAAGCAAATCACTTGGATTATCAAAATAATAATTTGACCAGCCTTTGACATTGTCCTGATTGAAGTTATAACATATTTGAACAACCCAAAATACCCCAACCAAGTTTGCGACCCACTTTGAGTTTAATATTAATTGTAAGTTACAACGAAACAAATTCATTTACCGACTACCAAACGTGCCGCAATGGACGACGGTGAATTTATAGTGTGTTTTATATCTCAATTTGTACACAACTATACAATACAATTCATTCTGCATTGAGCTCTGTGTCATGTACCAGAGATAAAAATATCTGAAAAATTCACTCCGAAAACCTGCATCCCAAACTTTGTTGCGAATCGCCTCAAGAGAGAGAGTGTCGGACCTCACTCCAATTAAAACAATCGGCATGAAAAGATGCTTTAAAAACAATTCATCTACATGATTACCCGTTTATATAGTTGAAAAGAAAATTTGATGTACTATTGCGGTGGCTGTGCAAGAACTGATTCAAATTGATCACCAAAATGATCTACCCCTCTTTCCTTCGAAAACTCGCAAAACCATTGGCAAAAACACTCACCCATGATACACTTTCCCCGCGAAATAATTGTACCGTTACTCCCAGACAATGTTTTCCCGCTATACAAGCGAAACACGGTAAAAGGTTATTCTTGGCGGGGGATCAGAAGCTAATATTCTAAATTCAATCCAAAATGTCCTTCAAAATGATACACACACAGGCCCGTGCCAGTCTTCTTCTGGGGCCAAACCTCCAGAGCGTTTGACATTTTCATGTAGCTGCCGTAAGAAAAGTGTACCAAGTAATCATGTGAATGTCATCTAAAATGCTAGATTCCGGGCATCATTTTTCACGGTCACGGCGGGCAATGGTCTAATGTTGAACTCCTGATTGTCAGGTGGAGTTGAGGATGGATTAATTCTCATCTTGGGAACGGAACCTAGCATTCTAAATTCCTTCCAAACCTGACTGTGTCTTTCAAAATACATCCACTTTCAAAATACATCCCTGAGTGAAGTCTGTGGGTTCGTTCTGCAGTCTCCTTACTCCACATGGGCTATATTCGTGACTAAAAAACTCTCGGCTCTTTATACTAAAAACCTTAACCTTGAGACACCGTACACTGAATTTACACGGAAATATGCCCCACCATAAAATTTTGTCTGCGTTATTATCACATTCGCAACCAATACTCTTGCCGAAAATTTCACTGCCAATAACTTCAAGATTTACATGATAATGCCACAGCAACACAATTTAACAATATCTTTTTCTTGAATTTGCAATCAAGTCCTCAAAGAGGTCTCGATAATTCTTTAAATTTTGTCCGACATTCAGCGTTGTATATCTATGACATACTGCAGACGGTATTGTTATAATTGTTGTAGCACATGCAACATCAAATTTCATTCACGGGTTTCCAAGAAGAAAGATGCTTAGTTGGTTAACGTAGGTGATTAGAGTTGTCTCCCTTACATTAGAATTTGTACTGAATTAACCTTGTTTGAAGCGAGAGGTGTGGAGTTGAAAACAAACGGGGCGAAATTGCGGTATTGTGGAAGCGTCAGGCAATGTTTAGTAAATAATTTGAATTAACAAAGTATAAATTGTTTATTCAAATTACTATGTCTAGGTCGAACATCATTTCTACCCTTGATTCAAAGAACCGGAATGTATCGGTTGGTCGGAAAAGCGAGCGCAGGTTCGCTTTTCCTACCAACTTAAATAGTTCAGACGAGTGAATCTAAACAGTAGTGATGGACTATTCGAGGATTAGACTGGTACTATGTCATAAAAGCGTCGAATTCTGAACAGAATTAGACTGGTGGCCTAAGAACTTGCATTGAGTCCTGAACCAATTTCTGGGATTGTCGGCAACTGAAGAGTTCAAGGTACATTGAATTGCCGTGAACTCTGGCTATCAATGTGTTATGAACAGATGGACAGGTTCGATATTATGGTATGGCTGTCCGTCCGTTGGCCCGTACGTCAGGCATCGGTGTGTCATATCCGTTCGTCCGTCAAGATTTGGGTGTCCATAACTTGAAAACTATAATTTCCAATAGATCCCACTCTTCATGGTGGATTGGGTCTGACTAGAGGCAGGTTCCTTTCGATAACTAGTAATCTGGCTATTTAACATGGCCACCATGATAGCCAATTGGTATTTTTGTGAGTTTTCATTGTCCGAATAATAACTTGAAAAAGAAAATGACCAATGAATACATTGTTATCTGGTATATTGCCGTTGACTATAAGAATGATTCTTTTGATAACCAGCATTCCAGCATGCCCAGTCTGGGTCTCATGACAGCCATCTTGAACTTTTCTGTGACTTTTGCTTGTCTGAGCAATAACATGAAAATAAATTACCAATGGGCCACTTTTTCTGATACATCTCTGCTGACTATACAGTACGGCCTCCGTGCACTGCTCACTTTCCACGGATGTGCAATATGTCCACGGACGCAATAATATTAGATTCCAAACACAAATTACAGGAATAATCATCCAAAAAATTAATTAATGAAGCACCGGGTACAACCCGGTGCTTCATTAATTAACATTTTGCGGCAGATGGTTTTTATTACCTGATAAACGCATGCGTGGACATCACTGTCCACGCGTGGGTTACGACAAGTCCACGACGACTGTAGTGGAGGAAGTTTAATTTTGATAATCAGTTTCCGGTATATCTAACATGGTCGCCTTGGCTGCCATCTTGGATATTTTTGATTTTTACTTGTCCAAGCAATAATCTGAAAAAGGAATGTATGATGGGTCTATTTTTTCTTGGTGCATTCCCTTTCACTACAGGAACGTTCCTTTCAATAACCAGCATTCTATCTTATCGAACATGACCGTCATGGTAACTCTCTTGGATATTTTTTTCTACTTTCTGCTTTTCCTAGCAAATTCCTTTAAAACGAATGGCGAATGGATCCAATGTTTATGGGCATTACTGTTGACTGTAAAAAGAAACCTTTCAATAACCATAATTCTGCCATATCCACCGTGGCCCAATGACAGCCATCTAGACTTTTCGTGATTTTGTCTGTCTGTGTAAAAGAATAGAAAAATGAACAAATGACCATTTGACACACTTTTCTGGTGCATTACTGTTGGGTATAGAAAAGGGATTTTTTTGATAACAAATATTCTGCCATTTTCACTATGGCAGCCATCTTGGATTTTGTGTGACTTCTACTTGTGTCTGCAAAAATCAAAAGACCAGGCGCGATCCCATTTTTCTGGTTCTTGTAGTGAATTCAGATGCATTTGAAGTGTGCGAGGTCTATTTTGCCATGTAAAGTAACTTACTGAATTTACATTAAGCAGCTGGATTATCATGCTAACGCTCAGCGGGTCTTTTGTTGTCTTTTGGGGTTTTTTCTCTTGCTTTGTTTTTTGGTTTTGTTTCGCCGTTGCCACTTTGTCCTCGACACTTTACCGTTGCCGAAAAACCGAATGAATGTGTATGAGACGTTACTCATGTCCCATAGTCACCCCGTTTCCAGAGCGTGGAGCAAAAAAAAATACAGGGTTTTCAGTGGATACTAGACTTATCGCATCCATGGGTAAGAGGAAACTCGATTTGCATTTGTGACGAAGCCGTTCGCGAACTGAAATACTAAGTTCTTCGACCAGTACTCATGAGATAATCCGGTGCCCTCTAAAATCCCAAGATATCCTCTGTATATTTTTTTTTTTATTAAATCATTGTTAAGCGAGACAAGTGATGTAGAACAAGAAAGTTTTAACCCTTCAGTTAACATGACTAATGGGCGATAAAAACTATATTGCTGCAGACGACACGGCCAGTGTGGCGCAAATAAAATGTCGATTGCGAGAGGCAATGCTTGATTAATAACTGTTGCCTGGACTATCAATAAATCAAACATTTATTTACTTATGTAGAATTGATCTTGACATATATATTCTTTCATTTTTGTCTCCGAAAAAAAGGTTGTGGCTCTTCATTGGAAGGTGAGCTGGTTCCAATGGTAGGTTATATGTTGTCTTTCTTTTATGGCAGGGCAAGAACTGCTAACCTTTTTTCAAAGGAAGAAAGAAACAAGAGTGTATTGCATGTTTTATCGTTTCTATCCCATCGTGTGTACATTGCCGCAGAACACTTATTCTTCTACTCAACTAACTGGAGGTGTACTCTTCAAAGAAGGCACAGTATTTCCAACTAATTAAGGAATGGTCGTTTGTTTCTGTCTATTTCTTGAGTTATGAACCCCAAATATACAAAGGCCAAACTGTGTAAATAGGCCCATTTACACAGTTTGGCCTTTGTTTTTTGGGATTCACAACTCAAGAAATAGACAGAAACAAACGAGCATTCCTTATAATTAAACTTGAGGGAGGCAATAAACTTAAACACTCTCTATTTTGTGGACTTACAATAAAAACCCGATCGAATCGCGCTTTCTAGTGATAACTGAATAAAAAGGCATAGTTTTCTAAACTTCTGTTTGTCTCAGAAAGAGTTAGTTCAGGCTATTTGGAAATTGGAAAGTTTGGCTGGCGTGAGTTTCGTTTGTGGATTATTATAACCGGCCATTGTTTGCGTTTGATTTGGGTAAAACGATGAACGCAGACGATCATCTATTGCATATAAACAAATTGAACATGAAATCAAAAGCATGATAAAGATTTCATTGTTCGTTAAATTTTATTTTGAAAGTCTTTTTAATATGATGAGATGAATATTAAATGCTTTTCATGTTGAAACAATATGAGCGTGCAGGTGTTCTTTTCTATTCACCCTGTGTATCGTAATCTTTACGACATACATTAGGGAGTGGTTTAGGGCGGGCCTAAATGCGCTTTTCACGGTTCATTGTGTTATTAAAAGAAAAAAAGAAATCCTTTTGCCAATCATTTTGCCTGAAAATGCATGAACAGAAAAATGGTTTAATTATAAGCAGAATAAACCAAGAGAGACAAGTATTTGCTGTGCATAAAATTTGCGCATACGCTGTCTCTATTACAAATGATATGGTTGCATTAAACTTCAAGTGATCCAGAGTGCATTTCATGCGCGCAAATGTCGACAGAATGTTAATCTCATTTATATTGACTGAAATTCCAAACTCCCACAAAGGGCGACAAGTTTCCCCATTCTTTACACCCAATCCATTGGTCTGCCAAAGACTGCCGCTTGTGTGAATTTCGTAAATTGTGCTATTCCTACCAATATGCAAATACATGTTCTTCTACGTCATCCATCACACAAATCCTCATTATATTATTCCAGAGAAAACGTACTCCATTTCCCATGAAATCTGATACAACTGTAGCATTTTTATCATCATTTTTTATATTCCGTTTTGCGCACGTTATATCCAGGGTAGGTTTAGAATACATTTTCCCGAATGGCTTTAAAGACGACTCTTCGAAACTTTTGACGGACTTTCATCAAGTTTAGTTTAAGCTTCACGAACGGTTGTGAAAAATCCATACCCTGGTTTAATAAAATTTCTAGAAGCCATCCAGTAAATTAGGTCTGTACATCACCAAAGGATCGGTCCGGACCTAATTTACAGAATTCGCTTCGTAAATTTTATTATAATCTGGGGACTCTTTGGAGACTTTCTGTATATTATGTTACGGATAATGGCGGAAAACAGTGTATGTTTATATTGTGTCAACCCCGCCAAGTCTTGGGCGAATATCCAAAACCGGTCCTGTGTTAACACCGATATGTACATTTGATGGTCTAGCGGTTGATCACTGTCAATACAATTTTGTCATATACCGCCCAATAGGTCACAAGTGGTACTCGTCGTAGCGTTAATCAAAATTTTATATAAATGTGCGTTATGCATTTTTTCATTATCGGGTGGGCGCTCTAGACCTATTGGAATCAATTCAGCTGTACAGAGCTTCTACCCATAAAGCTACACTAACAACCAAATTCACGGCGAAATAAAAACATGATTCTGTGTCCTTGATGGCTGAGAAAAGTAATCTAGTACTTTTGAACAAAAAATCCTCATTTTGGGGGCGGGGGGGGGGGGGGTTAAATGAGGAAAATTGAAGAAGTTTTCGTAAATAGAATCTGAATTTCGAGCGATATTCATGGTTACAACGCGTTTGATGAGTGATATTTATAATAATAATAATAATAATATACCCATTTATATAGCGCCAAAATTATAGATCAGTGGATAAAGAACCATAATCTAAGGCGCTGTTCATGTTACTGCGCTCGTGCAAATATACAAATAGAATATATACAGTATTTTACAGTCCAGAACATTGGTTATAGGCTTTTTGAAATAAATATGTTTTGAGATCTTTCTTGAAAGTTTTGACATTAAATTTTGACAGTCTTTTTAGATGAAGTAACATATTTCACAAGTGAGGACCAGCAAATGTCAATAACGTTTCCAAATGTCTTACACCTATTTTTGGAACATGTAGTAGCACTTTACCATCAGACCTCAGGTTGTATTGACACACATTCTTGCTATTGACGAGTTCTTCTCGGAAGGATGGTGACACGTTATTTTGTGCCTTGAAAACTAATAATAAAGTTTTGAAAAGTATTCTGTGCTTTACTGACAGGAAGTGCAGATCCATCAAAACAGGAGTGATTTGTTGAGATCGTGATACTCTACATACCACTCGAGCAGATGCATTTAATACTTTCCGCAGGCGAGAGTACTGGTATTGTGGAAGGTTGAACAGTAAGGTATTACGATAATCCAAATGTGAAGTTACAAAGGCATGAACTAGAGTTTTTGTGGAGTCTTTTGTAAGGAATTGTCTTATCTGTTTAATTTTTGTATAGACCTCTGAAAACCTTGTTGCACATATTTGTAAAATGTTTCTCCATATATATGTTTGAGTCGACGAAGGCACCAAGATTACGTACACTGTCACTTGCCCTGATGGTTGGATATCCTACCTTCACTGAGTTGATGTTAATTTTAGTGAGTTGCTGACGTGAACCAATCATTAGGAATTCAGTCTTATCATCAGTTATCATTAATATGTTTGAAATCAGTGCGAATGTCCGAAATGCATAATTCAATAATTTCTTGAGCTTTAGTTTGATCCTTGGTTGAGGGCCGAAAGGGGAAGTAGACCCGTGTGTCATCAGCATAACCAAGAACATCAGACAGGTGCGATTCAATGATGGCGAACATTTTGTAAATATAGAATAGAAACAGAACAGGACCAAGGCACCTGCCCTGTGGGACTCCAGATTCCAGATGGAAGTCTTTTGACAGATTACCGTTTATTGATACACGCTGCTGTCTGTTCTTCAGGTATGATTATAGCTAGCTAGCGGCTACACCACTAAGTCCAAAATTAGAGTTCATCGTCTGTAGCAGAGTTTTATGAAAAACAGTGTCAAAAGCAGCACTAAGGTCTAAAGTACAAGCAAGGTTACCCTTCCAGACTCCATATTAAGCAGGATGTCATTCTGAACTTTTAGTAATGCCGTTTCATTTGAGTGACATTTTCTGAATCCATATGTGTTGGCCGGTAATGGAACATGCATAGTACTATGTGATATTAGCTGGTTAATGGCAGCTTTTTCACACAGCTTAGAAACGAATGGTAAGTTACTCACTGACCGGAAGTTTTTAAACACAAGTTCTGTACCTTGTTTCTTCAGAAGAGGGTTCACATCCGCGATTTTCCACACATCAGGCACGTATCCTTATATCAGAGGCATGTTGATAATTTTTTTGTGAATACAGGAACTAAAGAGGCTACACATGATCTGATAATAGATGTTGACATTGGGTCGAGTTGACATGAGGCATTTGAGGATTATTTTATTAATTTGGTTACGTGATGAATTTCTTTTAATCGAAAAGTTGAAAGTTCTTTTTCTGATGGTCTCTGCTTGATGTCAATTTGGTCTGCCTTTAAGTTCTGAATATTTTCCTGAATTAATTTTATTTTTTTTAGTAAAGAACTCGACAAGTTGATCAACAAGCTTCGATGGATCATCGTGTGGTGGAAATGACACACTTTGTTTTTCTTTATACAGATCTTTAACAACTTTAAACAGTTTTTTGCTGTCACCATTAAAAGCTTCAACACATGTTGTGTGGTAAGATTTTCTGGCTTCTTTAGTTTGTAGGAGAACTGGTTGCGAATAGTCTGATATGCTGCCCCCCCCCCCCCCTCTCCCCCCTTTGTAAGATTTAGATCTTTTCCGCTCTTGCTTTCGGCGATTAGCTTTCAGAGTTTCCAGCTCGTTGGTAAACCAGGGTATACTTATTATAATAAATATTTTTCTTCTCTGAGAAGCATGCTCATCGAGTAGATGGTACCATGTGTTGTTGTATAATTCGACAGATCATCCAGGTTAGCACACTGAGAATTACATAAATCTGATTTTTCGATGTCACATTTAACCCTTTGAACCCTAGCTGCGATTTTTTCCGGCCAGGAACATGATACTTCATAATTTCATTAAATAGGATGGATGCTAAGTGCATGTGTGTGGTAGACCAATCAATATTTTCAACGCGCAACCCGAAGGCTGCACGTTGAAAATATTAATTGGTCTGCCTCTAAATAATGAACATGGACTCTTCCAGTTGCTGTCATTCAACTAATATGGAAGATACCACCAGGGTTCAAAGGGCTAAGTTTGTTAATGTCAATTTGATTGCGTTTTCGAAATGTTACTTCTTTACATGTTAGTGATGATTTTTGAACACCTAATATGCGCTCGCCAAATGAATGGTCGGATAGTCTGATCGAGGTTACTGGCTCAGTGAGCTGAAAGTCATTAGGGCATCTTGTGATAATAATGTCTAGTGTGTGTCCAGAGGTATGGGGAGGACTTGTGACATGTTGTTGCAAACCAAATGTTTCTAAAAGGTTCAAAAACTTGTTAGGATCACTGTTATTGTTGTCATCAACATGTATATTAAAATCACCAATAACAACAAGTTTTTCAGAACACATAACAATGGATTCAAGGTACACAGAAAATTCTTAGAAGAAAACACTGGTCGAGATAGGATGATTTTTGGAGTAAGGTGGTCGATATACACCCACAGTTCGGATATTGGTGGTAGCCCAGCACACAGTCCATTCAGCATATTCTAAAAGCTGATTTATCTCCTTGGGTCGAGGTGTTAATAATGATATTTTCTGAGCACATGAGACCAATTCCACTTCCATTCCTAGAATTGATCCCAGGGGCACTATTAAAAATCTATCCTTCACAGGAAAGTCCTAAAACTCTTACACTGTCCTGGTCATTCACCAATTCTCAGTAACCAAACAGAAATCAGTTTTGCCATTGACGACATGTTCTAGAAAAATCAGGCACCTTGTTCCTCACAGATCTGGCACTCACAGTTAAGAATTTACGCAAGAGGTATCTGGAAATGAATAGTGTCTGTGCTGATTACATAAATGTTGTTGCTTTTCACGCCAGAGGTAGTAGGCTTTGGTCTTATTGATTGTTTCTGTTGAATTTTTAATCCTTTTAGTTGGTATAGTTTGTCTGAGCTGACGTTGGTAAAACAAAAGTGAAGTTTTAGTAATCTGTGTTTTTTTTTCAAGGCTTTAAAAATGTATGCTGTAGGCCTGTGGTTGACATGATCCATTGTGTTGTTGATGGAATGGTGTTCAACTGAGGTGTAATTAAAGAAACACATTTTGAATGTCGGCAATTAAAACTCATTAATCTAATAGCATCAGGTGTGAGGTAACTGTCTCTTATTAGGAGTGAATAGTGTGGCAAATGGGTTTTGCAATCCAAGAACAATAGGTTGTGTAATCAGGATTAATTTCTGCACTTGAGAAAAGAATCCAGACTGGAGAAATATTCAATATTTTCAGAGTTTTTTCTTAAAAAACACAAAAAATGTTGAAATTTTCTTCTTGAAAGTCACATCAAAACAATGCACGACTTATTAGGAATATGTACTATAGTTTTTAGCAAATAAATCCAAAAATGTCCAGAAGAAACAGCAGGCAGTGGCGGCGCCAGAATTACAAAAGTGAGGGGGTAGAGTTGGGGATTGTGCAGCGCCGAGCTGGGGTAGGTTTCGGGAGGGGGGAGGGGCGGGGGTCGTTTCCCTAAGTTGAGAAACTTTTTAACTATTTTGCAACAAAATCATGCGAATATGGATATCATTGGAGCCGGCTGAACAAGCCGGTTCCAATGATATTCATATTTGCATGATTTCATTGAGTTATACCTTTGAGAATTTTTCTAAAATATTAAATTTTATTCATTTTTTAAAATTGCTGTAGGCTGAAATCCAAACGGATGCCTTGCACGCTCTCGATTCTAGCATTCGCCGAATACTCTTCAGCACTATGTTTCAGTCCGTTTAAACGCGGCATGTCTTGTTGCAATTTGGATCCTCGACTCTTGTTTGTTGTTTGCAGCTAGCGTGTGTGTGGGGGGGGCGAGGGGGGGAGGGCAAACATAATTTCAAAACTTCTCTGATTTAGTGCACTTGGGAATACGGGATTAAGCATACCGACCATTACACCGCAACGTTCAATACAACAAAAATTAAAATGATAGTATTGTTTTACTACGCTTGGCGAAAAAGTGGAGGGGTAAGTACCCCCACATACCCCCTCCATGGCGCCGCCACTGACAGCAGGATCTCAAAAACTGTGACCACACTTGGTGGCATTATAATAATAGTAACCAAACATCACTTTTACTATTATAATCCGATCCAGGTTTAAGGCGGTGGTTCGCTGTGGTGGGAGGTTGGCGTCGTTTTGGGGTCCGAACAAGTGATTCCATTAGAAAACCGGTGAATTGAGGAATTCAGCCCATGCCTCACAAATATCTAGATTTATCATATGACTCGTCCGTTTTGTTCACTTTAAATCATTTGATATTTTGTTTTCATATTAATTGGTGATAAATAAAGCCTTCCGTCAATTTCATTGGTCAATTTTGCAACTAGACAATTTGATTGGCTGAACAAAATAAAACTGGGCCACATTTTCATAATTGGCATAATTAGAGTTGGGAGCTCTCATTGGTCAATTTCAAAACTGGACAATTTGATTGGCTAAAAAAAATACAACTGGGTCACATTTGCATAATTTCAGTCGGGAGAATTTACGTTATCTGTCATATTTAGGGTGGGTTATATTGTATTAATCTTTTACCTACAAGAAAAACGCCATTCATTTTTTTTATATTTTCACTTTTTGCTTCCAAAACATAGGTTATGACCCCACATTGGAACGAGCTCGTTCCAATGAGGGGTCATAACGTATGTTTTGGAAGCAAAAAATGAAAAGTTTTAGTTATACGAGGGTGTTTTTCCAAGTGCCGTCTGCAACTCAAGTTAGGTGATCGGTTAAAAAGTCAAACTAAGTGGCTAATTTGTGCGTGTGTGTGTCATATGATAAATAGAATATGAAATGAGTGTTTTTCTCATATAATATTTATGAAACTCGTCCGAATTTTCCTTTTGGGCTCACCAGAGGCTCGCCCAAACGGAAAATTCTTAGACTCGTTTCATAAATATTATATGAGAAAAACACTCATTCCATATCCTCTATATACACGGGATTCTGTCGCTGTGACATGTATGTTTGGTATTTTCATTACCCGTCATGTATGAGAGAAATGTGAAAATCTTCCGTCAAACTTTATGGAGCTCCACGGAAATACAAGAGAAAGGATTTTTGTCCAACAGCCTTAAAATAAAACTTGGTCCTTTAGCCGGGAAATTCATAGAACAGAACCGCAACCTTTGATTCCCGATTCCAGTTTACGAATTTCTGTGTATTAGCACTCATTTTCAGAACCGATAAACGGGAAATTAACGTTCGCGTGTTTAAACCATAGCCCCAACGGCGATACTGGTCTCGAAAGAAACTGATATTCGCCGTAATCTCATAAATAGAGGATATGGAATGAGTGTTTTTCTCATATAATATTTATGAAACGAGTCTAAGAATTTTCCGTTTTGCCGAGCCCAAACGGAAAATTCGGACCAGTTTCATAAATTTTATATGAGAAAAACACTCATTTCATATTCTATTTATCATATGACACACACACGCACAAATTAGCCACTTAGTATGACTTTTTAACCCATCGCCTAACTTGAGTTGCAGACGGCACTTGGAAAAAACATCCTCGTATTACTAAACATTTTCATTTTTTGCTTCCAAAACATAGGTTATGACCCCTCATTGGAACGAGCTCGTCGAGCTCGTACCAATGAGGGGTTATAACCTATGTTTTGGAAGCAAAAAGTGAAAATATAAAAAAAAATGAATGGCGTTTTTTTGTAGGTAAAAGATTAATACAATATAACCCACCCCAAATAGGACAGATAACGTAAATTCTCCCTACTGAAATTATGCAAATGTGACCCAGTTGTATTTTGTTTAGCCAATCAAACTGTCCAGTTTTGAAAATGACCAATGAAAGCTCCCAACTCTAATTATGCAAATTATGAAAATGTGGCCAAGTTGCATTTTGTTCAGCCAATCAAATTGTCTAGTTTTGAAATTGACCAATGAAATAGACGCAAGGCTTTATTTATCACTGATTAATATGAAAACAAAATATCAAAATGTTTTAAAGTGAACAAAACGGACGAGTCATATGATAAACTGTAATACGCAATGATTTATACCATGAATTTCCCGGGTATCGTGACTGACTTTCAGAACCTTGAGACGCAGATCTTTGAAATTCCCGTTCCTGGAATATAAACATTAGACGGGGCAACATTGAAAGTTAGCCAGAGTTTGTTTGGTGAGAAAGGCATATTCTGAAAGCCTATCCATATTGCTTCTATCTGAGCCTTCGCCCTGTTCGTCGTGGTAGAATGCAAGATCGGTTTACAAGGAAGGTTTTACTTTCCCTCCATTTTTATGTACATTGCAGATCGGAAATCTATCATTGCGATTGTCACCCATATTCCTCACACGAAGTGACATATAGTGTTGCTTTCCTGGCGGTGCACAAATTTGTAGATATTGTTGGTTCCTTCAACACATCAGCTGGGGCAAGTGGTACAAAAACATCGAATGAACGGCTTGGACATCAGTTCAATAAGGGTTGAAATTGTTTTTTGAGTTAAAAGTCAGGCGCAAGCTTTTGAGTTGCACCAGGATATCGCTCTGTGTAATACTGTGTAACACTGCGAACTCATTAAAATTACTTTGCAATCGAACGGGAACATTCCGGCAACACCGAGATCATCACAAGTACAAAACCCATTCATGCAGGCACACCAGAGTGGACCCCCCCCCCCCCCCCACCACCACCACCACCACCCATCCCTGCCGAACAGACGTTGGCGTGCTTGCTGGAGTTTCCAGTCGTGGTAGAGACCAAGTTACCCATCGGCGCTCGGCCCAAACCGGCCGCAGCTCCCACTGATGTATAGGGCGTGGAACCTTTAGCAACCCTTAGTTGTTCCCCAATTAGCTGAAGGGCTTGGATTGTTGGTTTATCTCCAGTACAGACTACACGTGTCGACGAGGGACCCATTCACCAAGTCAGGGTCTATTCAAGAACAATGTACAGAAAGCTGGAGATTGAAAGATGGACCAGTCTGCAACCTAAACCAAGCACAAAGTGGTGGGCTTACAGCGTACAGATCAAGAAAAAGCACAGCAATCCACAAAGCCAATCTATCAGCATTCAACAAAATGACAATTCCAGCCAGAGTAAAACAACAACAATAAACTCCTTCAGAGACCAACAAGAAGTCTTTTTTCATCTACCCTTCCAAGCACCCGGATGCGGCGTGAAGTACCCCGGTAAAAAAGTCATCGTCCTATAGATATTCTCCAAGAATTCTTCTTGAAGAAGGCTGATAAGAGTGGGTGAACAATATTATGATTTGTGTTGTGCATGGTTATATTTTCATGGACCATTCTTGCTGCGGGCATTGGAGTAAATCTTGTTTTGTTATCATTAAAGTTTATTCAGATTATACCAGTCAGTTATCTTCTTAAAGCGGCTCTGTACGATAGACACATATAAGCCTATCCCAAAGCGAGGGGAGTCTTAACTCAAGATACTGGACGAGCAAGCGAACTCCAACTCGCGAGATATAACTAAACTTAGGAGAGATGATCCAGAAGAAAGGCAGAACGCTTGCTGTTATTCTACTGGAACTCAGAGAGAAAGCCAGGAAGACTAGGTGGCAAGTCAAAGGTGGGCCATGCTAATCTCCTCAGGCCCAGAAAAGAGCGGAGAACTCAACCCACGCATTGCCGGTCAGAGAACTCCAATCAAAAAGATCCAGAGAAAGCGGTAACGCTATCATGGGTCACGAGGGGGAAGTAGGGATTGTCCCCCATCCAGGGTAAGGCCGGTAGAGGAAAAAAGAAAAATGCGGTTGACAGCAACTAGGTACCAATAGGTTGGAACATGGTGCGAGTTGAGACACCATAAAGCAAAGGCGTTCAGACAAGTCTGCCATTGGAGACCATGTCATGGAAAACATTGGGAACCAGTGTGAGGACCAGTGTATGTAACATATCTGGATATTCGAGTTCATTGGGTGTAAGGTGTAAATTGACGATGACAAGCTTTAGAAGATCCGTGATGTGGACGAAGCGACAGGTTAAGTCAACGAGATCGTTCCAAAGAAGGGTCCTAAGCTATGTTTCCATTGCAAAATAGAAGGAAATAATAAAAATTGAATAGACAATTTTGCGAATAGCGTTGGCAGATTTAGTCGTTATGGTTTATAAAGGTTAATATATTTTGAAAACCTTTTTATGTGTATTTGTGAAACTTGCGAGAAACACAAGCGTTCAAGGTCTAATTGTAAATCTTCTACACTGCAGATTATCGGTATTAAAACTCCCACAGCAAGGAAATTAGTAACAGCTCTCCCGGCGTCTATGAAACAGACTTAAACCAAAGCAATATGCCGACACACTGGAGGTCAGATTTTCAACATTTTCAGTGACAACCTCGTTCTCTAAAATAATAAATGCCTCTTCCCCATGTATTATTGTTACATAAAACGTAGATACTTGAGTAATGCATTGGAGTTTCAAAATGTCGCGTGGATTCCTGCCTATAGTTTATCAACCCTTTCTAAAAATGATGCATGGAATCAAATGATGGCAGCCGGAAACTGAATGTATCGAAAAAGCTGCCTAACTCACGGTTGCTAAATATCCCGGGTGGCCTCGTGGGATTTCATATGACATTATTATGGGTAGATATGGACAATTGTTAAAATGCGAGATCTCCCATGGCGACAGATGTGTTAAACGATTATTATTTGTAACCAAATCAAGAACATTTGTCACTGAATAGCCTACATTCTGCAGGCCGGAAATAATCCAAGTAAATGAAGGTGTTTGGTGACGTCATTTACAAGAAGAAGAAAGCGATTGAGTCAACATTTTCACATCTTTGCATGAGAAAGTAGGTATAATAGGTATAAGGAGGTGAGTTCTTTACTTCCGGAATCGTGTACCAATGCAGACACGAAGCTTGTCGTTGAGGGTGGGGGAGGGGTAGGAGACTGAAAAAACTCACAGTAAGACAAGACAATCTGGTCGGTGTGAACAATTTTTATTACATTATTATTAGGCTCCAGTAATTGTAAAACCGTAACTTGGGTTAAACTATCTCGATTAAATGCACATAAATTGGCAGTAACAGCCATGGATTTATTGAAAGGACGCGATAACCATTACTTATTCCCTGTTCCTTGTTCTAGGGCTGCACGATATTCAAAACTGAATACTGGTATCGGTATTCAAAAAAATACCACGGAATACCGCTATGTCGAAAACTGTTCAGATATCTGAACATAAGTACCAGAATCGAGAGTTGAGGCATCACAGTCGGAACGAATCAGCATGCCTTGATGATGCGGTTCGAAACACCTTTCCCAACGCAGACGATATCAAAATTTATTATTTTGAATAATAGTTTATCAAATTTTTCCAAAAATGTCTACAAAGCAATATCACGTGACCCCTCATTGGAACGAGCTCGTTGAGCTCGTTCCAATGAGGGGTCACATGATATTGCTTTGTGACCACATGATATAGTTTTGTTGAAATTTTTGAAAACTATTTTTTCTACTGCTTAATTTGTATATTACGCACGATTTTTGGGTAAAGGGATAATATTATTCATTCGGAGCTACAGTTAAAACTCAAGACATCTTGAAAATTAAATTGTGTGTAAATAAATAATGACGATAAACCGATATTTTTGTAATTACACCGGTGTTCAATCGATATTGGTTTGAATACCGGTATATATCGGTTTATCGATATACCGTGCAGCCCTACCTTATTCGACATTCGTTATCAACCGATTTTCGGTTGATAACGAATGTCGAATAAGGAACCGGTAATACGTAACGGCTACCACGTTCCCGTTTGTCGAACACTTTCCATTGTCGAGTGGAATATAGTGCCCTTCATATGATTGAAAATGAGCCCAAAGGCAAAACTCCATTCAGATATAGGCCTATGGCCAGTGTGCATCCGCTATCCGATAAAAATAAATAAAGGGATTCTAAGGTCTTTCTCTGTGTAACTTTATTTCTTGAATCCATATTCGATTCGATTCGACATAGTTTCATTGATTCGATTCGAGTCGAGCTGATTCGGAAATTTTTAAATCGTCGAGATGTCCTCAAACTGTCAATAAATGTCTCCCCAAAAGCTCTTCTCCTACCATCGGGTCTCCCGTACAAGAGACCCATCAATCGAAGACGGGTCGAAGGGAGTTCCCCTTCAGAAACTACGTTGATTCCATTTCGAGCGTATTTCGTTTCTTTGACTGACTTGTTCCAACAGACGAGTCATCGTTGTATATATAGACAATAAACATATAGTGTGTTTTTTATATCTGTGTTATACAACGAGTTGAAATATGGTTTATTTTTTCGAGGCTTCGCCGAGAAAAAATAAACCATATTTCAACGAGTTGTATAACACAGATATAAAAAACACACTATATGTTTAATGTTTTTATCTGATAACAAACAGACACCCGTCTCGTGCGTCTACCCGACTTATATATGCTTCCCACGGGCCTCCAAAGAAAACCAGTCTACGAGACAAAAGAAATAGGACAAGACGCATAGAGTTGTGTCCCTTACATTGCAAAATCGATGACGGCGATTGTAAAGTGCGATTGCACTTCTTGCATCATGTAACTGCGCTGGAACAAAATAAATTTCACCTATTTTATTAACAGTAACAAAACGGTGTTTCAGTAGAGTTATTCTTTTTTTGACATAGTTCCAGTTTTCTTCCGTGTTTTATGCTGTAGTCCCAATATAACAAATAATTTTGCGTTTGTTTACAATTTTTACGAAGTGTTTTTTTTTTCAGGTAGAGCAGACGAACTTTTAATTAGCGCAGTTCCGCGAGTACTTTTGATCGAGGCCGTGACTATAAATAGTTCGCAGTCGCCGCATACTAATTACTATTAACATTCAAGTAATTTCTACAATGTTTTGAAGCAAAATTTTAGGTTGCCTTTATTGAAGCAAAATAAATAAGAAATGACACCATCAGAGGATTTTGACAAAGTGCAATAAGCGTACAATTAAAACCTGCCCTGTGATATAACGATGTTTCATGAATGAATGAATGAAAATGGAATTGAAAGAGGTCAGAGGTCGTTCGCATAAATTATAATTATATACAACACCCGTTGTATATACTTCAAGTATATACAACAGTTGTTATACTCTATGGTTATCAGATAAATGAAGACTGACAATACTTACAACTTGAAGAACGTTGAGATTGATTCGAGATCCGAATATATTCGAAATTCTCTGCCTGATTCGATTATGATTTCAACTGGACCCGGGATCTGAAATTCGCGGGGCTTTGTTCAGTGATAAATTAATTCAGAATGACCTAATAGAGTATGTGGGGTTTTTTTTAAACTTTAACCCTTTACCTAACGTAACGGCCAAAACCGGCCAGCGCTATTCTCAAAAATCGCCAATTAATTTTCATTATTTTTTTCCTTTTTTTGTCTCAAAAACATAGGTTATGACCCCTCGTTGGAACGAGCTCGTCGAGCTCGTTCCAAAGAGGGGTCATAACCTATGTTTTTGAGACAAAAAATGAAAAAAATTAGTTATTCAGGAATTATTTTTGCAAGTGTCGTCTGCTTTTCAGGTTAGGTAAAGGGTTAATACATGCCCTTAGCAATGGGGCACCTCAGTAGCGTATTTTAATAATAAAAAAACTGTTTTCGTGCACATACCATAAAAACCAAGATGGAGGCCTGAAGTATACAAAATGTACGACGGAAACAAGTATCACTCTAACAAAACGCGCTGCACATACGTACTGACGCCACGTATCGCCATGGTAATGACGTCACAACATAGCCCCTCACGCGGATTACCATGACAACCAAACATGACGTAACTGGGTCACGTGGTTATGACGTCACACGAGATCCACAAGATAAGATCCATAAGATCAGGCCCGAAAGGTGCGAGCTATACCACTTGCGTATTTCTGTCAGCGCAATGAATATTTATGTTTGTTTTATAGCAAAACTCACACTAGAGTTATCACACTGTGTCGAACCTAGGGCATGTGTCGGCTCGAATCAGGCAGAGGATTTTTAATCGAGCCAAATCTCGAATCGAATCTCACCGCTTCCAGTTGGAGGTATTGTTCATTCATACAGACGTACTATTCTTCTGTCATCAGGTCTCGTGTACAGGAGACCTGGTGACAGAAAATAGTTCAAGAGGAGACACTAGGTAGGAGGATTTTGGGACCACCTCGAGGATTCAAAATTTTCCGAAGCAAAGCGACAGAATCAGCGCTGGAAATGAACAAAATTGACGGGTGCAGTTTTAAGCTTCCGTGAAATCAGAGACGGGAGTAAATTGCACCCGTAAAATGTTGGTATATGAATTTTGAGGGAATACTTTCCCCAAACACCAGAAACTTTAATCCTTTACCTACCTTGAAAAGCAAACGACACTTGCAAACAAAATTCTTGAAAAACTGGGTTTTTTCATTTGTTGTCTCAAAAATATAGGTTATGACTACTCTTTGGAACGAGCTCGGCGAACTCGTACCAAAGAGGGGTCATAACCTATGTTTTTGAGACAAAAAATGAAAATTAAATGGCTATTTTTGTGATTAGCGCTAGCCGGTTTTGACCGTTACGTTGGGTAAAGGGTTAAATGTATAAGGGGCTGCTGAACTATGAGAATAATTTTCCATTGGCCACAGGGTGCAAGCTTTCTCAAAATAACACACATTTATATACCCTCACAGTATATTAGAGCAGTTCCACAATATTTTTCAACGAGTGCATTTTTTAGCTCCCGTAAAATAGAAAACACAGGTGCTGACGCGCACTCGTCTCATTTCCAGGACTGCAGAATTGAATCACTGAGACAATTTCGAAGCGAATCGAATTTCGGGCCCTAGTTGAAACTGCAAAATGAGAGCATTGAACTTAAAACCCTGGCGGAGATCGGACCGTAGCGAGGATCGAACTGTGGACCTTCCGGTTTGAAGTCCAATGCCGTTACCAATGAGCTACCGAGCTCCCCATTTTTAAGGTAGCCCATTTACTATCTTTAACCTGCTACCATACGGCTGCAGGTTAACCCTTTACCTAACATGAAAAGCAGACGACACTTGCAAAAAAAATTCTTGAATAACTAATTGTTTTCATTTTTTGTCTCAAAAACATAGGTTATGACCCCTCGTTGGAACGAGCTCGACGAGCGCGTTCCAACGAGGGGTCATAACCTATGTTTTTGAGACAAAAATGAAAAAAATAATGAAAATTAATTGGCGATTTTTGAGGATAACGCTGGCCGGTTTTGGCCGTTACGTTAGGTAAAGGGTTAAAGATATTAATTGGTGTACTCTGTCAAATTAACAGCCTTCTCATGCACTGAAGCGAAACCAAATATAAGTTCTTCCGTTTTTGCTCAAGAGCGAACAAAAAAAAATCGACATTGTCAACAGTAATTTTATACGGTATTTTAACCATACTGTTTTACAGTAGAAGAACCCGCATCTGGTTGCCAGTCGATTACTGCATTTTACTGGTCATTTTACAGCGCATAAAAGGGAGCGCGTTGGCTCAGAGCATTGAAATAAGGCGTATCGTGAGTTAATGGTGCACTTGGCTTCACCCAGTGCTAATCCTGCGTTTGTGGAGCTAGTACATTCGGGAGTCTGGCAGTTACTCATCGCTGCTTGGTGGTTCTATCTGGACACTCCGGCTTCCTCCACCCGTAAAACTGTCTGACACAAGGTGATCCTTGCTTTCTAAAGTGTTGTAAAACTCCAATAAATCAGTCAATAATGTATGAAATCTCACTTCTTAGTCGTCTCCTACATGGCCCTTTGACGGGTTTGCTTCAAAGTCTTCTGGCATCCCTTTCGGTGTCCAAAAGTATTGAGTATTCGCAGAAATAGTACTCGACAACGTCTGTTTGTATACACATTACGGAAGAGTATTCGACAACGTCCATTTCGGTACGCTGTACGGAATAGTTTCTAGGAATAATGTTCATAAAACCGGACTGTTGTGATTTCATAGTCACTGCAAGCACAGACGCGTAAATTAGTGTCCGGTTATAGGCCGCGGTTACGAAGATGGGCCAAAAGTAGGGCTACACGGTATTCAAAACTGAATACCGGTATCGGTATTCAAAAAAATACCGCGGCATACCGGTATATAGAAAACTGTTCAGACATATGAACATCAGTACCACAATCGAGACTTGAGGCATCACAGTCGGAACGAATTAGCATGCCTTGATGATGCGGTTCTAAAAACCTTTACCCAACGCAGACGATATCAAAATTTATTATTTTAAAAATTAGTTCATCAGATTTTCCCTAAAAATTTCTACAAAACAATATCATGTGACCCCTCACTGGAACGAGTTCAACGAGCTCGTTCCAATGAGGGGGTCACATGAACAATATCATGTGACCCCTCACTGGAACGAGCTCAACGAGCTCGTTCCAATGAGGGGTCACATGATATAGTTTTGTTGAAATTTTTGAAAATTATGTTTTCAGCTGCTGAAATTGTATATTACGTGAGGACATGCACACGATTCCTTGGGAAAAGGGATAATATTATTCATTCGGGGCTACAGTTAAAAAACTCAAAACATCTTGAAAATTAAATTGTGGGTAAATAAATAATGACGATAAACCGATATTTTTGTAATTACACCGGTATTCAATCGATATTGGTTTGAATACCGGTATATATCGGTTTATCGATATACCGTGCAGCCCTAGCCAAAAGTGAACATTTATTTGTGAATTCAATGATTTTCAAGGAACACGGCTATCCTGGAGAATTTTTGATTCGCCACTTTTTATGAAGTCTGCGTTGGCAGCTATTTCTATTGCTGGCAGATTCGATTTAAGAAAAAACACCTTGTATCGCAATTCGATTGACCCCATGCAATTTCATCAACATTTGATGTCGATGGAAAACTAGATATCTTCTCTAAGTGGACACGATGTTTCGAATCAATCATCAAAGAGATGTTTGCCATTGTAAGAAAGTAAAGCTACTTGGGTTTAATTTAAATAAATTGCTTTCACAGAGCACAGAGAATATACTTCTATTATCTGAATATACTATGTTTATTTCCATCTGGATGCTATAAGAGCAATTGACTGCACATTGTAGAGCGTTTTATAGGAATCGGGGCGGAGAAGTCCGTAATATTATTATTAGGAAATATAACAATCATTCAGGTACTGCGAAGATAGCACCAATCTCTAGAACTGCTGTGTTCGAGTTTTACAAGTTCTATTCTGTAGTTAACGGAAACAAGAGAACTGAGAAGTTCTTTCCCAGATAGAGGCGATGCAAGTAGAGGCCATCGAAGCTACTAAATTCGTTTCGAAATCGTCTCGACGATTTTGCTTTGGTTCGAAATCGTCCCGTTATTTCTATTCGAGTCGAGTCGCGCTGATACGAAAATTTACGAATCATCGAGATGTTCTCAGATTTCTATCGTGTCTCCTCTTGAACACTCCTTTCGGAGACTTGATGACAGAAGGAGACTTCATGAGAATCCGCTTTCGAAACTACTTAGCTTCCGTTTCTGAATATTCTGCGCTTTGATTGACTTGCCCAAACACACGAATTGCCATTGAAAACAATACTTGAGTGGAGATACGGTTGTCAAAAGGAAGGTGCAATATCTTCAACTTGAAGAGCCGCGAGATTCAATTCGATTCGAAATCCACTGCCTGATTTGATTCTGGATTCGATTTTACCCGAAATGTGGGTTTCACAGGGCCCTAGTCAGTTCAATAACATTAAACTCCGTCTTCAAACTAATTTAGATTTGTTTATACATGTTTGGCTCGTCTGAGTTTAACCCTTGGAAAACGTAAGACCGATTTTTCGGTCCAAGGCGCAATTTCGTCCCATTTTTGTCTTATGATAAGAGATCTATACACGGCCAATAAGAGGTTATACACGGTCAATTATAAGAGGTCAATACACGGGGCATTGATTACAAAATAATAACTGAAGTATGCAGCCCTGTATTTTAATAATGGACTGGCCAATCTCACGGGAAGTGTACACAAAGGCGATACGAGTGTTCAAAGGTTTAAAATATCCTCGTTAGCAAAAAACTTTGTAACAGACTTTACTAGGGTGCGTTCACTTTACGCTGGTAAATCTTACCGTAAGTACTGTTTTCAGTCTATATAACATATCTTCCTCATTCTTAAATGAAATAGTTACAACGTCTCAACTGAAGAAGTGAAGAATATCCGAAACTTTGAACTTTATAAACAAAATCTTCGAAAATGAAGCAGAAACTTTAAACCTGTCAATCTAAATGCGGAAAGTATATGACGTCACAAAAAATCGAAAGTTATTAAACGTGTAAATAAGATTCGGACCCGTAAACGGAACGACATTCTGCATCCACAATAACATTCATAGATGGTGATGCCGTCCGTTCATTTGCGAATTGTAGCATATATACATATGCCACAATTCGCAAACGAACGGAGGGCATCATCACCACCTACACCTAATATATGTATATTTATTTATCTCAAACTAAATTGGAGCGTTTCTAATATTTAGTACATTGCATCATTCTTTGTCCGGAACCGATTCTGCTAATTCGTTTCAACCTTTTAGTGGCAACTCGAATATGAGTCGAACATGACATATTTATTTTCATGTTCTTAATGACAATTCGCTAAAAAACTGTGATATTTTGATACAACAGATTATTTCAGGATGAAAACGGTTTATTTCGAAAAGTTAATTATTTTACATAATAACCAGTTATCGGTGCAGTCAGGTAACGTAAATAGAGGATCTCAAACGAGTGATGTTTGGATATAAGATTTTTTGGAACGAGTTTGATGAATTTGATTCACAACGAGCCTTTACACGAGTTAAAGATTCTGTATATCACATGAATTTTCGAATGTTTTTTACACTTTTTATTTAATTCATTGTCGCTAAATTCTCCCAAAACAACCGACAGTCAGTTCCTTGGTTCAAACGCTTCACACCATGACGTCATGAATGCGCTTCACTTGCACCTGTTGTCGTAATTGACGTCATGTGAACTACGCACAAGAATACAATGCTGCTGCTATGGGACCACGCGCCGATTAGACACTAGATGATAATCAGGAAATAACACATGGGTTGTTACGTCGAAATTAACGACGTTTCATGTGATAAATGACTTTAAATCATATGTTGACAGTTGAGAGAGAGAGTCTCTCTCTCTCTCCCTCTCTCTCTCTCTCTCTCTCTCTCGACTTTGCTAACGGGAAATTCAAAGATAAGATTAAACCGCATATTCGCCAAATTTGATCTAAACATCGAAATTTCAATTAATGTTGCGAAATTTGCGATTTAATCTTATTGAAAAGGCCCTTTGTAGTCCAGGGGCTAGGTTCGAAAAAATGAGTTTGTTGGACTGACAGGTGGCAAAATTTGATAATCATAACATGTTGTATCTACCTCCAGGTAACTTGTGGGGTTGGTAGTAAAAAAATATGTGGGCTTTAGCAACTGTATATTACCGTAAAGTTGTCAATATTAGAAATCTGAAGGAAAACGGGTTTCTTATCCAATGCCATATTTGAACAAAACATCTTCATAATAACAAATGATTTCAGTTTACTTATGGTGTCTGACATCATAAACTAACACTAAGGGGGAAAGAAAGCATCCAGTTACCCCAAAACACCCAACAACACTTGAGAAATCATTTGTTATTTCATATAACTTGCCACATATAGTAATAAAACACATGAGTGGAAGTTGACGTTCGCAATAGAGGGTACTGGTATAGAGCTAGGATAGGTGGGGCAAGAGTATTGTATTACCATGAAAAGTTAATAATGAAAATTTGAATAAAATTGTATATCTTATTCTAGACCATATATTCAAAAGCACAAAGCTAAAAATGTTTAATTCCAGTTTTACCTTTACATACTCATGTTTAAAACATTGACTGTGCTCAATACAGTAGTATACCCAGTAATTAACACAGAGGATGACAGGGAGGCATAAATACTCCCAACACCGTAAAAAACGTATTGCCTTTATATACCTGGTAACAACAGTTCGATGAAGAAAACATGTTGTATACAACTTCTGCAACTTTGGAGGGTGATAACTATAAACAATGAGTGAGCGTCGACCAGGTGATGCCACTGTATTGTATTAAGACAGGACACAACGAGGGTGAATTACGGGGGACTGAAATCAACGACCAGAGGTAGAGGTTTTCCCGTATTTCACGTGCGCCGAAGTAAATCTCCACCAGGGATCACTGGTTCCTGTCCTTCGTACTCATATATTTAGTCTTATATGGAGGACCTCTATGTACGCCTTTATGCGAGGAAGTTTAACAGAAATTATGACATACTTGAAACTCTATCATCTGATTAATTGTTGGAAAGGGCTCTCTGAGCCCATTCCAACAATTAATCAGACGGTAGGTTTGATCTGCGCATACCGGAACGTACATATAACCATCATAAAATAAGAGACAATAGTCGTTTTCGGCAGCAAAAGTGTTAAACTTGGATTAAGTGAATGAAGCTGATATTTCTAAAGAAGTATATCACATTCGGCGGTCTGATAACTTCCTTGCATGAAACTGTTTTGTGTCGAAATATTTCATTCACGGCATAACGTCACTCAAGCGCGAAACACCCAATCAGATGCGTTCTTACATGCCGTTCTTACGCGTAACCCAGATTCCATGTTTTTTGTCCCTGGAACATTTCAACATGTCTGTATTGTATCGCGTAACTTTCAATACACGCGGCAAACCTGGTATCATATATAATGTAAACAGCAAATAATGACAATTTGAATAAAATTGTATGTCCTATTAGCGGGCATATTTTTGGAATAGCACAAAGCTATAATAGTTTCATTTAGGTGGTACCACTCTTTTGTATTACCATGTACACGTAAGTTCTCAACAATGTAAATATGAATAAAATTGTGTCTTGTTCGAGAGCATATTTTGAAAAAGCACAAAGCTAAAAGTGCTCCATTTCAATTTTATTGCCACATATCTACGTGTAAACAACAGAGACCCTCTTATCGCAGTAGGCTACCAAAAATTAACACTAAGGTGGTAGATGGCATATAATTACCCCAAAATACCTCCAACACTGTGAAAAGGTGTGCATTGTCTGAAAATACACTGTTCGAGTATAACGAAGACACAAAGCATAAATGGTGTCAAGATTGTTTCGAACTTGATATGTAGATATGAACATAAATGTATATTCTTGGTTTGTTGATAGCCCAGGCAAGAACTTAATCACACACTGTCCCGCCGTTCGATATTTTATCTATCCTGCGACATGTGCGCCAGTGCAACAGATGAACCCCCTAAAACTCGCGAGTTGCAAATTAGGTGGAGCTAATTGCCCATACAAGAAATCACCTGTAGTTGCCTAGCTGCCCGTCACTTTTATAAAACTCAAAGAATTCATTAATTACTATTACGCAAAGAGAGGCTGCTGGGATGCCTCTTGGGAATATGATATTTAAGAAAGCTGTAGATATTCGGTAGTCAGTGTCGACCTGAAAGGAAGTTTGGGGCTCCAAATAACCACGTTTCCTGCAACGCAAGGTACGAATGTAATGTACACAATGTTATAATGCCTCGATAAACTCCACGTTGTTCATGAAAGAAATGACGTATTATTTTTGTTTATTAACTAATATCGCGTGATTATGGGTGTCTTCGATTTCTTATTGATTCAAGTAGTATTTTTTGGAAATGTTGTGCTCACTTTTAAATTCAAGAACCCATACCACACTATGAACAACAATCTGCAATACTCTTGAAAGATCGAACAACTTGTGATGGTTACGAATCCGGTGTGGCGAGGGGAGATAACACTGCTTTAAGTCTGTGAGAGCTTGTGCCTAAAACGTTACGCTTAAAGTGGGATGGGCTCGGGCAATGTCAGCCAGCACAAAGGTGTATCTGGCCAAATTCTTCCCACTTACTGAATTCAGACATTCATGGCTTCAGCTGTATTTCTGTTTAAAAGTTCTTTGAGTTGCCAGATTACAAAGGCAAAAATAAAAATAAAACTATTTTTCAAGACACGGAAATATATCTAGGATTTTACCTGGCTTTAAAGAACCGCGGAATTTTTCCACACCTGCATCTACTAGAATTTCCCACGGTTTTTAGCATAAAGAGAGGTGAATTCGGTCAGTTTCAGTCCAGTTTCAGTCCACTTTACGACGTCTCTGCCGAATTGATACCACGGTCCGAAATGGGATGGCGGGATGAAGTCGCGGGTACGCCGTGAAAAGGGTAGGGAATTAATGATTTCGCACCACTGTCCAAGTTCCCCCAGTTTTACAATTACTGCAATATTATTCCCAATTCCTATGAAAATAAGCATGGCTTATATTTCATATAAATTTAGGAAAATCCATTTGGATTCTCGCGAAAAAAGGTTGCGAGAATCCATACATGCTATGAATGTCCCACGATCCCATGAGGCCACCATGATTGAACTCTTGTTGTATACGGTTAACACTTGTTCACCGTTTACCCAACACGGCTTTTTAATTTTTAAAACATTAACAAAATTTGATAATTTTTTTAAACAAATAAACAATATTTACCAATAAAACTGTTCAAGTGTGGATGTCATTGGAACCGGCTCATTGAGCCGGTTCCAATGACAGCCATATTGTACAATTTTATTGCCAAAGTGTCAGGATATTTCAAGTCACGTTAGCCTTGTACTGGTTGATCTGCTGCTGCTGCTACTGCTGCTGCTGCTGCAATTTAAGGTAAAGGGTTAAATTGTCTCAATTCCTTTCACGTGAATCCTAGCAGAGGTGCAGCGAGAGTCGACATGGATTCTCACTGACTTTGTTGCGCGAATCTTTGCGCTAATGGGTTCTCAGATTCTCGTCGTAATATTAGCCCTGATAAGACATGCGCAGGAATGCACACGGCAATATAATATACTACTCACATTTTGCTAAGGATCACTCCTACCCATCTATATATTTGATACATAAAAGGTCAAATTATGTGTATTGTTTTAAGTTGTTCCACAAGCTTTGATCATATCATGTCAGACAATTTTACGCGTGGGGGAGGGGGGGGGGTCGGAGTACCCAGAGAAAGCAACTGAGCAATGGTGATTAACTTTCGGCCTCTCCAATTTACCCTCCTGGCACATGCGATTAGCATTGGTTGAAGGTAAGTGTTACGTTGAGATGCTGAACATCTACGGTCGACGCGCAGTATTCCCACGGGTCACTTGCCTTCAAGCAGTGCTAACCCTGCTTGTACCAAGATGATAAATCAGAGAGTGCGACAGTTACTTGGCATTGTTGAGTGCTTTCCTATAGGATCTCTAGCTTTTTCTACCCGTAAATTTGTACAACTTGATATGACCCAGACTATTAAAAGTGTCACTGCTCCCCAATAAATAAACAAACAAATAATGTACCCATATTTCTTTCATGTACAAATTATGTTGACGAATGTGATCCTTAGCAAAATGTGAGTAGTATATAATAAAAAGACTGAGTGATCGCCATGTTTGGTCGTTTGCTACAATGAAAAGAAAGAGTAAGTGTAATCGGATAATGGGTTGGAGGTTGGGGAGGCTAAAAGGTAGTCTGGAGAATAACGGCACATCCCTTTCCTCTGGTCATTCAGTTCCACTTTTAACACCCGGTCACTTATAAATACATGGTTTAGTGTGGACACACATGCCCAGCCAGTTAGCGGATACCGTGATCTATTAGAAAGGATCAAAGTGAGACTTGAGTCCTTGCCTTATAGATTCAGTCAAAACTTCTGCAGTTGATCAAGCATCTGCAAAGAACACATAGCATTCTTTTTCAAAGATAGGAGTATGCAAGAAATTGTTCTCCTACTTCCACTTATGTATTTTCTTCACCTAAATTTATAATCGGCTTCCATCTGTACTGCCCCGGGATTGGGGCGTCGGACCTTTATTCCGAATACCCATTACTCAAAAGCTGCATTACTTCAAAGGACCGATATTCCAAATGCCCAATACTCGGAACGCCCATTATTGCGACTACCCAAATTTCCAATATTACGAAGGACTGATATTCTGAAGTTCCGATACTCCAAATGTCCGATACTCCGACGGGCTTGCAGACCATCGAAGTATAGGACTTTCAAAGTGTTGGGACTTCGTACAATTGGGCTTTCGGGGTATTAAGCTGTCGAAGTGTTGGGTCTCCTGAGAATTAGACATTCAGAGAACCGTACACTAAGAGTATTGGGCCTTCGAGGTATTGCGTCTTAGGATTATTGGGCCTTAGGTTTGTTGCTACCTCGGAATATTGGCCCTAAGAACACTCTAAAATCAGTTGGGTTAACAATCAACCCAAATCAGCTGGGTTTATTGAATATAAACCCAATAGGGTTCATATTCACTCAACCCAGTTCATTTGGGTCGATCTCTAACCCAACTGATTTTATCGTTGGGTATTGGTCCTTGGACTACTGGTACGTCGGTACCTCAGATTAGTGGGCCTTCGGAATATGAGCGCGTATCCGGGATGGAAAAGACTTCGCATTTTTACATTCGTATGTAGTCAGGACAGGGGCTGAAATACTTTAGTTTTTTTTACTTGATGTCGTTGTATTGTATTTTCAATCTCCGACACAGTCTATTGTCTATCAAATAAAGGGAATGGACAAGTAAGATTTTTGTACAGCAGATTTTTATCTACGCCACAGACATCTGCGCATGTTTCCTTAGATTTACAAGGTGGTATTTTAAAATATGCATTTTGTGTGAAAATAACTAATAGTTTATTTCACAAATATGTTCAATTACAATTCATCCTTGCGTAAACACGAAGATAGTTATCTATCGTGTACACGTGGTTCAGTTATGTGCCTCCTCGGCGTCCCGCTCATAAAAGTTTGTTTAAATTACTGAATGAAAAGATGATAAACAGATATGTTTCAGTTTGTGCTACAGCAGAAGAGGACGAATGGAGGCAAAAACGGCGAAAGAGGATGATGTAGATATATGGGTTATTTTCCCCCTACTTAATAATCTAAACAATGGGTTGTCTAAAAATTAAGGTAACTTTTTTCGGTTTGTCTTTACCCTTTGAACTCTGGTGTTATCTTCATGTCAGTTCAATTGCAGCAATTTGAAGATTCCTTCTTCATTATTTGGGGGTAGAAAATATTGATTGGTCAACCCGGCAAAAGGGACCTCTCGTGTTCAAAGGGTTAATGTGTTGCCGCTGAATGTAACGCTTTAATGGAAACTAGCAATGTTTTCGATTGTTCGAAGGTGAAATCGTCGCCTGAGTGCTAGAATGTTCTATGTCCCTGTGGGACATAGAACATTCTATCCCTCGGGCGACGAAATATCTACAACATGAAGAACAACGGGATTCGATTCAATTCGCAATCCTCAATCTAACTCTATCGGGATTAGGTTAGACTCAAAATTTGAAAATCGCACAGCCTTAAATAAATCCGACAAAACTCTGAAGTCTCGCAAAATCTCAGGCTGAAAGCGGCCGGTTCTCCATACCTACTATATACACCATTAATCAAAAGAGTTTTACTGTGGTGTCGTCTGCGTGCGGTCTCAGTTTTGAAAACTGATATCTGTGTAACTCCTAGCTACATGTTGCTGATTAACAGAGAATGTAACAGTTGATGCTACTGTTTATAATGATGTAAGATGATCGAGAGAAAGGCTTGTGGCAGTCACGGGATGAGTCATGACAACGTGTAAAAGACGGTTTTTTTGACAGTACCCCAGGTTTCAATTGCGAATCGGTCTAACAAAATGTTTAATAAACGTGTTCCAAATGTCCAACAGCTTCGCTCCCGAACGCAAAGAAACACCATGTTGTTCACATTCAAACGAACCTGTCCCTTGTTTGTATGATATACTTTCTTCTGTATCTTTCTCAACAGTTTCAGATAACAAATTTGTTATTATTGAAACAGAGCCTTGTATTTTCAATTCAAATATCTTCCGGTATGAAAGACTGTGTATGTGAAATGAGACAATCTGAAAACATCCGGAAGCCAATAACGGAATCCGCTAATATGTTTTGTGAAATAATTGAATTTCATCAACTGTCAGCAAAATTAAATATATCATCACCGCTGACGAACGCCTCCACGTTTTAGTTTTCGTCGATTACATATTGTCGGCGAAACCTCTCAGCATGTTTTACTGATTCCGATTTTGTTTTCTCCATTAAAACTGCATTCACTGAGTAGCAGTTGCAGAAGCGCAGTCGGTAAAAAATTAGATGAACATAAGTTACAGAACGCGTGTCTTCAGTGCCTATTTTATTGCAATTTACAAGAAAAATGAGATCGTCCTTGGAAACAACAGGATGCCATCTGCAACGCGTTAGCATTGCAAATGGTCCCCTGTTGCATTCAGTGGGCGAAATTGTTGCTTCCACCTTCGAGGAGGGTGGGAGTTCATCGAACTACTTTGTGTACTGAATCGGGATCTCAAACAAAATGCACCGTTGGGTAAGGTAGTGAATTAATTTCCAATATAAGGGTGGGGGACACTAGTTGTGTAGATCTGTCAAGATAGCAGAACAATATTCCGTTGCATTTTATTATCGTGGACCGTATGTTTGTTAAATCACTAATGCTTTACAGCAGAACACGGCGGATTTGTCCGTTTAATATACGACTAATCCACTAATACAGGGGTTAGACGGTATCTGTGTTTGTTCATTCGAACGCTGGTCTGTTCTTTTAATCTATACGGCAGGAAGTTTGCTTCTTTAGGACAATAATCTATAGTTTTACTGTTTTGAAGGTTGTTTGTATGACAGAACATCAAACTACTTCTTCAACAGTAGTAGTGTATTTATTATTATTATTATTATTATTATTATTATTATTATTATTGAACTGCTGTTCGTCCCTTTCGGGCATTATAAGCAGGTGCTAAGCCTCAGTCGTTTATTGCTGAATGACCTCTGTAGTAGCAAATTCCTGGCCCTGGCCTCGCTCTTCTCGAATGGATTTTTAGCCAGCATTGAGTGTGTCTCTCTCTACATAGGGGCAACTATTTTGCGCCCCACCCGATAGAACGGTACGTCGCGATAGCAAAAACTCCCACAACTCATGTTGCTAGATAGTTTTCGGACACCACGAGACTTTTCCCATCCGAGGATCGATTCCGAGACCTCGGCTTTATTAGAACTTCATTACATTGCTATATCTTAAAGGGACACTGTGGTTGCCTGTCCACAAGAACACTAAGACCATATAACATTGTTTTATTCTGGCAGCAGTAAGTTTGCTTGCATGTACGAGTACTGGGTCATTGTTTTATTCAGTTAGCTAATGCGTTTGTCTGTTAATTAGAAAACTAATCCGAAAGGCGGAAACGAGAACTGTGATTAGCAGGAGCGTGGGCGTCAATCCAAATTCCCGAGATGTATGGGTCGCTAAAATCCTCAGGAGGCTTGAACTTTCTGCTGTTCCTGGTAGACACGTGGCAATGTACAGCATTGTTGGGCTCTATTATATCAAGATATTACCCTGGCATAGATATGGGCGGTATTGGAATTTTGAGTTCATGTATCGGTTTCGGTATTTTTAGGTGGGTATCGGGCTGTATCGGTTCGATATTTGGTATCTGACGTGACTTAGATTTGCTGATAGAAACGACGGGAATTCACATCAGAAAAATACAGAATAAGCTTTTCTTGTAGCTGCTACAGCGCAATCTTTTGCCAACACAAATCATATCTACGAAAATTTTGTGACTTGTTCCAAATACACATTAACCTTCAAAGGCCTAATGCAGGCTTTTTGCGATCTCAGAGTATGTACCCTCAACAGCCATCACTAGGAGGCCCTACACTTGTACGCGTTGTAGTCAAGTATTTGGGGCAATTTCCGAGTCCCATAAGGGTTAAGCCTTTACCTAACATGAACAGCAGACGACACATGCAAACAAAATTCTTGAATAACTATAGTTTTCATTTTTGTCTCAAAAACATAGGCTATGACCCCTCATTGGAACGAGCTCGTTCCAAAGAGGAGTGATAACCTATGTTTGTAAGACAAAAAATGAAAAACTGATGAAACTTAATTGGCGATTTTTGTGAATAGCGCTGGCCAGTTTTGGCCGTTACGTTGGGTAAAGGGTTAACAAAACTCAAAAGATAATCAGTCACTTCTTTCAAGGAAATGAACAAGGCTTTATAAATAGAGATTGTAGTAAAATTTGAAAATACTAATGGCTTTGGTATTCAATTGTTCTGTAGGACCCGTTTTTCGGTAACTCCATGGTATCGTTACCGGTTCGTTTTTTTCGGTATATTGCCCATCTTTACCCTGGCATATATTTTGGACTGTAATTGTATATCGTTAATGTTAACCCTCTAAAGACCGATGGCGAAATATCAATATTTTAAGCTGCAAATGTTTTCCATAATTTGTCTGGGGATTTAACCATTTCAATCTTGTTTGACAGAGCTCACTGAGCTCCATCAAACAGAATTGCATTAGTTAAATTTATAGTTGCATTATGGGTAAAAGTTTCTATTTGAAATTGTGGAATTCTGACATCATTGTGCTGAGGGTTAATCAAGGGTTCTCGGGTGCATTCACCCCTATTTCCTTGCACGTGAATTTACTGGCTTTAGCAGGTATTACTACTAAACTTAGTTTGTAAAAATAGAGCAAAAGATGATTGGCAGTTTATTCTTCTCTACTTTCTTGATGTACCCACGAGTATTTATTTATTTATTTATTTATTTATTTATTTACTTATTTATTTATTTATTTATTGGGTTTAACGACACTTTCAAAGCCAGGGCAACCTCATTTCGGACAGTTTTACGGGTGGAGGAAGTAGGAGTACCCGGACAGAACAACCGAGCAGCGGCGAGTAACTGTCAGACTCCCTAACGAACTAACTCCACACGAACAGAATAGTATTGGTTAAAGACACGTGCACTATCGACGTGCAGTACACCTTAAACACACAGCGCCACCCTGCCCCCACGTAGGCAGTCGGGATTAAGTGCCTTGCCCAAGGACTTGCACTTATTTGAAGACTAAGAAAATATTAGTGGGGCCGTGCGCTAGAACCCTGTGAAGCATCTAAATTCGATTCGATTCGAAATCGCCTCGTTGATTCGATTCATTTCGGTTGGTGTCAAACTGGTTCGAAATTTTGCGAATCGTCAAGATGTTCTCAGAATCCTGCCAAGTGTCTCCTCGTGAAGTCTTCTTCTGCCATCAAGTCTCCTGTGCAGAAGACCTGATGATAGAAGAGGAGTTCAAGGACATTCCGCTTCTGAAACTATTTTGATTCCGTTCTGAAATATTCCGCTTTTTCACTTGACCAAATAGACGAGTCGTCGATGAATACAACACTTGTGTGGAGACTTGCAATAGTTACTGTAACGTGCAATATTTACAATCTGGAGATCCGTGAGATTCGATTCAAGATTCAATTCGATTCGAAATAATCGATTTGGGATTCGATTCGGTCTGAAATTTTAAATTCTATGGCCCTGCAGGGTGCCGAGTCAGCTCCTGCCTGAACACATCACAGAATACATACCTTTATTTTTGAGACATTATGTTTATATATGTCCATAAGACCCATGATTGCGTTACACTCGCGGTAATAAATTTCAGAATACGAATTTATTGTTTTTCACAGGGGAACAGTTCGTTTTTTGTTTTATTGTCGTATTGTGTCGGACACTTTTAAAGGTGGAGGAAGCCGGAGTACCCAGAGAGAACCACCGAGCAGCAGCGAGAAACTGACAGACTTCCCAACGTACTAACACCGCACAAGCAGGGTTAGCATTGGGTGAAGACAGGTGTATCATCGATGTCCAGTACGCCCTAGTATACTCCACCGTGCCTTCATGTCGGTAATCGAGATTAAGTGTCTTGCCCAAGGAAACAATAACATGCTCACTGAACAGGGAAACAGTAGATTTGTCCATTGGTCCGCCTAATAGAAAACTATTAATATACTGAGTCAGAAAAGAAAGTATAATAAACTTTGAGGTGCATTTTTTTACTATTATCAACTTTAATCCCAAACAAATTATCGTAAATTCATATTTCGAGTCTAGCTGTATGAATTTGCATAATTTCATGTTCTAACTGTTGACAGCGTCACGTCAGGACGTCGCAATTCAGACATGGGGTGGTATGACAAGTTCACACATGCAGTCAATGGCGTGTATGTCCGCCGTTTGCCTCTTGGATGACAAGACATCGACGGCGCATAGACCTGATAAGTCTCTGGATGTCACCATGTGGTATTGCGCTCCACTCCTTCCTTAGAACATTACGTAAATCGCCTAACGTCTGAAGATCATGAAATCGTCGTACCCGACGGTCCAATTGATCCCAAAGATGCGCGATTGGCGACAAATCTGGCAAAGTAGGGGCCAGGGAAGAAGTCCGATACTCTGCTCCTCAGGAAAGTCACGACAGATACGCGCCACGTGACATCGAGCATTGTCTTGCTGGAATAACTGCAATCCGACATTAGCGTTGAACAACGGGACAACAACAGCGTTAAGAATTGCGTCCCTATATCGCTGTCCATTCAGATTTCCATCGATGAAGATCAACTGCGTTCGATGATAAACCCAGTGGAGAAAGGTGGTCTCAAAATCCCGCATATTAAAACCCTATGTAATTCATTAAAAATTGTTTGGGTTAAGAAGCTCTTAGACCCGGAAAACTCGTCACAATGAAAAACACTGGCACTTGATAACTTTGAAAAATTTGGATTCAACAATGTTCGGCATTTTACAAAAGACGGTTCACAAAAATTATCGGAATCAATGCCCCCATTCTGGCGAGATGTTGTAAATTCGTGGTCACTCCTTCAAGACTATTCTATATCAACATATAAAGATATTTTATCACAACCCATATTTTATAATAAAAGTAGCAAATTAAATAATGTATGCTATCATTTATAAAAATGGTTTGCAGCAGGTGTGTTTTTTATAAACGATATTGTAGATTCTAACAGAAATTTCTTAACACATGGCGCCTTTAAAACCAAATTTAATACAACTTAGATATCCCGTTCACTACATATTTGAGATTTATAAATGCAATGCCCCAAAACTGGAAAAAAATAATCCAAGAATATACACAAAAAAATTGATGTTGTGGGGAATGCATTAGTATCCCGTGTAAAGTCAACTGCCAAAGTTAATAAAGATTTTTACGGGCTTTTTCTGAACAAGATAGCTGTACCTGCAAGAAAATCCGAAGCAAATTGGAGCAGTGAGCTTAGATATGATATAAGCACAGACGAATGGCAATATGTATACAAGTCAACATTCACTTCTACAAGTGACACATATTTACAGATTATACAGTACGTGGAGAGTGTATTATCACTAAATCACCCGCAGAGTGGAGATTCCACCCGAGCAATAATTGCAAATTTGTTGCAAAGCATAACCAGCACCAGCAAAGTTTCAGCCAATGAACCTCCGGGTTAAACCTGGAGGTCCATTGGCTGAAACATTGCTTGTGTTTTTTGTCGATATGTACAAAATTTGAAAGTTATAGCTTGGGTGATAACTCCACTCCGCGGGTGATTTAGTTACAATTCACCCTCCACGTACTGTATTATACACCAATTCTAAACTATTTCGTTGTGGTCTTTCAGAAACTAGGCTCTGCCGCGTTTGTTTTAACACAAAAGAATCTATAACACATCTCTTTTACGATTGTTCACATTCAAAAGCAGTTTTACTTCAACCCATAGAAGCGGTTAATATTGTTTGTAATTCAAATGTTCAGGTCAGCCCTAAGGAAGTAATATTAGGAATGCAAACAGAAGCTCAGTTATCCGACATACTATATACATGTTTACAATTTTTAAAAAAAATATATTAGCCCAAGAACATTAGGTTTCACTAGGGAAAAAAATCGGAGAAAGCTGATTTTTTTCAGGGAATGTCGAGTACATGTCACTGAACGATTAGACAAAAGTCCCCTAAAATCCCAGTTGAGCTTTTTTTCTACAGCCTTTTTTCGAAAACGCGTTTGAAAAAAATCAAAAAAAATCGCACGAACTTTGTAACCTCGAATTGATCCAACTGTATTTTTTGTTTACGCGTATTTCGAGCTACATAATGTCTAATATACATTTACCTAGAGGAAAATGTGCATTCTGTGACAATTTCTGCGAAAAATTATTGAAAATTCACAAAAAAGTATCGGATTTACGCAAAAAATGACGATTTTCCTAACGGATTTGCCCAAAGGGTCGTAGTACAGAACGGGATGTTAGTTGGACAGACGATAAAAAATCCACCACCATTTGAAGACTTTTATCATTGCTTACAAAATAGACATTATGGAAGACCCCCTCTGCTTCTGGCCGAGTTCCCCTTTTGGCATAAAATTCATCAGCATGAGAACTCAACTATTTTCAGGCTTGGGACCGAACAGACACGTCTGTGTCTGGCAGCATTAGATCAATAAATAATATTTACAGAATGTACAAAAATCAATAAATAATATTTACAGAATGTACAAATCAATCAACATGGATTAAGTTACATTGACTATTATCAACGCTATATACAGAAATGACATGACCTATATACATATTATTCATCGAACTCAGAAATTTCCGACAGGACAGTGTTTCTGTGGTTGTTACAAGAATCCGAACTGCAATTACACAAACCTGAGCAAGAGAGTCCTGCCTTCTTACACCCACACCTTTTTGTACAAGCACTCTTGCAACCACAACTGATCAGATTCAGTAGGTTATCGGGGGCACATGGCTTTGTGGCTGCAGTCGGTACAAGAAGTCCATTGTCTAGCGACCACCCCCAAACCGCCGGAGGAAGCGAAGTGCCCAGCCATTGTTGGACCTGGAGATAACATCTGTAGACATGTTGTTGTGCAGCATCGCTGCTTGGTGGGAGTGAGGCTAGGTCGATGGGTTTATTCAGTTTAGATTTTGCTACATAACGCTTGTAAGTGGCATATCTATATTGGTCGAGAGAGGAAACAGTTTTACTCCCGTATAAGATCAGGAGAAGTTGTTCCCCGGCAGCGGCTACTGCACTTGGTGTACTGTCATCCGCCAAAATTGTGTTGACATACTGTTGTGAGTCGCTAGTAACATCGGAGACAATTGTACTGAATACTTTCTTCTTACCAACTCGAAAGAGTGCAGAAGTAGTGTCACAACCACTTATAGAATGTGCTACAAGGAGGTTGCTTCTATGGTCACCCATTTTGGTTGCTATTTCACTAACTGAAACTAGTAAGTTTGGGGTAATGGAATACATCATGTGAATATTACATCCCGGTTGAACTCGAGAGGTAAGAATGACTAACAAGTCTGTGTCTGTTCCCACAACGACAACATTGTTGTCATCTTGAGCGATGTCGAGTGCAGTTTCGGCTATCAGTACATCAGCATCAGCCTCGGCCTGCTTGGACTGAATATTGATAGCAGATAGCTCCTGCATAAGAAGATTGATCAGTTGGGTTTTGTTCTTGGCATTTGCAAGGAAATCGGATTGGGGTGTGGTGGCTGGTAACTCGGGTGAGATATTGATATCAATGGAATACCTGTCTTTAGATCTACGGGCTTGTTCCATGCCCTTTGTCGACATTGTACAAGCATAACCATCAAAAACAACCACGACGTTCGCCCCAAAATGTCTCACTAGATAATTGGAATATGATGTACATATGTCCTTATATGACGACTGTTTAGGCCATACAATTGCCCTCAATAAAAATCCACCATCTACAACAAACAGAGAATGTTCTGGGATTTTAGTTTGCTCGGAACCGTATGTTTTGAGGATCTTACCGAGCGTGCTTTTCTGTGTCTTCCTCATTCCAGCAGAATCAAACAATGCTGGTGGTTTCGGGGCGAGTTCATATTTGAGATACTCTTCCATCTCTGCTTGTGACTGAATAACACATGTGATGCGGTTGAACAGAATTGTGGGGTCAATCACTACCTTACTTCCACGGACTTTGATGCTATTTGCCATCGATGCGAAAGACTTCACAGTGTCAACACGTCGTAGTTTGATGCTGTTGAACGTTTTGCTTACAACATTCGATACGCAACATTCACCAATTTTGCGAACTTGGTCACAGTTCACAGTTTCGTCGGCCACAAGCCCGGTCGCTATAGAGACTAATTGTAGTGGATCTCTATTCTGAAAGGGGGAATGCACTCTGAGCCAGTTCAATAATTTGGTGATATCATTGGCATCAGTCAATTGTGAACTTTGACGGAGATCCTGATGTTGTTCGCTATGACCAGTGTGAACATGAACAAAATTTTCGAGAGCATTACATATCGGAAGGCAAAGAGGTAGTCCATGTACCCATTTCGCAACAGTGCTATCGGTTATTCCCCTGCCATGTGTGAGACCGCCAGGGAGCTTGAACATTCTCATTAAACACTGCTCTATGGTCTGATCAGAATATATCCCGTCCCAGAATTTATCTGAGCGCCTTATGGTAAAGTAACCTTTCTCAGTGAACAACTTCAAATCATCCTGTTGCATTATTTCTGTTAGCTCATTCATCTGCTGCAAACAGAGATGAGAACTTTTTGCGTATGCAAAATGACCACCTGCGTGAAATACTGGAATCATATTGCGAACACAATATATGTGGAGTTCACAGTCGCCTGTGCGCTCTGCTCTCAAGAACAACTGGAGAAGACCTATTTGCTCGTAGTATTGTACCCAAAGCTTTCCTGTGCGTCCTACGGACGCATTCTGGAGCAGTTCGTGTAATTTTGACAGTAGATGGTTGACACTTTCTTGATTGACAGCGTCAGCTGTTGTACAGTCACCTCTGGCAAGTCCACAGAATATTTCATTGACTTCTGTGCAGTCTATGTTATCTAGTGTTCGGCTTTCTTCAAACACAAGTTTTGTAATGGCAATTTGTGTTAGCAAATGGGCACGAACTGCTCTTGAATATGCATGACCACTGATCAAATGATGGATTGACCCACCAGCATAAACAGTCCCCCAAAGTTCATCCAAGCCTCTACCAGCCATGATCGAACCAATTGCCCCTAAATATGACATAATCATATGGAAGCCGCCGAGTCTAACGAAAACTTTTGTCAACTTATCTGACGAAGACACAATCTCCACTGCTTTGATATAAAGTGGTTGGTCAAACGTCACTGGACAACGTTCAGTCCCTGTTTCTCACATTCAGTTTGTGCAAACATGAGAGCAGTGTAAATTGTGCTCGGGTTGGATGGATCAAAATTAATAAAGGGAAGTATCTCGACATCACTTGTTTCATAATAATCTGATGATGTGACAATGTGCATATATCCAGCCCAAGATGGGCAAGGTACTCTCAGTACATGCGTCAAAGACCAAAGACTGTCGACTGTTTTTGCGAGTTTCAAATTTTTCGGATCAGATTCACCCAAAGTTGATAAATCCTTCATCACAATTTCGTCAAGCTTGGTTTACTGTAACCTTTCAAAGGGAAGTACCCGAATTCACCAGAGCCAATATTCGAATGATGACCAGTTAGTCGTTTTATCGGAGACTCTTCTTATGTGATTTAATCGAACATGGAAATTGAAACAATGATGCTATAATACGGTATTTGAATGAGAAAAGTCGATGCCGTTTGAATTTGAGTTTAGGGGGTATGGTTAATATTTCACACGTTTCACCAGTTCATTATGGAATAAATGACTATTGTTATATATCATTATAAAGCCACTGCTTTTCTGCAATTTTTTATATATAATTTAACTCCCAAAGTAGTCGTAGATTTGATTTAATGGACGTTGTGTACCGTTGTGTGTATGAAAACAATAAATTTTTTTTCGTAATTTTGTACATTTTCGTGAATATTTCACCATATTTCACCATTGAGTGTGAGGATTGGTACAAAGTTGGCATTTTCTGTTGGGGATATGTATTCTCAATATAATTCAGCACGATATTTATGATTCTCACCCTACTAAGGCGAATAAGAATGAGAAATATGGAGCTGGGTCGAATTTTTTTTAAATTTTTTTTTTTTCATCAAAAAAACGCTATAACTAAAAAAGCTCAACTCGGATTCGCGGGGACTTTTCACACTTTATCCGCAATGTGTGTCCCGGAAACATATAAAAAAATCAGCTTTCTCCGATTTTTTTCCTTACTTTCTCATTTTTATGTCTAATGTGCCTGGACTATATATATGCATGTAGTCTTGAAAACCGTCCACCCAACTACTCCGCGTACACAGAAGTTTTAAAGAATTACAGAGCTATCGATATATACTCACTATATTTATACTCGTTCGGCAAGGCAAACAAAATCATATTGAGGTGGGAGACAATATCTAAAATAATTAGTTAAATCTCTAAGTGTCTTCTATAACCACACAAGCTTATGTTGAATTTAGATCGGAAGAACTCATTCTTTACACATTGTATTTTTGTTTTGTCCATATATGTGTGTTAGTGTAATTTACTGTGAAAACTGTAAATAAAAAAAAACAAAAAACAAACTGCGTTCGATGGTGCAAGGAACTTCCTGCCCAAACCATTACACTACCCCCGCCGAAACGGTCGCATCCCCGCACGCAAGCATCAGAAAACCGTTCTGCTAGTCGGCGATACACTCTTGCCATACCATCAGCGCGCCGTAGAGAAAATCGTGATTCATCACTAAAAAGAACTTTGCTCCAACCCTGCTGAGTCCAGCGAACACGCTGACGTACCCATTCCATTCTGACGGTACAATGACGTTGGGTAAGGATTGGTCGGTGGTATGGACGCCTACTTCGGATGCCGTATTCAGCGAGTCTGTTGCGGACAGTTTGTGCACTGATTCTATTGTTAGTTCTACCAGGAGTAATTGCTGCTGTCCTCGTCGCCGGAAGGAAGCGACCCCGCAAGTGAGACGTCCTGATATGTCGGTCTTGTGCAGGTGGCGTAATTCTAGTTCGACCTGAACGCGGTCGGTCGGCAGTAGATTCAGTGGTTCTGTACCTTCCAATAAGACGGTAAATAGTGGCCATAGTGACTCCGGACTCAGCAGCGAGCTCATCTAGAGGTTTACCAGCCTCATGCATACCAATGGCACGCAACCTCTAGCACAACATAACACAAAGAAAATCAATTCGACATTCGCGGGTAGCACGTGCTATTTTGAAATCCGTAGCAAAATTGTATATGGTTGGGTGGACAACAACAACATGCCGTTAAACTCTTTGCATGACTTCTTGTCCACAAACATGCAACATTAGAACTATTATATTTCATCCTTTATGCAGTTTTTTCACAATTCTTTCTATTTTATTTTCTTTTTTGACTCAGTATATATTGATTGCTCTGTTGTGCGCGAGAATACGTATGTTTTTGAAAACTAATTCAGTGTTTACGCCTACATGGGGGAATAAAAACGTATGTCTTCTGGAGAACTGATATTTTGATTTGTTCCATGGAACACCGTGCCTGCTAGGTGCTCCGATTTATTTCTTTATTTTCCCATAACCTGCGTTGTTGACGCAAAAACTTAAACAAAATTAGTTACTCAAGAATTTTGTTTGCAAGTGTCGTCTGTTTTTCGTGTTACGTAAAGGGTTGAACAGGAATATTTCTATCGCCAACTTTTGTGTGACAAATTGCTCCATTTGAAACTTTGTATATAGCTATCATGAAAAGGGTTGGCAGAGTAATGGGAACGTGAACGGGATTGTTTTTAATATTTAATATTTATGATTGAAATTCACTTTTTTTTCTTACTTTTTCATCATGTTGAGAATGAACGTTGAATGAGAACCTATACCTTATGTGATCACTGTTTATTTATTTGTCATTCATCTTAGATATTTCGCTGTAAAGAGAGGTACCCTAATTCCTCTAAATATTCCTCTCTTACTTGTTTCATGACGTCTAGATTTTAAGACAGAAAAAGTTGTTTGACGGGCAATTTGTACCAGGGGCGTAACCACCGTTACTTATTCCCAGTTCCTTATTCGGCATTCATTTTCAACCGGTAAAATCGGTGATAACGAATGTCGAGTAAGGAACTGGGAATAAGTAACGGTGGTCATGTCCGTTTCTAAACAAAGATATGTCAATGCCCAAATTAAGATGATGCTATGTTTTTTATACAAACCTTATAATGACCGCCCATGGGAATACATTTGCTACGGTTATACCTATAAAAGCTATTTGTTTGCTTTCAAAAAATAGTTGTTATCGCCGTAGTTCTTTTTGGTTCGCGCAAGTGAATAAATAAACCACAAAAACTTAAATTAACCCTTTGAACCCTAGCGGCCGTTTTTACGGCCAACGACATGATACGTCATAACGTCATTAAATAGGAGTAGGTGATAAGTGCCGATTCAAAGACAGGTGTACATGTACGTGTACATGTACACGTACATCGATGTACACCTCCATAGGATTTAGTGTTAAAATCGTGTACAGGTACACGATTTTAACGTTTTTTAGGGTGTCTTAGAATCGGCTTTGCCGATTCCAAGACCACTGGATTCTATACAAGAGTGAAAAAAACGCATGAAATGTTATGTACACGTACATGTACCATTTGATTTGAAATCGGCAAATGGGTTTCCCCCATAGGATTCAGTGTTAAATTGCGAGCAAAAAACGTGTTGTCGTTTCTAAATCATCATCTTGCTGATTCTAAATCATCCGCGTCTGTACACGATTTTAACACTGAATCCCTATGGAGGCATACACGGAAATCCATTTGTGGATTTTACGTCGGAAATCGAATCGTGTACGGTACACGGAAAAGAGGTGGTCCTGAACCGGCAAACCCACTGTCACGTTTCCTGAAGAAATAAAAAAAAGTGATTGATATATTTAGGAGAGAAAAATATATAAATAAATAGTTATTTAAAAAAATAATATATCAAATCGAATAGATAATGAAAAAAATAAATACGTAAATCATGAGCGATTCTCAGACTATTAGAGTAAGGTTTCTTTTAAAAATGCTGATGAGAGCCTACACATTCTGCGTGAACGAACAACTAGGTCGTCTCTTGTTAGAATGATGCGTCGGATGTCGGGATCACCTAGACTTCGATCACGAGAATCATTCGTGTCTGTGGATGGAAAGGGAAGATATGGTCGTCAAGTATTTCGAACCGGCGTTCGAACGCGTTCAAATCGATGAAGTGATCGAGTTTTGGAAGAGATTACTCTTCTGTAAGGATCAAAGCAAGCCCACAGTTTCAGAAGAACAGAAATTGGCGCGTAAAAGTCTGACTTTAGAAGACAAGGGATGCGTCATGAAATTATTGTTCAATGAAGCATACGTCTAAGTTTCTCGTTGATATAAAATAAGGGAGAATAGAAAATAAAATAAATACACACATAAATTTTTTATCTAATATTAGAAAGAAAAAAAAACAAAAAAATCAGAACCAGAAATAAATTGTATCCGACGTTAGATGACGACGAGGATGAGAAGCCGATCAACGTTTTGCCGACGGCACCATCGCTAGAAGAAAAAGAAAGAGGAGAGAAGTATCGCATCGATCAAATCAGTAGAATCCAAGAGTATCTAACTCGAGAGAGAGATTCTCGTCTTTCTCTCAAGAAGAAGTATTCGCGTTTCGTGAAATTCGTCAACGCGATCGACACGACACTCATCACGATTTCCATGGGTTTACACGCGGCCGGCATCGGATTGTTGTCGACCGCGGTCGGCATTCCAATCGTGTTGACCGTAGAAGGAGTGGCTCTCGCCGCTGGATTGTTTAGCACGCTCGGAAACTTTTTGAGTAGGAAATTATATCTGAAGGCGAGGAAACACGACAAGATTCACGTCTTGGCCGACTCCAAGATCGACACGATATCCAAAATGATCTCTATGGCGTTGAAAGACGGTAGGATATCGGACGGAGAATACTTCGCGATATTGAGCGAGAAAACGAAATACGATGCCATGAAAGTAGCCGTGAGAATCAAGACTCGTCAGATCATCAAGGAAGAGATGAAGGATTCTCTCGTGGAAAAGGGGAGGAAAGAGGCCAGGGAGGAATTCAGTAAGATGATAGTACTCAAGAGCAGCGATTGAAAAATAAATATATATAATAAGAACAGAATTAATTAATTATTAAATTTATATATAAAAAAAAACGAAACTAATTTAAATAACTCTTAAAAAATGTATTGCGTAAAGTGTAAGAGAGTTACCGAGACGAGTAATTCTCGAGAAGTACGAACTAAAAACGACAGACAGATGCTTCGCGGAATTTGCGACGTGTGTGGTTCTGTCAAGACACGATTCGTCAAAAAAAAGAACACGAGCAAAGGTAAAGGCATCGTGAATAAAATGATCAACAATCTACCTTTCGAAATCCATCTGCCCGGTCACAGTTTCACGGGACCTGGAACGAAATTGAACAAGAGACTCAATGCCGGTCTGACACCCAAATCTTGGAGCAAACCTGTGAATAGGGTGGACGCGGCCGCGTATGATCACGATCTGTGCTACGCCGGACATCCCGACACCAAGACTCGCAACGACGTCTGCGACAAAAACATGTTGGGGAAATTGAGAGGCATATCGAATCCGACCAGGAGAGAGAAGATGGAACATTCGCTGGTCGGCAATCTGATCGGTGCGAAACGTCGATTCGGATGGGGCGTTCAAAAAAAAAAGCGCATCTGAAAAGAAGAAGAAATGATTATTGACGAGCGAATTGGCTGAGGAGTTACACAAACCCATAGTGCGTAAATTTCGAAAGAGAAGGGTGTTCGTAAAGGGTCTGGATGATATTTGGTCTGCCGACTTGGTCGACATGAGATCGTTTTCGAGGTGGAACGAGGGCGTCAAATATCTATTGACGGTCATTGACGTGTTTTCCAAATACGGTTGGATCAAAGCTTTGAAGGATAAATCGGGACCTTGCGTCGCCAAGGCTCTGAAGAGCGTGTTCGACTCATCTTCTCGAAAACCGAGTAAATTGTGGGTGGATAAGGGAAAGGAATTCTACAACAAGCACGTTCGTCGATTGGTAGACCTCTACTCGATCAAAAACGAAGAGAAAGCCAGCGTGGTGGAACGTTGGAATCGAACGATGAAGGAGAAGATGCACAGATACTTCACGGCGAATTCGACCAAGAAATACATATATGCTCTGAACGGTCTGGTCAAAGAATACAACAACACGCGACACAGATCGATCAAGATGACTCCCGTGGAAGCTAGCGATCCTCGAAATGAAAAACGGGTCTACGCGAATCTATATCCTGAAAGATCTAAGATCAGGAAGAAGTCTAGAACGCCGAAATTTGCGGTCGGTGATCGAGTGAGAATCAACGCTTATAAGAAGCACTTCGAAAAGGGTTATACTCCTCGATGGACCTCGGAAATCTTCGTGATAATCAAAATATTTCACACCGATCCGGTGACTTACGAAATCGAAGCTTTGGATGGAGAAGAGATCATCTGAAAGTTTTACGAACAACAATTACAGAAGACAAAATTTTGATAAAGAAAACAAATTTCTTTTATTTACTTTCTTTAATATTTTCTTGTTTACACATATATATATAAGAGAGAACAATAATAATAAAAAATAATTAAAAACTATTTTTAGATAAAGAAAGCAAGTTAATTAATAAACAAAAAAAAAATTAAAAATCCTTTAAAATAACAAATATACTAGATATAGCACAAAGCATAGTGAAAGATGAAAGTATTCAAGAATATGAGGTTCACGAATACGAACCGGTAACCGGAATGAGTTTGAACAATGCGGGAGAGATAAGAATCAACGTTGAAACTCAAGATCTATTCATACATCCTAGCGAGAGTTACATAGTGGTGCAGGGACGTCTCACCAAGGAAGATGGGAGTGACTACGCCGACGACGACACGGTTACTCTAGCCAATAATGGCATCATGCATCTATTCAGTAACATAAAATACATGCTATCCGGACAAGAGATAGAATCTGTGTTTCATCTCGGTCAGGCCACCACGATGTTCGGACTCTTGACGTATCCTGATGATTTTTCGAAATCCAGAGGACTTAATCAGTTGTGGGTGAAAGACACTGTCGGCCCTGCTAGCGCCGGCGCCGCCTTGATATTCGACTACGTCGTCAAGACGTTCAGACCTAAAGGAACGTTTTCGTTCAGGATACCTTTGAAACACATCTTCGGATTTGCGGATGATTACAACAAGATCATGTACGGATTCAAACACAATCTGACGTTGATTCGAAAAGGAGACGACGATACAATAGTGAGACTCATTGCGACCAATGTGGGTAAGATAACTCTACACAAGATATCGTGGTTCGTTCCGCATGTGGAGCCTTCGATTGTGGAAAAAGTGCGTCTCTACAAGATCATAGAATCCAAGAGTAAATTACCCATGGGATTTAGAATGAGACAGTGCAACACGGCTAGCATTCCATCCTCCACGAATCACTTCGATTGGAGATTGACGGTGAAATCCACTTCCGAGAGACCGCGTTTCATCGTGGTTGCTTTTCAGGCTGATAGGGATGGGTCTCAGGAAAAGAATGTGTCACTGTTCGATCACTGCCATTTGAGAAACATGCAAGTGTTTCTGAACGCCACGAGATATCCAGCAACAATCGATTACAACGCGTCATTCAACAAGAACGATTTCTGCAGACTGTACGGCGACGCCGCTGATTTTAGAAAGAAGTATCATGGTCTAGACGAATTGATGAGCAACCCTAACATATCTCCCGGTGAATACAAGTCAATGTATCCCATGTTCGTATTCGACGTCAGTAAACAGAGTGAACGACTCAAGAGTAGCATCTTAGACAATCAGATCAAGATGCAATTCGATAGGAACGTGCCAAGAAAAACCGAAGCCTTCACCCTGGTCCTGTCAGATAGAGAATTACAATTCAAATCGGATGGAAATAAGATGTCGATCATTCGATTAGAGACGAGTGTGAAAAAAAAAAAAAATATATATAAATAAAATTAAAAATTATTATAAAATGAATGATAAAGAAAGAGAATACTTAAGAAGAAACAGATGTGTTTTGATTAAAAATATTTCGCAAGATTCGTTAGCAATAATCCTAGACACTTTAGTCGAAACAGAACCTTTGATATTGACTGATTATATGAGACGTGAAATCAAAAGTAAAATCTTGATGGAAGATAAGACCAGAAAACTTTTAGACACGTTGACGTATAGAGGACCGACTGCTTTTTGAGAATTTATAAAAGCTCTTCGAAATGCTAAAATAGATGTCGACGCGTGTTTTGAGATAGGTGATCCAATTTCACGAGATGAAACATTATGAGAAATAACATATTAAAACAAAACCTCAAAAAAAAAATAAATAAATAAAGTAATGTGATCTAGAGAGATTGAACATCTTTCTAAATCTCATTACTTTTTTTTGTTTTTAATAAATCACACATTATTTTTTTTTTTTTTAATTCATTATTTTCCACGCGTTCACTGTTTGTTCAAAGGAACTAGTTCGATCAGTAGACTCACCACGGAAGTGGCGGCTTCGGGATTATTGGTTTTCGTAACGAAATTAATCCTGTCTCCGGCGTTCACTTTGAGAGGTGTGCCGAACGTGCTCTCATCCGCGTGTTGATTTTCAGTCTTTTCGATGCTGTATCTCTTATCGCTCTCTACTCCATTCACCATAAGATTGACGACCGCTCTGTTATTCAAATCCGAGGAAGCCAGACTCATTCGAAGGATTTCACCTCCCAGCGGCATGGGATATCCCACCTGACCATGTTTCAATCCGTTACCTCCATTTCCGAAAGACCACTCAGCTTTTCCTTCATCTAAGGTGCCAGCCTCCTCGGCCCACACAGTGATCAATTGTCTAGCATATTTGACTTTCTCCACCACCGAAATCAGGGTTCAGGCATCCGTCATGTTCATGGGATCCAGTAGATTCGTGAGCGCGTGTCCACCCATGTCTAGTTTACCTTCCATGATGTCACCCTTTCTCCAGACTGAGTTGTCGTCTACATACTTTCTGCTGACTGTGCTGGAATCGAATTCGGGATCGTGACTGAGTCCGAATAAATTCTTACCATTCATATCGATACCACCCTCCATGGTTCCGCCAGATTGTTTGTTCAGGTAGAGATCGTCTACTTGCGATTCTAGGTATTCTTGTGATCGTATCACGGCAGAATCCACATAGCCCTTGTTGACCGTGGTTGAGTCTGCATCCGTGTCATCGACCTTCGACAGATTCAATATCTTGTTGAATCCCGCATTCAGATCTGATTTCATTTCTCGTCTGTCAGACTTTCTCTGTTCAAGATCTACGTAGTGTTTGGTCGCCACGTCCTTGGGATTCGTGGGAGTGGCCACGTTCATTATCTTGTTAGAATTGGCGTTCAATTCCGAGTGCATCGTTTTCTGAACGTATCTATTTCTCAGGTGTTCGCTGAATCTCGCGTGAGAGTCGTCTGCGTATTTCTTGGTCGCGGCATCAGTGGGATCTATGGGATTTGCGACGTTCACCAAACGTTTGGATTTCAGATCAAGATCGTTGGTCATGGTTTTATCCACGTAATTATCTAGCATGATTCGTTCGAAATCGGCGTTCCCCCTGTCAACGTATTTTTTAGTCACAGCATCTGCGAGATCTATCGGCTCGGGAAGATTGTAGAGCTTCTTATCGTTCATGTTCAAAGGTTCTTCTCGAGGTTCGTATCTCCGAACGTAACGTCCGTCCAAGTTGGCAACGTCGTAACCATCGTCGACTTCGAACGTCTTCCTCTTCTTTCTTAGGTTGACTTTTTCGTCATCACTTCTACCAAATTTATCGACTGGCATGTTGTTGTGGGATTTTTTGTTTTTGGGAGAAATATATTCAAAATGCAGTTTATTAAAAATGAACTATTTTATTTTTATTTTTCGTTTTTTTTCGATTAAAATTTTTTAAAAATAATTTATTATCTTTATATATACTATAAAAAAAATACTCTCTCTAATGTAAATCATTGAGAATGTCTTGAAACCGATCTCCTTCAGACCATCTCTTGAGAACGTAGAGACACAGGTGACCGCAAAACACTTGATCTGGTGATTGCACTTGTTCCGTGTTGTAACGAACCATCGATTTGTTGAAATAGTTCTTTATATCTTTTGGCGGTGAGATTCTGTAGCTCTCGAAATAATAATTTTTCTTCTTCCCGTTCTTGATTCACGCCACCCAGTGAGTGCCTTCACCCGATGAATCGTCTAGATTTAAAATTCCGCATTCCGATTGTCGAGGTCTTCTCTTCGGCAAGGCATCTCTGGAAAACACACCTAGAAAATCTTTGATTTTCAAATCTTTTGCCGCATTCAACAGATCGATGTTGGATAGGGGTTCGTTAGGTAAGACGACACCTTCTATGGATATCTTTATTTTCTTATTCATAAATGCGTATATATATATTTTTTTTTTTTTATTTATTTTATTATAATTCACTAAAATGACGTTATTTTTTTTTTTTTTTTTTCTTTTTAAACTAACTCTCTCGATGTCTCTATCGATTTCTATAATTTTGAATCCATCTAATTCTTCTTGATTTTCTGGAATCCTATCATCCACAATCATATCTGGAATCCAATCATCCACATTCATATCGTCTCTAATTAGATCCAAAATCCAATGTCCGCATGCAAAAGTGCTTATTTTATCATCTAACATGAATCTCTTATCATCGTCAGCCGTTAGCGAAATCCTGTTGACTATTTCAGTATACAAGTCGTGATTTTTGCTTCGAATTGATTTCATAGTCTTATACACCGGACCACTTCCTAACAGACAATCTTTATACTCTTGGAAAGAGATGTTTTTCTTCACCACGCACGCTTTAACCCCTTTACACTTCTTGAACTCTTCATCTTCTAGATGATAAGCACACAGTTTGGGTCTCAAGCCCACGAACTCGACGATTTGTTTACCGCCGCTCTCATCCTTAAATTTACCCAACACCTTCTTGTTGTCATTCGATTGAATGTTGAACGGGTGATCAACGGGATAATTGCTCATGTCGAACCACTCGGCCACGTCCTGAGATATATCTCGGTAGACGTCTTTCGTCTCTATCTCATAAACTAAACTGTCCGTGTCAGTGAACAGTAGTTTGGCTTTATCACCAAATTTTCGTTTGACATAATCGTAGTGAAACTCGTACATCAATCGCTTGCTGATATCTAAGATGATCGGTCCGAGATAATACGGTTTGTCGAACTTCAGGTGCGACATTTGCATGTGAACAGCCACTAGATTTTCGTCGAATAAGGTTCGGTGTTTGTAATTGGGTTTCGCCACTAATTTTTTAGCTCTTTTCTCAGACGTGACGAGTCGAACGTCGGTTCTCTTCCTGATGTTTTCCATCGATTTACTGTACACACAGTTGCAGTTGTTTATGAGTTTGAAGAAATCTTTTTCGAAATCGTTCTTGGCTCGAATTCTGAGATTCGTGTTGAGATCGATGTATTTTTTCATCCGAATGATGCGATGTATGTCGACTAATTTCATCCCGTAATTGACTTATTGTTTCAAATTCTCGCTGTAGACGACATAGTTACATTTGTTAAATAAATTGGGAATGAGTTTTTCCTCGTCTCCTTGATTCGGTTCCATTCGTTCGGAAGCCAGCAGATAATCATTGTGTAGATTGTGTAATTCTTCTGGATAGTTCAAATTGACTTCTAAAATGCAAGGATAGTCTCTCCATTTTTGCATCTCTTCCGGCTCTGTCACCCATTTGAAATTTCCAATCGGTAAAGGATGACTCATAGCCCAACCATACAGATTATTAGCGTCCCAATACTGTATGTATTTATTCGATCATTTCGAATCGAAACCTTCTTTCATGTTGGGATTGTTAGCTTCAGAATATCTGTGGGAGATCATCGAGATGTCACCTCTCGCAGCCCTTTCGAACATGAGCAACATGTTCACGTCGGATAATAATTCCAATTGAACTTCGGTGGTCTTCAACAGTGCATCCCACGCCAGACCGGGTGCAGTGAAATACCAAGCTGGATCCAGATCGTAATTTCGATGACAGACGTCTCGAAAATTTTCAAACACGTCTGCCAAGAGCAGAACGTCGGTCTTCAGATAGAGATCGTGATAATCTCTCATGGTTTTCATATCGAATGATTTCCACACGTTTTTGGCGTGTTCGTAATTCTCGTCGGAAATGTTGGATTCGTATAATTTCGAATAAAAATCTTCTTTCGAAGGTAGTGCGGTGTCTTCGAATCTCTTTAGATCATTCATGTAATCGTAAGGATAGACTCATTTCCTCAACATGACGTCTACTCATTCTCCGAAATGTTCGCTCATGATTTTAAATTTATCCTTGCTCATGTTATCGACTAATTTTTCCAGAGCGGTCGACATGAATTTAAAACTGTCGATGAAACGTATGCCTCTACGAATGGATTTCATTTTTTCTTCCAACGTATTTCCATCGATTACTCTTTTCTTCTCCATGAGCTTCCATTTCGTGAAGGAAATGTATCTTTCTTCGCTGTTCGCGATGCAATTTAATTCTTCATGTGAGGTGCCGAAAGTTTTCACGAACAGATGACTGTCGTAACCCGAGAGATTGTGAAACATCACCGGCTAGAAAACGGCATCTCGATATTTTAAATTACACTTGCTGTGAGCCGGACCGCGATACAGACCCGTGTAATGATCATGGTCTCTAACCTTCTTATTTTCCTCCGAATTCTCGTCGAACGATTGTCTGCATTTGTGACATTTGGTGGCTCTGTTATTTTCGTCCTGCTGCTCTCGCATGATGATCATTTTCGCCGGAGTTTTGAATTTGTCATATAACATTTGAATTTTCGATTCTTACTCTTCCACGAACCTTTGGGCCACGTCGTCATCTTCATACTGTTTCGTGTAGGTGAAGGGGCCCATGTCGTGTTGCGAGTCAAAAGCGCATTTCACGTAAATGCAATAGCCTGAAGGTATGCGTTTTTGATATCTTTCGACCTAACTTTGAAGAGCGTTGGGTTGACAGGAACTCATTTTCGTGGTGAAACATTCGAAATCGGCGTACACGACGAATGGTACTTTTAACCTTCTATTGTGATTTTCAAACTTCACTATGGTGTTAGGTTTAGGCATTTCGATGGCGACACCTTGATTTTCGTTGCAATATTCCTGATGTTTCGCTAACGATTTTTCGTTGTGAAATGCGTTCATGCAGTTGCAACATAAACATACCTTATGTTCATGTTTATTATTTTGTCTCGACAGTAATCGGCTAGGATGTTTAACCCAACAATAATGAAGAATATCATCATTCGATATCAATAATAAAATAATCGTCTTTTCTATTTCGAGATACGAAGTCTGTCTGAGAGGATAGATCGTTCGTTTTTCATCGTTGTATCCCAAGACGTTCACTGCTACGGTGGGATTTTGAGCCTCGAAACGTTCGATGTGTTTTAACTGCATTGCAAAAGTCACTCCAGTCCAATCGAGATTTTTAGAAGTCTCCTCGTAACAAGAAACTCTCTCAGGATGGATTTTGACAGGGTATAAAGCAGAAGTGACTGCCCATTTAAAACACTGATCATCTTTATTTCTCACGTTGACCATGGCGTGTTTTTTAGCTAAGAAATACGGTAATTCCACGTAGGAAGATCCTTTCAACGAATCGTTTTTAGTTATATGAATTTCGAGTTTCAACACCTCATCGAACGTCCAATTACTACCTTCATGTTGATAATTCGCGAGAGACATCAACATCTTGTCTTTCATCTTTTCGAAAACGTCTGATAAATCTGAACCTCGAAATACGGATTCGACGTTAGATCCGAAATATGCATTTTTCACGATGCTCTCACCGGACTTCACGTCGATTTTCTTCATCACACAATGGAGTATCATCTTAATTTTTAGTCCCACGTTCATGTATTTGCGAAACAAATCCAATACTTTTTTCTTCACCCATTCCATGAACAATTTCGGATCGATTTTCTTCAACGAGGGAACCACGTCAAAAGTTTTAAAAATGCCTTTAATCGCACTCTCCCATTCTACAGACTTCGATTGAAATAGTTCCATGGCGAGTCGCGCTAGATATTCTTTTCCTTTCCCTTCATCTGTTGCTCATTGAATTTTGCTTGATATATCTCGTTTGCCTAGAATCTGAAGTGCATCACTCGTTTTCGTTTTTCTTTTCTTTTCTTTGGAAACTTGAAGTTCTTCAACGGTTTTTCGTTTAGTCGTCTTCTTATTTTTCACAATCGAAACGTTTTTGTTTTTTTTCGACATCGGCATTTCGATTCCTTTTACTATCTTTTTCTTCTTCTTATCATTTTTCACAACCAATGCATTTTTTTACGTCGTTGCTATCGGCATTTCATTTGCCTTTCCATTGTTTTGCAAATATTTCTGTATGACTTCAATTTTTTTTTATTTAGTTCTATGATTTCTGAAATGTGAAATTTTTAATAGTTTACAAATCTCGTTTAACTGAGGTACGGTTTTCTCATTTAAATTTTCCATTTTTTCATCTGTTTGCTCCATTTGTAAGAATATTTTTTTTCGAATTTGTATTTAAATAATTTGTTTAAAAGTTTTGTTTTTACTCTTTATATATAAAAAGATTCTTTTTTAATTCAATTTTTTTTTTCTTTAATGTGAAAAATGTTTTTATGAATTAATCAATTTTTTATGTTCCTTAACGTGAAAAAATTGAATTAATACGAGAAAAAAGGATGTTAAAATTTAACTTTTTATTTATATATAAAGAGAAAAACAAACTCTTTTTTTTAACAAATTATTTAAATACAAAATTTAAAATATACATTATTTGTAAGAATTCATAAAACAAAAAAAAACAAATAATCGATCATGACAACAACACCTAAAAGATGTGAATTGAAATTGAAACAAGACGAAGCGTATAAGAAATTCGGTTTTAATATCTATACATTACAACAACACGATCCCATCGAATTGAATGAGGTTGAGATGGAGGGCTTAGAGCGCTACTACAACAAATATCAGATGTGTTTGAAATTGGATGAAGCCATGCTCGATTTGTTTTATGAGTACCAAAGCGATCTGCTGAATAATATCATCATCGCCGAAGACAGAGAATTCGACAAGGATGATTTGTTGTTGTTCTATGGAATTTACATATATCCAATAATCTCACTCGAACTCGTGGACAAATCGGGTGGTGAGAGCGCATTCACCGATGTAAAAAAACTCAAAAGAGTAAAGATAAACATTCAAAACATTTTCGTAAGTGGAAAAATGACGAATGTCAACATGCTAATAACGGACTTGGAAATATAAACAATAGAGAGATTGATTTTTAGCAAAGAAGATGGGAAAAAAGTAATGAGATCTAAAGATGATCTCATTACATTTTACAAAAAAATTTTCACATTAAAGAAATTAAAATTAAAAAACTTTTTTTTTTATATATATATAAAGAGCAAAAAAAACACAACTTTTTAAACAAATTATTAAAATACAAAATTTAAAATATACATTATTGCAAGAATTCATAAAACAAAAAAAAACAAATAATCGATCATGACAGCAACATCTAAAAGATGCGAATTGAAATTGAAATGAGTCGAAATGTATAAGAAATTCAGTCATAAAATCTATAGATTACAACAACACGATCCCATCGAATTGAACGAGTTCGAGATGAAGGACTTAGAGCATAAATACAACAGATATAAGATGACTTTGAAATTGGATGAAGCCATGCTCGATTTGTTTTACGAGTACCAAATCGATCTGCAGAAAATCATCATCGCTAAAGATAAAGAATTCGACAAGAACGATTTGACGTTGTTCTATGGAAGTTACATATATCCAAAAATCTCACGCAAACTCGTGGACAAATCAGATGGTGAGAGTGCGTTCACCAATGTAAAAAAACTCAAAAGAGTAAAGATAAATATTCAACACATTTTCAAAAAAGGAGAAAACACAAGTGTCAACATGCAAATAACAGACTTGGAAATATAAACAATAGAGAGATTGAATGTTAAAATTTAACTTTTATTTATATATATAAAGAGAAAAAACTTTTACAAAAATTTTTTACATTAAAGAAAATTAAAATTAAAACCTTTTTTTTTTATATATATATATAAAGAGCAAAAAAAAAAACAAAACTTTTAAACAAATTATTAAAATACAAAATTTAAAATATACATTATTGCAAGAATTCATAAAAAAAAAACAAATAATCGATCATGACAGCAACACCTAAAAGATGCGAATTGAAATTGAAACGAGTTGAAACGAATAAGAAATTAGGTTTTAAAATCTATAGATTACAACAACACGATCCCATCGAATTGAACGAGATGGAGATGAAGGATTTAGAGCATAAATACGATAAATATAAGATGACTTTGAAATTGGATGAAGCCATGCTCGATTTGTTTTATGAGTACCAAAGCGATCTGCAGAAAATCATCATCGCTAAAGATAAAGAATTCGACAAGGACGATTTGACGTTGTTCTATGGAAGTTACATATATCCAAAAATCTCATGCGAACTCGTGGACAAATCGGGTGGTGAGAGCAAGTTCACCGATGTAAAAAAACTCAAAAGAGTAAAGATAAACATTCAACACATTTTCGAAAAAGGAGAATACACGAGTGTCAACATGCTAATAACGGACTTGGAAATATAAACAATAGAGAGATTGATTTTTTAGCGAAGAAGAAGGAAAAAAAAAAGTAATGAGATCATCTTTAGATCTCTTTTTTTTTTTTTGTTTTCCTTCTTCACTATTACCATATATTATAATAATGTTTCCTTTTTTCTTAAATTTCAGCGTCGATTCTTCTTTTCTTTTTTTCTTTTTTTTTGTAATATGATACGTTTTTATAACAACACATTTGTTTATCTGAATCATAATTATGAACGAATGTTGTGCATCTCTTGGTAACACTCGCATCATTACCATTCTCTTCAGAAGGTATTGGTGACGGTGGAAAGCGTCTCATTCTTTTCATTTCCAACCGTCTATCCCGCTGTTTATCTAACTCTTTCATCAGTTCTTTCCTTAGATATCCATCATTAGCGTCTAACCATTTTTCCACATCTTTTTTTCCGCACTCTGTCTCGTGATATTCATCATTATCGTCTAATTGTTTCTCCACCTTTTTATCCATTTTATATATTATTTTATACTTTCTATGATTTATATTTTATATAATTATATAATTTTATATTATAATAACATATTCAAAATCGGCATATTCTTAAACGGCGAATTCTCACTGAGCAACAAACCCTTGCCGAGTCGCTCAACGTTCTATCCACTCTTCAGATAGAGACCATTTCCACTCAAAGAGTTGCCACCTCTAACGGGTTCTAGATACAATCCTTTACCGCTGTCGTCTATGTGGATGCGACACACGGCTCCTCCCTTCTTCAAAAACAGTCCGCTGCCACCCATTAATTTCTCAACTGCCGAACTTGCAAGTCCCGTGAGAGCTCCCACGCCGAGAGTCTTTCCGAGAAACGGTAGTGCCTTTGTGGCAAAGGGTAATGCTTTTGTGGCGATTCCTGCCAATAGCGGTAGGAAACCACCTTTCATTCTCAAATTGTATCTCAATTGAGCAGGACTCAATCTCACCGTCAACCCTCTCCCATCGCGAATCGCTTTCTCCATCCTTTTGATTTGACTTCTGGTCCAGGCGATTGAATCCTGACTGCCTCTCGTCAGATCTTCGTGAGTGAATTTGAATCTCACCGCCTCGCCTTGAGTTGTTAATGCTCTCTTAAGTTTCTTCCTCTGTCCTGCGGATATGTTCACGTTTTTAATCACATATTCTGTCATAATTCTTTTTTTTAAAATATATTTACTTCAATTGTTTTCTTGTTTAATAATAAATATTTATATTAAAAATAATTTTGTAAAATTAATATTGCGTTTATTTTATTTTTGTTATCTATATATATACACAATATTTTATTTTTTTTTTGCTTTTATATTTCTCTTATGTGAATATCGTCACCCTCTCTCCGCGAAGATCTAACAGTTCACCATTTTGATCCGTCAATGTGGTTTTGAGACTATACAACGTGTCTAAAATCACTGGTAGATAAACTAAATTTAGAGGTCGCTCCACGATCTTATAACCCGGCGACACGTTTGGAAAGAAGGAATAGATCGTCGGTTGAGCGCTACCATTCACGTAGCTTCCAGCAATCACATCCACGTTCACCAGAATGCTATTGACTGCGAGAATGTCGACCGTATTTTCAGATGATGCATGGCCTCTATACATCTTTCGATCGAATCCCAACATCTTGCCAAAAGAATCATCCACTCGAAAATTATCTTCCAAATCCAACATCGTCTGTAAGGTATTAGGATTGGGAGCGAGTCTGATCTTGTTGCTTCCCTTTCCATCCGTCTTCATTTGCGTCTGAATGTAATTGATCAAATTGTCTATGTCGTAACTCCCTTTAGAAATTCGAATCTCCAACCAATCCACTCCGTCGGAATACTTGAATGAGTTATTCTTGACGTTGGGAAAGGAATAATAAGTCTCCAGATTCACCAACGCCATCTCGTATCTTTTCTCTCTATTCAATTCGATGGAAGGTTCGAATTTTGTAGCGAATCGAGTCGAATCGCCACTCACTACTCTTTGAATGGATTGTTTTGCAGCCGTATTCTCGGCTATCCGTTCTAACAATTCTCCTTGTTCCAACATTATATTTAATTTTATTTTTTTTATTTTTTCAAAACTAATTATTTGAAGATTTATTATTTTCTAAACTTTTTTTTTATTTTCACGCTCTATCTTATTATCATCAGAAACATAAAACTTGTTGAATCCGTGCCGATATTTTCCGTGATTAAATTCGCTTGTCAAATCGATCACGACGAAATTGTAAAGTCCTCCATCCCAAACCCTCTTGCAGAATCTCCTGAATTCCGCCACGCTCATGTCGTTTGCGACGTGGTCGCGGTAGATGTGATTGAGATTCTTGAGATCTTGGTGAAAGAGACATAGAAAATTAGCATTCTCCCTTATCGTCTGTCTGGTCAATCGAAAATAATTGTGCGACAGGTAGAAACAGTCCACGTTGCTGTGTCGACCCCTAACGTAATACGATTCGCATCGGTTCTGTCTCTCCAAAAGCAGATCGTCGAAAATCATGAGATTCTTATCTTCCGATTTCAATTCTCTAGGATCCGGAACGTCGCTAGCATTCTCATACAATCGACACTCGACGTTCGAAGATGCATTTCTCTTCATCAGCTCCATCGCCGTACCATCCAAAATGGTCGAAAGTGGAGCTTCACTCTTGTCGAATTCCTCCCTACTGTCAAAGATTCTGGCTATGACGCCCTTGGGCAATCTACGATCCATGCACTCTCGAAGCAATCTGTATTCGGGTTGAAACAAGCTCTTGCCAAACACGAACAATCTGTCGTAATCCAACCAGTCGGGTCGGGACAACAGATTCATCAACAGATTGGTCTTTCCACAATTCGATTTTCCCACTGTCAAGCCTCTTATGCTTTTGGGAAAGAACTCGTTATTCGACCTCTTGGTCGCGGCGTCGTTCCAAGACATATCTTTAATGTTCATCTTTGTTTTATTTTTTTTTTTTTTTTGTTATTTCAGATTCTTTCAAACACAAATTTTTATGCTTTTTTTCAAACTCAGTTTTTAATATTATTATTTATTTATATCACACCATCGCGAGTTCTCTTCAATCCGGATCCACTCGTCATTTTGGCTAAATCTTGTATGGGTACCACAGCATCCTTAAAATCTTTCCAACTTTTTGGCGTTCGCTCTAATGCAGCTCGCTTCGCCGGTGGACTGATCAACTTGTCAATCAACGCGTCGGCTGCCCTCTTGCCAGCCACAGAAGTTATCCTACCACTGGCTTTGGAAGCGGCTTTCTTACCAGCATCCAAAGCCGTCTTCTTACCGACCTCAAATGCGGTCGATGCGAGTTTTCTACCCGCATCGCTCGTGAACGCTCGCATTATAGAATCGACGATGCCAGAACCGCCTTGAACGTAAGTTCTGACGTATCCCCTGTTCTTTATCACCAACATATTTTATTTTTATAATATATTTTGTTTTTTCACTGGTAAATCGTTTTGTTGTTTAAATACTTTTATTATTCTAGTGTAAAAATTTACTTTTTTATTTTTTTTGTTTGTTTGTTTCTCTCTACTTATTATATACACATCAATCCTTCAATTTGTTCATCAGCCTTTTATAATGGTTTTTATTCAAAACCTTCTGTCTTAACAATTCGTCAGATATAGTAACTATCTGATTATCTATTTCTGTGTTACCAGCCCGTCTGCTCGCCATCAACAAACTCAATCTCTGAGACAGAGCGTCAGAATCGCTCGGAAGGAAAGTGGTTTTCGCCCCTTTGCCAGTCACTGATTCGACGAACTTCTTATTCATATCCCATATGGGTTTCACCACTTTCGTCCACTTGTAACCTCTGTTGGCTTTGGGTCTCGTCTCTCTGGCATCGTTATTTCTCTTCATGGCGTGGGTCTGAACCAGAATGTCGCCGTAATTGTCGAAATCCTGTTCCGTGTAATCACTAGACTTGTCGTAAAGGAGCAATCTGCGCAGTTCATCAGTCAATTCGTATCTGTTCGAACCCACGGTCAATTCATCATCACCTATTTCTACTTCTGTGTCTCCAATAAAAGTATTACCGTCCGAATCCTTATAAAATCCATACAACAGATCTCTCTTACCGCCATCCTCAGACGATGCGACGCTATCAGTGGTGATAGTCGAAGCTGTATCGTCGGTCTCGCTCAAATATGTTTGAATTCCCGTGGGAACGTAATCCGGTGTAGATTGAACGGAATGCCGATTTCCAAAACTACCGGGCAACGAACCCATTCTCAAAGAACTCTCTTTTATGGGTCTCAATTCTTCGACTATCTCCTTCCTGCTTCGCTCTTGACCCTCCGTCACGGGTTTAAATATTTTTGCGGCTTCGCGTTTGAGTTCCATCTCACCAAGATGTCTGCTTCTGTCAGCCGACTGAATGCCCTTCTTAGCACGTTCATACTCGCTTAAAATTAAATCTCGGCGCCTAGGATCCATCTGTAAAAACATCTTTCGTTTTAATTGTTTTTATTATTTTCAAAGAACTCTCTTTTATGAGTCTCAATTCTTCGACTATCTCCTTCCTGCTTCGCTCTTGACCCTCCGTCACGGGTTTAAATATTTTTGCGGCTTCGCGTTTGAGTTCCATCTCACCAAGACGTCTGCTTCTGTCAGCCGACTGAATGCCCTTCTTAGCACGTTCATACTCGTCTAAAATTTGAACTCGGCGCCTAAGATCCATCTGTAAAAGCATTTTTCGTTTTTAATTGTTAATGTTCCTTTAAGTATGCTAATGCGAGTTATTTTATTATTTTCAAAATTAAATGTATAATTATATTTTTTATGTTTTAAGTTAATAAAAATCTTTCTGTCTTTAATATAAGAACTAAAAATTCACATCTCAACTCAGTATTGATTGAATTGGGAAAGTTTAAAAAACGTTTTAAGCACATGACAAACCGGTTTCTGATTTAACGCATTTGAGAGTAATTTACGTTTGTTAAAAGGAATTCCATTCACATATCAAAAAAACATTCACTCAGTGTCGAATTAAGAGAGAACCTTGAAGACAGTTAAAACATTCTAGCACATAAAAGAAACTGTTTTTTTTCTAATTTAACGTTAAAGGGATTCATTCATTCATTCATTCATTCATTCATTCATTCAAATCTCTCTGATCGTTATCATGAATATATTAAAAATTTACCACTCAAACCTAATTGAGTGGAAAATGCGTTTTATTATACATTATTAAAACGATCCATTAAAACGAAAAACCTTCATTCACGCCACAACAAAAACATGAGCAACATTTTTCATTCAAACATTCCATTAAGTGTTTATTAAGATTACTTCACAAGAATTAATAGTGACAAACGCGAACAAACGATTTTTTACCTCTGATTTTTTTCTCTAATTGTCTCTAAACTCAATTTCTTTTCGTTACATCGAAACAAAACACGAATGTCTATTTTTACAGATCATATTTATAGTCGACTCTTTTCAACGAATGCCTTTCATTCACGCAACTCTTTTTTAAAACTGACGCTCATATTTATAGTCTACTCTTTTGAACGAAAACCTCATTCAATCACAACAATAACATGTGTTAGTTTTACTTCAGGAAACGTGACAGTGGGTTTGCCGGTTCAGGACCACCCCTTTTCCGTGTACCGTACACGATTCGATTTCCGACGTAAAATCCGCAAATGGATTTCCGTGTACGCCTCCATAGGGATTCAGTGTTAAAATCGTGTACAGACGCGGATGATTTAGAATCAGCAAGATGATGATTTAGAAACGACAACACGTTTTTTGCTCGCAATATAACACTGAATGTTTTGGGGGAAACCCAATTGCCGATTTCAAATCAAACGGTACATGTACGTGTACATAAAATTTCATGCGTTTTTTCACTCTTGTATAGAATCCAGTGGTCTTAGAATCGGCAAAGCCGATTCTAAGACACCCTAAAAAACGTTAAAATCGTGTACCTGTACACTATTTTAACACAAAATCCAATGGAGGTGTACATAGATGTACGTGTACATGTACACGTACATGTGCACCTGTCTTTGAATCGGCACTTATCACCTACTAATAGGATGGCTGTTCAGTAAATGTGTGGAGTAGACAAATCAATATTTTCAACGTGCAGCCCCGAGGCTGCACGTTGAAAATATTGATTGGTCTACCCCAAATAATGAATATGGACTCTTCTAATTGCTGCCATTGAACTGCCATGGACGATACCACTAGAGTTCAAAGAGTTAATTAGAGTGCGAATAAAGGCATGGGCTACATACAGATATCTCTGATAGTCATTTGTATAATAATGTTTTGTTGTTTTCGGCTGAGTCTTGTCTAGTACAATTTAATATATCCAATTCTTCGCTGAATTGTCATGTAAAGATCTTTAAGATGCTACTGTATATCGTCCACTGGGTGCAACAAGGCGCCATCTGCAATGCTTTTGCATTGTTGCACTCAAGGAGTTATAAGTAAATGAAAACTTAGCTTGAAAAGAGGCAACAGGTTATTTTCCACGTCGTCTGAAAGCTAAACAGTATAATATTTCTTTTATGTTTTGTCCATCCGTATTTATGAACAATTCTTTTACAACCCTGGACAACAATAATTGAAAAACATTGTTGTAGTTTTTAGATTTTTAACATCAAAGATTACTGCTCACCGCTTTTCAAATTACGTTTCCCATTACTTATATGGCACCTTAATTTCAGGCCCGTCGGAACCGGGGGGGGGGGGCTGCAGCCCCCCCCCCCCCCAATAATTTGCTCATATTTCGTCGTTAGTTTATCCATGATGGGAGCAACCGATGTAATCTGAATAAAACTGGATATTACATTATTGAACGCAGATTAGAACAGTGGCGTAGGAACCGGTTGGGGGGGGGGGGGTAGGGAGATATTTCCCCCACCCCCACAAATTTGTCAAAAGTAGGCTTTACTGGGCTGGGTTAGTGGTTTCTCCACACGGGATGCCCACTGGTTACCATATTCCGACATTACTGTTAATGATTACTGGATTGAGTGGGTTCCATGTGGGTTTTCTTCCACCAATAAAACTGACAGTCGTGTTTTCGCCTAATTGTGGAAAGCGATGTTAAACCCCAACCAACCACAGGGTAATTCATTGCATGTTCACTATTCCTGTCATTCTGCTCGGAAATCACGCTGAATTGATCAGAGAGCTGACGTATTTCCTTATTGACGATGTATTTGCTCAGAATCACTCAGAATGCATATTTGTACATCTTAAATTAAACAAATTTCCCGGGGGAGGCCCCCCGGACACACGCCAACGAGACGGGGAGGTACCCCCTCTCGTGCTCACTCCCACTCGCCTTTTCGCGGTTCGGATGACGCTTCGCGTCATAGGAATATATGATTTATTTGCTCAGAATCAACCAGAATGCATGTTTTTACATCTTAAATTCGAAAATTCGGACCCCCCACCAACGAGACGGAGGATATCCCCTCTCGTGTTCACCCCCACTCGCCGCTCGGATGACGCGTCGCGTCATGGGAATATAGGTCCTACCCCTTCCCCCCCCCCCCCCCCCAATAAAATTAGCTTACTACGCCCCTGGATTGGAATTATGAACGTATCACTGAATGTATAACCTGCACCTGCATATGTTGATGTGCAAAGGTTTTGGGCAATTCCTTTGGCAGCTCAGAATACCACTACAACCGTTGGCGTAATGATGAAACTAATGAATCCACCATAAGGCCTGACTGTTTTTTAGCATGAAGGAATACGGCCACGGTCTGCAGGTGAGCCCGGTGTGAGAACCGTCCCCAAATGTTATGGGGTTCTATTGGGATTTTTGAAACATTTTGTTAAAAACAACTTTTGCCGTTTAAAAAAATCAAGAGGTTTTTGCTTCAAAAGCTACCAGAATGCTTCCTTTGATTGCCCTTTTCAAAAAATTTTCTGGGGGAGTAACCCCCCCCCACCCCCTCCCTCGAAAAACTCGTGCCTTCAGCACTCGCGCCAGATGCATTCGGCATCTGGATACCCCATACCCATTTAGTATCAGCCAGTTCACCCAAATTAGCAATATCAGCCCCCCCCCCCCCAATATAAATTTTGTTCCGACGGGCCTGAATTTTAAGACTGTTGTGGAACTGAAATGTTTCTTATGAATCCGAGAAGACTGGTAAACTGTCGAATGAAACATTTCATCTAATTTCTTCGAGTGTTAAACGTCGACTGAGTATGCCCCTTGGGCACAACTAAAGTATTATCGTAGATGTCATGTTAAATTGTCTACACGTGAAACGTTCATGGGAGTGGGCTGTGAAAGTAGCATTCAGTACAACTTCTTCTGTATGACACATGATGAGACAAACGGTATTTATGTATATATATGTTTTAACTGCGAGTATCCATATGCTCGGTTGTGTATTATTCCAGTCAAGTGGTACCGGAAGAAATTTCGAGCCTCGTGAGCACCTCAAATAAAACGAAAGCAAGGAAATTATTTTCATTTCTGGATGGCCTATTTTAACTTTTCGTTTCACTCTTTTCCTAACACGACAAGCAGACGACACTTAGAAAAACATTCGTCAGTAACTGTAACTGAGATTTTTTACCCCCCAAAATATTCTATTATGACCGTTCATAAGTGCATGCTCGGTGAGCTCTTTCCAATGGGGCGGAGCTCATAAACTATGTTTTTGATGCGATCACTAAAAATAATTAAATTTAAATGATTTTTTTATGAATACAACTGGTCGGATATAACTTACCAGGATACAAATTGCCAAAGTGCTCAACAATGAGGCCAAAAATAACAAATGTGCTTCTGATATGCTTGGAAAGGAACTTGGTCGATCTGGAATTCTGACTGAGCGGGGACACTGCTGATTTGTTTTACTTGATTAGGATAAGTGCTGATTTGTTTTACTTCATTAGGACAAGTGTGAAGTACACAATAAATAACTTGGGAGAAGACCAAAAGCAACAGAGTAAACCCATAAAAAAAAAGATGGTGTAAATTATGTTTCTAAGCGAAAAAGTATAACGTATCCGGTTCGGACGATGAAAAGGCGAAATTATCGGGGGAGGGGGAAGGGGGGCGCCAAAAAATGCCAGAATACAAGGTCCTGATGGGTGGGTGGGTTCGAGCCCGAATGTGCAGTTTTTGCCGGTGTCATGCAATTTTTTGCCATATATCATTTTACAGACAAGTAATTACAACCAAAGTGAATTCAAGTGCTCAGATTCATAACTTAGAACAGAATAGAGCATTGATAATGTGTTGGAGGCTCCATGTTAGATTGTTTTCCCCATGTTTTACACTTAATTAGGGGTGGGTCCTGTTCTGGGTCTGGCAAAAATTTGCAAAACAAAAAAGTGATTCCCAGCTATTTGGTCATGATTTTCACTCCTTTATATTTCTACTAAGGCAGTCTGCCTCTTATTAGTGTTTTGGAAGCTCTTATTATTTGATTCTTCTGTCAGCCTCAAGGTGCCTCATGCCATTGGTCTAGTGTGCTTCCATGTATGGAATAATTGGAAAGATTGATAGAATAAAAATCTTGATTGTGGAAAACGTGTATAATTACAAGGTCAATAATTATGATTCTAGTGACACTAACATAAAAAAATAAATAAGAGGCAATTCATCTCAGACAAGCCACCCTGGCATGGGTCAAAGAACTTCAGTATTAGGTCTCTCTCGGACCAGCTGTACAAACTAAACATTTAACCGAAAAGTAATGAAATGAAAAACAACTATTTCTTGTGGACAATTGATGATATCTAGGTGGGAACAACATATTTTGGGCAGGGCTTCTTGGTGGTGGCATTCGACTGGTTTCTGAACAGCATAGACATGTTGTACATCGGGGTAAGGGTTGTGTTTCTTGGAAGACGAATGGGTGTATATCTGCAATTCACTTGGTGGAGGTGGGTTCCAGTGGTTACCTGGGGGCCTGATGCTGCATTTTCGTTGTGGCTTTATATGCAGAGAGATTGTTTTGGGGCTATCTGTGGCTAGGGATGCCTTGGATGCCCAAGAGCGTGGCTGGGATATCGGGCAAGTTGGTTTGCGGCACCTTTCATGTTTGGGAAAAGTATTTATTTATTATTTTTTTTTTTTTTTTGATTTTTTTTTTTAGGTAATTTGAATACTTCGTTAAACAGATTTTATAAATTGGGGGGTGAGTCCCCAATTGTCTTTGAGGAAAAACTGTGCGGGAGGGGTGGGTGTCCAAGACATGACTGGCAAAAATTTGCATTCCGGGGGTGGTGGGTCCCAAAAATTGGAAATTTAAAAATTTCCACCTTGTATCCGTAATTTTTTGCCTGACGCCCCCCCCCTCCCCACCCCCCCCCCCCCCCCCCCCATGAAATTGCTAGCATTTTCTCTCCCACCAGGCCGCGTTATTCTGGATCTGTGTTCGTCGTTATGCCCTAATTAGGTGAATGTAAACACCTAATCACCACTGAACCATCCCATAAATAGAAAAGGGATTCTTTCACGCAATAGCCTAAATTTTGTTCGACAATCTCATTCAGGAATTCAGTTTTGAAAGGATTATGGTTGCCATTTTCCACTGCTGTATTAAGAGGGTGGAGTACGGTGGACTAGAATCAACGACCTGAGTTGAAGTTCCACCTGTATTTCACGAGCGTCAAAGGCTCGCGTGAACTATAAAAAGAACTCCAACAAGGGTCGGTGATTCCTTCTCCCGCACTCTACCAAAGTTGTGTTCTGTATTTATATCACGATTAAACTTGAATTGAGGCGATGGAACTGAAAGACAAATATTGCCGTCGGCGGTCTGTTTACATTCAAGCTCGACGCTGTTTTATATCGAAGCATTTCATTCACGCCATAACATCACTCGGATGCTTTCTTGCATGCAGTGGCGACCGGAAGCCCTTGGGGGACTCTGGCAATAATTATGATGGAGCCCTCGGACACAGGACCCGACGGGCGGACCATGGTTCGGCCCGGTGTGAGAAAATTTTAAAAATTATGGATGAAAAACGCCAAATCCTTCACTCTAGAGAGGAGAATTCAGTTGTCTATTAATGGAAGAATCCCACATTTCACTTGCAATATCGAGCCCTGTACATGAATGTCTGGGTTTTCTGTGGAGATGTAGATTACGCTTGATTTTTTGTTAAACAAAAGAACAAAAGAAAACAGAAAACGAACGGAAGAACAATGGAGTGTACTTCACTGAAACGAAATAAAATATAAATGAAAATATACTCTTCCAATAAAAATAAAAAACATGTAAGGAAACTCAACAGATAAATTTGAGTCATCGTGTATTACTTTCGGTTTACTGTAAGCGGAGACTACGGAACGACGTGCTGATGAAAAACTCTATTCCAGCGTTCGGAGCGCGCGGAGAAATTTCATTTATGCGCATGAGCCTGTTGTCAAGGTGATAGCTAAAAGTTGTGATTTGGTTGTATAAAAGTGTAAATATTTTCGATAGGTATGTGGCGGACCCCGAAAACAGATCGGCAATAATTCAGACGCTGCTAAATTAAGTATGAAATTTAATGTCCATTATGGCACACGTGGTCAACGCCATATGGGCTTCTGATAACAGATCAATAGTAAGAGAGACAATATTCTCTTCTGTATCGTCATCTGGGTAATTAAAGCCAGTTAAAATCTGATTGTAGAATACAGTGCATCACATATGTTCTGGACACACACCCATATTACGCATCTATCCTGTCTCCGAACTGTCAAAAGATACCATAATGCGAGTCTTTCAAATGAACTTTAAAGCGAGAGCTAAATTAAGATAGATCTAAGCGGCCAAGTTCAAGACAAACGATTAACTGAGAATAAATGTTCTAGCAATCTAAATAAAAAATCGGGGGATTTCTCGAAAAATTCATTCCAGCCATCTCCAGTCGGAAGGTGTGTAAGGCTGTGGGTCGTTGCGAGGCAGTTGGCCTCAGGGCACTCAGAGAAGGTCCGAATTTAGCCTTGGCCGTCGAGGGTCATAGGCACCGAGATTGAAAGGCCGCGCATTGTCGTAACACAGTGAGGGTTGTAAGGAACCGGTTGTAGTTTGTTAACGGTTGGGAACCGTAGTGGCATAGTAGCCAAAGAAGTAAAAGCTGTAACGTTGAGGTCAAGAGACCGTATTAAGAGCTTGAATAAGCGCTGGAATAGCTCGCGAGATAAGATAGTTTTAGACGGTGCGAGAATTGGTGATGTTGAGAACACTTTGCAGAGTATTTTTATGTAAGCTTTGTTAAGTTGAAAGCTGAAGGCGAAGAATAACTTCACCCCGTGAGAGCCAGACAAGGCGCAAAGTGATTGTGAACTGTAGAGGACGCCGATTGAAATGTGGTTGAACTGTGAGAACGCTGATAGAGTCGCAAAAGCAGAACATTGTATGAGTTAAGCCCGACTGACGGCAAAGTTAACCCTGCGAGGAGGAAGCAACGAGAAATGAATAGACACTTTGTATTTGTCAGAAACCGTGAGAGAATGAAGATGATGTGAGGTTGATCCAGCGGACACAGCTAGCTGTGGAAGACGTCGAGGGCCCTAAAGAATAAACTTTTATTCGCGTAATTAGTATATTCCTATGGATAATTTTGTGAGTAATTTGTTTTATATTATATTTCTTCGTAAATGTAAATAGATAATCTTTCAGTGAATTATCGTTGATCACCCTTTAACGTTGTAAGCCACAGGCACCTTCAGGAATCCTAAGAGTCCCAAGCGGATAGGGCAAGGTAAGGTAAGGTGGCAAGGTTTACGTTCGAACTGGGGTTCAGACGATTCACTGGCTGTCGGCTGAGCACTGATAAGAACATAAATTTTCCTCCATCACTTAACCCCTGTAATCCTGCGACACCTGTAAATTATTAACTTCTCTGCGGGGCCCAATTTTTTAAAGAGGGGGCCCCCAAAAAACCGTACAAATTTCTTTTTCCTTTCAGCCCTTGGGGGCCCCTGGAGCCCGGGGCCCCTGGCCATTGGCAACCCAGGCCCTATGGACTGGCCGCCACTGCTTGCATGATGTTCATAAGCGTAGGCCGGATTTCTCGCTTGGTATCTCTAGTACAGTTCTCAATGTCTGTATTGAATCAGGTAACGTTGAATACGCACAACGATCGCGGCATAAATATTGTCACGCAACAGGAGGTTAATATCTTTCGGGGGGTGAGAGATCTACGAGTCGACACTTAAAGGCTGTGGCTTAGACCCCCGGTTCGAACGTAAGTCTCCTCCACACCTTATCGTGCTCCTGAGGGGATATGACATATGACTTGAATATTCAAAGGTTATCGACGATAACTCAGTGACAGGTAGAGGAACATATGGTAAAATCTACTTTTTTGTAGAAAAATATATATGGTTTACACACAATTCGAGTTCGCACTATGTGGGCCCACGTCGCCTCTCACAGCTAGCTGTGTCCTGCTGGTCACGCAGACATCTCTGGCTTCGGTCGCTCAACACGGTTTTAGCTTTTGTATTTTCGAGTTTATGTACGCTTTCCGTCAGCATTTCTCTCATAGGGTTAAAAGCGCCGTCACCGGGAATTAATTTGCTTACTGTTCTACTTATGGCACGCCCTCGTTGGCGTCTTCGTACACCTGTTCACTACTAACGTTACCATGGTCCCGTCTTACGAAGTCCAAGCATGGCCTGAAAGTCCGTAATTTAATTTTTGGTGGAATGGGAAGAATGTTGGACTTAAAAGACGTAGCAAACCAAAATATTACGGACTTTCAGGCCATGTTTGGACTACGTCTTTCGCAGCACAGTTACAAATGCACTGATCTTGCCAAGTTAAATCTGTACCAGCTGCCAGCTCTCTCCCATCAAACTGTTCTTACACAACTATCTCTATCTCGCGAGATCAACGAACCGAAGGCGCACATGAAATACAGGAAAAATCCACCGATGATCAGTGATTTCTACAGAACACAACTCGTGTGGAGTACGGGGGGCAGGACTGTATATCACGATGAAACTTGTATCAAGAGAAGGAAGTTGATATTTCTAAAGAAAAATATCACCTTCGGCGTTCTGATAACTTTCTTGTTTGCCATTGTTTAGTTTCGAAGTAGTTCATTCACGTAATAACGCCACCCATTCGCGTAACGTTCAATCATATGCGTTCTTACGCGTAATGCACGCGTGGTGAATCTAGAACATTTACAAATGTCTGTATTGCATCGCGTAATGTTGAATACGCACAACAATCATGGTATAACAGCAACTATCACTTACGTAGTATATGTGCTGGCATAAACATGACTACAAACCCCGTACTACGAAAAAGACTCGATCAAATGCTTTGAAATAATGTTTTGAAAATCTCCCAAAATATCCCGAAAAAGAGGAAAATGGCATTGGTGTAGGTTAGATTATTTCCTCGTGCCATTGACGAATTTGATTTCATATACAGGTTTCCAGGAGGTTTGTTTACTCCAAATGGTTGGAAAGGAGTTTATCCTTCCATGGTTGTTCCTTGTCGGAACTGAATGTCATTGAGCGGGAAATAGATTATGTCAATTTGCCAAATTTTTCCACGCGTGCAATCCATGTTTCGTGTTGAAACTAACTATCGAAAATTGAGATTCCGTTTGTTGCTATGACAATAAATGTTCCAAGCTTTCAAGGCACTGGTCGAAGAGTATATTTTATTTGCTCGTTGTTTACTATTTCCTCTTTATTAAAACGAACACTTTCGAGTATATGCCAACATATTTTCACGAGTGTAAATAACATATTTACCATGTGTGATTCCAATGGTGTAGCCTGGTGGTGAGGTGGTAACTGGCGGGTTGTGCCCCTCCCCCCCCCCCCCCCCTTCAAATTTAAAAAAGTTCCACTCATGGTAAACATTAGTCCAAGCTTGGACCCAAAGGCGCACAAAATGAAAAAAAATGTATATTACGACCTTTGTGTCCAAGTTGGTGGGATTACGTTGGTTACGGTCATTTTATTACTTCCCAAAGTGTGATTTACTGGGATTTCCGGGATTGATTATAAACGATAACTTCACAAGTGAATTATGCAGTCAACAATTGGGCCATGTATCCGTGCGCGCAAACGAAGACGCTTTGCCGTGGATGTAATGGGGACTTCATAGTTTTGGGGTTTTTTAACCCTTTACCTTACATGAAAAGCAGACGACACTTGCAAAAAAAAAAATTCTGGAATAACTATTATTTTAATTTTTAGGTCTCAAAAACAATCTATTTCACGTAACCAGTCCAGTCAAGCGGTTACTCTCTATTTCGTCGTACTGTAGCCAGCACGTTCCACACTCTCATGCAACTGCCGAAAGGAAGGTGAACCAAGTAATCATGAGAACTTCATCTAAAAGGCTAGATTATGATGACGGTATGCAATGGTCTAGTGGTTTACGTGCTGAACGCCTGATTTCCAGGGAGGATGCTGAGGGTTCGACTCCCGGCAGTGGATCAGAAACTAACATTCTAAATTCTTCTGTAACATGATTATGTCCTTTGAAAACGCACACACACTCACTCACTCACTCACGCACACTCATACACACATACACACCTAAACACCCCCTCACACACACCTTTACACACACACACACACACACACACACACACACACACACACTGCAAACTTTGAAATAGAAGAAACTGTGTCAATAACTACTGTATCCCCCAGCCCGACTTGGATGAAACACCGAAGTTACTTTCATTAAAGTTGGAATGATCGTGAACGACAGAACGGATTTTAAGTATCTGAAAAAATCGTAACTCTCACATTTCATAGAATTCTCAAACCTACGCAATCCAACCAAGTCAGTCTATTTAAATCGAGCCGATAGAGTGTGGTAAGTAAAAAGTGTCGTTCAAAAAAAGTTATTGTTGGTTCAGAACTAACATATTTACTTGAAATTCGGACATTATAGTGTGGTTGTCCGAAAAGCGCAGCGTCCTGTTTGAAAACAACTCTTTGAATATCAGGAACTCGTCACAAGTAACGATAAATCGCCCTGAATTGCATAAATGCACAACGGGATATCTTTACACTTGTCATATATCCTTCAAAACTGTATTCGTTCGTCAGCCTGAGGTTTTACCACTAGACACATATCACCGGTTGACGCGGTGTTTGAATATTTCTTTCCCACGTTACAGTAACGCAAAAAACACACAACATGTGATTTGTAGAGCATTGTTTCTATTATAGCGTGAAAATAAAACACAATAAGAGGGGTCAAGTTGACCCCGATTCCACAGTAATTGGACGCATATTTGGTGTTGCTTAGTTTTATTGTTTCCTAGCATTTCTCACAAGCAGGCGGAAATTGAACATTTGACAATCAGATGTCGAGTTTATTGATATAAAAGTGAGTTAACGAAAACTCTTGCAGACCGGAAAGGACTTGGATCTGAATGGCTTGATGTCATCATGGGACTTAACATGTCAATCAAATGTCTTCCTTGCCCATAGATAGATACAACGGCATAACAATGTCATTGCGTTGCCCTCTGTATTTTTCCATTGTTGTACAACTTTGGTACATATCGTCCCTTAGCCCTTTACCCAATGCAGACGATATCAAAATTTATTATTTTAAATATTATTTTTTCAAATTTTTCAAAACATTTCAACCATATTATGTGACCCCTCGTTGGAACGAGCTCGACGAGCTCGTTCCAACGAGGGGTCACATAATATGGTTTTGTTGACATTTTTTGAAAAATAATATTTTTTCAACTGCTGAATTTGCATATTACGCGGGCGGATGCGGCCGATTCGTTGGGTAAAGGGTTAAGTGCAACAAGGCGCCATCTGCAATGTTAAAACATTGCAGATGGTGCCTTCTTGCACTCAATGGACGTGTATAAATTTCCTGATCGAAGGTTTCTGAATAAAAAAAAATACAAAGCATTTTCAAGCATGAGATTACAAATACTTTACGCTCTAAAATCAGTTGGGTTAAAACTCAATTTTTAACCCAACTGATATTTTAGAGTTTACCCTTTACTTACTTCTACTAGCAGACGACACTTCTATTTTTTGCGATGGAACAACTAAACACTTTTCAATTTTCAGATGTCATCGTAAAGTCAAAATCTGTAAGAGGTTTCTGCTGTGGCTTAGAAAAAAAGTACCTACAAGCAGTCTGAGGGTACATCATTGTCAGAAACCGGGCGTGGTCGTTGCTGAGAGAAATAGATCCACGCCGCGTCTTCAGCCAAGACTCAATGAATGCCGCCTGAATCCGTGCCTGAACGTGTGTCTCATCGTGTCGATCCCGCCCGTTTCGTTTTTGTTGGAGGTGGTTCTTATCCTCAAAGGGTCAGGGTACATCATTGTCAGAAACCGGGCGTGGTCGTTGCTGAGAGAAATAGATCCACGCCGCGTCTTCAGCCAAGACTCAATGAATGCCGCCTGAATCCGTGCCTGAACGTGTGTCTCATCGTGTCGATCCTGCCCGTTTCGTTTTTGTTGGAGGTGGTTCTTTTCCTCAAAGGGTCAGGGTACATCATTGTCAGAAACCGGGCGTGGTCGTTGCTGAGAGAAATAGATCCACGCCGCGTCTTCAGCCAAGACTCATTAAATGCCGCCTGAATCCATGCCTGAACGTGTGTCTCATCGTGTCAATCCCACCCGTTTCGTTTTTGTTGGAGGTGGTTCTTATCCTCAAAGGGTCAGCAACTTTTCATCAAAAAGCATAATCAACAGTGCTTCACTGAAAATAACAATTTTAATACATATAGAAAAATATAGTAACTTGTAACTTACATGAAATAATCCAATAAAATAAAATTCAAACGTCAATCACACCCCACCCACATAGTGTTTGAGTAACCTTGTGGCCCCACGTTCTCTGTTGTCACTGATTGCTTCCTACTTGTCGCAGGTGTTTGATCTCCTTGGCTCAAAGTGGTGTCTCTGGACACTGGTCGCCTTTTCACGAACATATAACGGAATGCCACTCTATCACTTCCGTCGCACGGCCACTAACGTATTGTCACTTTACTGGACGCCTTTACTCTAGCAGTCGCTACTTCTAGAGTTAATTGCTTTTCTCTAGTCACCTCAGACTAATGTTCATACAGGCAAAACCCACTCTATCCACGTATGACTTGCCTTCTATAACAGGTAATTCCGTATACTTGAATGCCAATATTCGTGAGCTTACGAAGATCGTACTTTCTATTCTGTTCCTATAATCAGATATGGTCACCGACTTGGCCGGCGACTGTTCCTACTCTAAGTACGAGCTCTGTGGCCCCCTTTACATTACAACATGCCTGTACTTTCGCACCGATGCGGTACCTCCTCTAGCCTACAAAATGGGGCATCCCCCGCTTCTCGCCTACGACCCACAGTCTTACACGCCTTGAGACTGGAATGAAATTTTCGAGAAAACACCCGACTCTTATTCGATCGCGAGAACATTAATTCCCATTTTAATTGCTTCTCTTGAACTTGGCTGCTATAGATCTGTCTTAATTTAAAATTTTCTTTCATATCATTTTAAGGTACCCTACCTTCGCTATACATTGACACCTCTGACAGTCCACTGTCAAAAACTGGAGAAGTGTATACAGCACATGCCCTACATGTGCGCTATTTATGATTAGGAGATTATCGCCACTGAAGACCATATAATTAGATGACTGATTACCTTGGATGGCTAAACGGGTTTCTTTTGTTTGAAGCTTATAAGGCAAGATCATTGTTTCAAACCAGATAAGTGCTACTTGGCGTTACAGACACCTATTGAGAATCCACCCCATTAAAGTTATCACTTTTATTGCGCCTTCACTGATTTATTTCTAATTAAATCCACAGATTGCTAACTTGACAAATCGGTTTTCCGGGGTCCGCCACATACATAGTCTTGGCTTTTGGACCGTTTGAGAAACAATATATGCATTTGTTAAACTACCAAATTGTAAATTTAAGCTATCATCTTGACAATCATGAGCGCTAAGGCTCATAATAAGACCAGTGGTAATCAGGGCAGTAGTGGGCAAAGAGCAAGTAGAGATTTATTTATTTATTTATTTATTTATTTATTTATTTATTTATTTATTTATTTATTTATTTATTTATTTATTGGGATTTTACGACATCCAGGGTCACCTCGTGTAGGACAGTTTTACGGATAAAGGCAGCCGGAGTACTGGGGAGGGGAACAACCATCGAGCAGCGGCGAGCCGCTGTCAGACTTCCCAGCGTTCTAAATCCACATAAGTAGGGGGTAAGCATCGTTTGAAAACAGGTGCACCATCCACGTGAAGTACGCCTTAGTACACAGCGCCACCGTACCCACGTGTGGGCAATCGGGATTAAGTGCCTTTCCAAGGACACAGCGCTGTTACCCCTGGCGGGGATCGAACCGTGGGCCATTCGGTTTGAGGTCAAATGCTGTAACCACTGAACCACCGTGCTCCCGTTTTTAGTAGAGAGAACTCCAAGTATAGACAATCATCGTTAATTAACCATTGAATTAGCCTTTGAGTTTTGAGAGCGTGCAGCGATAACAGACTCAACTCAGTCAGTGGAACTTCACGTGAAAGCGAAGCCGGGTGTTTTCGTGGCGCATAAAACTGTGCTAGCCCCAGGAGCAGCGCATCAGCTCCATACGTGTGTAAACTGTGTTGTGGATCCATTGCGAAAAGCATGTATAGTGAGAGACAATAAATGCCAAAAAATCACGTGAACGAAACTAAGATTTTCGGGCGTGCTTTAAGAAGACACCAGCGGCCATGAATATACTATGTAGGTCAGAAGAAGCTTTGAACCGGAATACAAATGAACTTATCAATGAGCGTATTTGATGGAAATTCTAGCTTGTGAGTTGTGATCTATCTTTCGTTCATATTCATAAAATTTAAGTTTCTTTAAATATAACCAATTTGTCTGCATATGAATGGGCGAAGTGAGTTTTCATACGTCGATGAATGTTTTTCCTATCGTATGAATGTTTTTGCTTTGACCCCGCCCATTTATCAGAAAAAATGTGGGCGTGCCCGACTGTGCAATAAATAAACAATTACTGCTTTGCTGTGGGAGCGCTATTGATATTCACGCGGGCTGTCTGTTGTTTTTCTTTCGCATGCCAGAGGCCGGGTGTATAAGCCTGTAGTGAAAATTAAAAAAAAACTGTCGTCTCCACAAAATTGATAAATTATCTATCGCGTTATCGCATTATAGGAGTAGGAATGCGGGGTGGGTGCGTTAAATTGTGCGATGGACGTGTTAAGTTTTGTATGAAGTGCGTAGCACTTCATATAAAACTTAACACGCCCATCTCACATTGATACTCCGATAAAGGGACAGATAATTCATTTCAATTCTTATGTACATAACTTATTTTTAGCCAATCGCCGCCGTAAATACTATTTTAATACTTTAAAGTGATCGACACCTTCAGGAAAGAAATTATAGCCTCAAATAAACGCGCATAGCGGGGTTAAATTGTGAGATAAACGCTTAGACCTGGATACAGATGGTAGACCTTCTCATCCAAAGATGTTACAGCTCGTATAGTTGCTGCTAACGCACCAAAACATTGAGTGTTTGGAGGATTAATCTTGTTCATTAAATTATATTTAAAATGGATATGATACTCTTGTTGTTGGGTGGAGAGAACAAGACTTACTTAAAATGCATATTTTACGTTTGACGAAAAATAATACATTGCATTTTTTAAATTAAAATTGGTAGCTAATGCTTCTACTATGTCTGAGTAAATAACGTTCGAATATAATACTAAGTAAGGTAATTAGAAGTAAACTCTTCCCCGTTTTAGTGCTAATATAGAGAGTAATCGCTTGACTGTTTACGTGAAATAATTCATGAGAGTTGAGGGACGTTGTACAAACACGAGTACGCGAATGCGCACGACTGTTTTACAATATAGTCCCTCGTCTCGAATGAATTATTTCACGTAACCAGTCCAGTCAAGCGATTACTCTGTTTATTACTTTTCTTTATTAACGATAATTATATTATTTAACCCTTTACCTAACGTAACGGTCAAAACCGGCCAGCACTATTCTCAAAAATCGCCAATTAATTTCCATTATTTTTTCATTTTTTGTCTCTAAGACATAGGTTATGACCCCTCATTGGAACGAGTTCGACGAGCTCCTTCCAATGAGGGGTTACAACCTATGTTTTTGAGACAAAAAATGAAAATAGCAGTTATTCAAGAATTTTTTTGAAAGTGTCGTCTGCTTTTCATGTAAGGAAAAGGGTTAAAAAAAACAAAAAACAATGAAGTCCCCATTACCCCCACGGCAAAGCGTCTTCGTCTGCGCGCACGGATACATGACCCAATTGTTGATTGCATAATTCACATGTGAAGTTATCGTTTATAATCAAACCCGGAAATTCCAGTAAATCACACTTTGGAAAGTAATAAATGTACTTCTTCGCTATATTGAATTCAATGACTGTGGTGATATTTTTGTGATTTCCAAAAATCTTTTGCGCAAAAGCCGCGGATTTCTCATTTTGAGGAAAACGAGAAGCGTGTGAGTAAACGATCTCCTCTTATTGAAAGTTCAAGCCACTTGTGGTATGTGGCAGTATATGCACACCGGCCTCCAGCAATTCTTCACATCGAAGCTAGTCTCTCTCTCTCTCTCTCTCTCTCTCTCTCTCTCTCTCTCTCTCTCTCTCTCTCTCTCTTATGCTTACTTCACGCGGCTACTGAGTTTAACACCTTCTTTTCACGTGCAGGGCCATCGCAGAAAGGGATTTAGGAAGGGTGTGAACCACCGCCACAATAATTTTGTAGTGGGGACATTTTTGCCAGGAATGAAATAATGATTCGAGCTTGCCAGTAATATCATGTTATTTCTCACAAGACTAAATTTGCTGGTTGGTCTTATTTCACACGCACGGTCGGTCATAGAAATGGAGGACTAAAGTGTCCGACAGGGGCTGTTTGGAGCCCAGCATGACCAGTTTGGAGTATCAGTAAGGTACGTGTTAATTAAATAAGAAGATGCGTTCCGACTACTACATGTATATTCCATTTATCTATCCACTACTAAATTTCCAAGAAGTCTCTTGTCATTTAATTACAACTCAGACTTAACCCTTTGAACTCTAGTGGTAACTTCCATGCCAGTTCAATGGCAGCAATTAGAAGAGTCCATATTCATTATTTGGGGTTGACCAATCAATATTTTCAACGTGCGGCCTCTGGCTGCACGTTGAAAATATTGATTGGTCTATCCCACACATTTACTGAACAGCCACCCTTTTTAATGATATTGATATTGATATTGATATTTTATTTGCCAGTACACAAAAATATAGAAATATATACATTATAGTACATGTAATAAAAATATTGAATTTCAACAAGAAGAAATATTGCATATTGTACATTAAATTACAAAAAAATTACAAAAAAATTCCAATTAATTGTTGCATTGTGTACTGGCAGGGGAAGGCATAGCCAGATTGGCTGTCTTCCTTCCTTTCCCTTAGAAAGAAGAAAAAGAAAGAGAAAGAAAGATCAACATAAAGAGAAAGAGGTGGATATTACAATTCAGCATTTGAGAATTCCAGTTACTGTGTCATCAATGGGTCTCATACAGCATGCGCACAGAGTGTCGCTGATGGCCAACAACGAAATGTCGCTCTCTTAATTCTGCTGACACCATTCCTCCCGTTCTCATGGAAATAGTACAAGATTGAGAAGATCTATGAAATGGTTGGTGGGAGCTGAAAGAGAGGCGACATGGACGAGAAAACCAGGCAACAACAACAATTACTGTGGACAACAAATCGTTAACCGTTTACCAAGTTAACCTCCGAAACCACCCCACGCCCTTAATAGAAGTCCCTATTCACATTTTTGTTTGTTATCACACTCTACCTCCAAACCACAGCATTTGGTCCCTCACTGGAACGATCTCGATGAGCTCGCGCCAATGACGTTATGGCGTATCATGTTCTTGGCCGGAAAAGCGGCCGCTTGGGTTCAAAGGGTTAAGAATGTTCCAACTACATCATCAAGAGATGCATTCAACGAAGGCATGCCCTGAAGCTGTAGTTAGTATATTTGATACGTGGGGCGTCCGAGTCGGGACAAATCACCCCCCTCCCCCATCGGTCATCTCAGCAACGCCCCTGATCACGCGCAACGCTGGACGGTTCAGCTAGAACACCAAACAAACGAGCTAACGAGGATGACCGGGTGACGTGATATTCTAAATGGGAATCGCTATTACCGGTGTGGGTTAATAGCTTTTATTCGCCACCTACAGTTTGTTGTCTTCAAAAACACAAATCGCCCTAACTTCATGCACATTTAATGCTGTAGTTTAATTTCGGCTCCATGTGCAAAGTTTGTTAAGACAAATAGGTTTAAATATTTACCATATGACATAATAATATCTCCTGACATATCGTATGGCACCTAATAGCAGTGTGCATTTAAATTAAACGGAACAATAGTAAGAATACCATTGTTCATGTGTCTTGTTTACATCTAGAACTAGTGACATGTTTGTTCAAGAAATTATTATTCTAGCACAGATATTCTTCACTACATGTTTTGGATCCATCAGTTACCTCCACGGAGCAGAGGAATCTTACTTCTTAATATAATTTGAGTTAATCTGTTTGTCGTTCCTGTTTGTCGTAACGTCTCCTTTCGCCCAAGCCTCTACCGGCCCGAATGTCTTTAAACTTGGAACGTGTGTGTATTTCAATCCAATATAACTAAATCTGTATGTTTCAGGTATTGTTTTTTTTTTGGGGGGGGGGGGGGGAGGGGGGGGGGTGGTTACTGAGAATCAGCAATTGTGTCGCAAGATTGGTGCAGGTAAAAAACTTTATGATTCTGAGAGTAAGGGAGGTAACTCGAAATGTCACCTATCGAAATACGATGCGCAGCTTGGGGCCATCCATTTGTAATCAAATTTGTCTTCATTCATTTAAGACACCTAGTCACGATATATCAATATGGTATAGCAGACATTTAAATTATTCACAATTGGTTATGGTTAATCCTGTGCCCAAATAATTGGGCCCAAATGATGCGGTTTCAAAAATATCTTATTTTGTAGTGTTTCGCTTGGAGTTTTGTCATATCCCCCATTCCTGAAACCCTCGACACATTTCTCGGCCTACCTGAAAGAAAAAAGGAATGCTACCTCTAAGGAAGGTATAACAATTATTAGTTTGTTAGCGTAAAGCAATCTCTGTCAACAGTGCATATGTCGACGCAGATCACTTTTCTTTGCCTTACTCTGTATGAGTAAACATTAGCTCATGGGAAAAGACCAAGAACAACAGGGAAAATCATAGGAAAGATAGTGGAAATTATGTTTCTAATAGGGTTTAATCCCGGGAACGAGAATTCCCGGTTTCCCGGCTCCGAAAGTCGGCCCCGATACCCGGGAAATCTACTGCACGAAACCGGGAATGAAGCGTGGCACTGTTTATGTATTGAACTGAAGTTTTCTGAATTGAAACTTTGTAGGATTTCGTCAGCTCTTCCACGCCTGATATTTTTACAGTCCTGATTCCTGACGAACCATTTTCAACATATCACTGTAGCTCTCAACCAGTTCCGGAGGACGGAGGACACCCCTCCCTTTCAACAGCAAGAATCATATTCACCCGCTTCAAAGTTCAAACTCGTCTTCATTGTCAGATTTACCAGTATCACTGTTCACTACCTCCTCCAACATCAACACCCTCTTCACCGCCGTCACCAGTCTCCTCTGCTTTAAGCAGAGGAGACTGGTGACGGCGGTGAAGAGGGTGTTGATGTTGGAGAAGGTAGAGGTGATAGTGCGAGTTATTCTGAAAATAAAGACGAGATTTAAGCGGGTTTGGGTTTTCATATTTATCTTAGGAAAAGAACGTTTTCCGTTTGGAGATGGGAGTTTGCCAATGAAATATGCTCATTATCATTAAAACAAATGCGCCATGTTACCCACGTAAATTTGCTTGATATTTCCCGGAAAATTTCCCAGTTCCCGGTTCTTAGAGTAATTTCATTCCCGTTCCGGTTCCTAGAAAACCAGGGAATATATTAAACCATAGTTTCTAAGCGACAAAAGGTGAAATTATATCGGAAACACCGAGAGGCTGAAAATGCGAAATAAGGGTGTTTTTCTCTTCCACCAGGCAGTATTACACTGGGTCTGTGTTCGCGTCTGTATCCGAAATTAGGTCAAGTAAATCTAAATGCCCAAGTATAGACAGAGTGCTTTATTGGGAAGAATTTACTTGACACATTGAGGAAGGACGATGAACCTCTCTATACGTAAGAGAAGCGCGATGGAACAGATTGCTCTCAAATAATGCTTCTCATAGAGTGAAGCACGCGTGTGTTCCTTTTGCAAATTACCTAACGTTAGAGCCCAAACGCGCCACCGAAGCGCAAGTCACAATATTCGCCATTCCAATTATGTTGGGTTTTTTTCTTTCTCTGTCCAAGGGCATTTCTTTCGACCCCATCATTGGGACGAGCTCATGTTTGGAAGCATTAAATAAAAATGTTTTGTTTTTTGCAAGGACGTCTGTTCGAGTGAGATAAAGGGTAAATTCGACGAATTGTCTGATAGTTGATTATTGGTTTTTGGTGGGTTTTCTCTGTCTCCGCCCACTTGACAAACTGTTCACCACAAATTAAAAATCCAGTCTGCAGTTGGGGTATGGGGGTCGCAACGGGTAGCACCGAAACACATTGCTCGCGAGCCGAAAGATTGTAGAAGCACTGTGTAACCAGAAGATTGATTTGTTAGTTGATCAGTGGACATCTATCGATACTTTTAATTGCTAGTTCATGCTCTCAGAGTAAGCAAATATCAAACAACAAGAAGAGCAGGGGCACAGTCGAGAATTTATGTTGGGGCGTTGGACCTATAGGGATAGAAAAACTGAACGTGCGAGTTGTGATGGTGCGGGAAAATTGTGTTTCTGGGGCTTCTTCAGAAAAGCCTGAAGAGTGTCAGATCTAGTTACATAAACTGAAAAGTCATAAATGACGTTGTTGAATTGTTACTTGAACTCGATTTGTTAATGTCAATTCTTCCAACCGAAGTATTTGAAAATCTATCAAAATTGGGGCGAGGTGGGGGGGGGGGGGGCTGATACGACAAGCAGACGACCAAGCCAGAAAATAAGCAGTTTGACATCTGCAAAATGAGGTCCCCAGAGGGTTAATTTAGTGATGCTACCCTGCATGCAATCTAAATCAGGGTCCCAAAACTAAACAGAAAGAGGTACCCGGAGGATAATTGGCCCACTGTATGGGATAGCATCATCAAATTCACTCTCTGGGAACCTCATTCTGCAAATGTCAGCCTGCTTATTTTCAGGCTTGCAGACGACACTTGGAAAGCCATGTCTTGTTTCCTGAAAGACATGTTTATGATGCATCATTGGAAGCGGCACGACGAGTTGATTCCAACCAAGTGTCATAAACTATGCTTTGAAGGCCGAAATTGAAAAGATAAACAAATTTGTTTGGCGATTTTTTTTTTGTGAAGTGCGACTGCAAATTTGTCCGATGCGTTAGGTGGATGGTCAACAGAGCCGCTGTGGGTATGGAAATGTCAGAATAATCGTCAGAGAAATGATCGTTCCTGTATACTTCAAATTATATTGTTTTTTTTTTCTTAAACGAGGACTAATTTCAGTATCGCCCGTGGAGCAAGGGCCCACACATTATTTTTTGTAACTGTAAAAGGAAAATCGACAAGTTTATAAAAGAAACCTACAGGAGCCCAACGCGATAAATCAAAGTATAGAAAATGTAGTTTTGAAGTCCGGATTCAAAGTCATGCAAGCAGAGAAGCCTGTTTAGCCAGGTGGAAAAGTTATATTACGAGAGACAAGATGAGAAAGGGAAATTCGTAGAAATGAAAATTCTGTAACCGGTAGTAGTACGAATGTGGTTTCCTGAACTCATGGGCAGGACATCGGAGTTCACGTCATCAGTCACGTGGCTCGTGGCGTCATGTGGGGGATGATCTCCAAGTTGAAGGTTCTTCCACTTTACCGGTGTACTCCAGAACCATGAAGCAAAAGTAAAAGCACGCCCAAGAATAGTCAGAATAGATTAACCCTTTGAACCCTAGCGGCCACTTTACCGGCTAGGAACATGATACATTATAACGTCATTAAATAGGATGGCTGTTCAGTAAATGTGTGGAGTAGACCAATGAATATTTTCAACGTGCAGCCCCGAGGCTGCACGTTGAAAATATTGATTGGTCTATCCCAAATAATGAAAATGGACTCTTCTAATTGCTGCCATTGAAATGACATGGAAGATACTACTAGGGTTCAAAGGGTTAAAAAGCCAACAAATGGTAACAAAAACAAAGATTTTGTTTCAAGTTTAGGCATCTTTTCTGAATCTGGAGTTAAGGCCGGAATAACCTAACCTATACTTGTACATACAATACTTGGTTAGTGGTCTTCTAACCCTATAGCATTCGCGGACCACCCGAGCTGGTTAGCCAGCGACCCATTAAGGTAATTCTAGCCGTTGTTTTATTTTCGGCGATCCGGTGATTCAACGCACTTCTTTTGAATCAAAAATACCCGAAGATACACCCCAATTGAATGTGTGCATCATAAAGCTACAACGTACTACCACTGAAAACAATGTGGCGGCCTCCTGCAAGCAAAATGGCCGACGTAAACACGTGCCACTGTCACAGGACGCGTTGAATATGCGCATTGTCATTACCTTTCCCCGCGACAACGTAGCCCCACTATAGCTACCATGACAGTTCCACGTGATATCAGCTGATTTGTCACTTCGGCGGTTCTGCCTGAGTGCTGCCACCGAAACCTTGATACATCATTCCCACTACGGTTGGTTGCAGTGTAGGTTACTGAGAATGAGAGCTTTGTGCCACAGTTGAATCCTTTATGCTTAAAACCCTTTACCCAACGATATCAAAATTTATTATTTTAAATACCATTTTTTTTAATTTTTAAAAAAATTTCACACAAACCATATTATGTGACCCCTTATTGGAACGAGCTCAAAGAGATCGTTCCAAAGAGGGGTCACTTGATATGGTTTTGTTGAAATGTTTTGAAAAATATTATTTTTTCAGCTGCTGAATTTGCATATTACGCGGTCGGATGTGGCCGATTCGTTGGGTAAAGGGTTAAAATATTGATGGGTTACTTGAGATCGTCATCAAGGTGAACAGAACTGTTCAGTTGTGAGAACGACAAGGACAGCGAAGTTGAACTAAGTGACATTACCGTTAGCGGTTTTGGTCAGTACCTTGCCTTCTTTTTTTCATTTATTTATTTTTCATGCGAATTTCGTCGTAAGTTGCAAGGAAAATTGTAGTGTGATATCTAGAGAATAAGTAGAAGTTATTGACAACATTACCCGATGACGGTCGAAGTGATATTCGACAAGCCATCTTCGAAAACTACCAACAAAACCGACGCGGAGAGACAACAACTAAAGGCAGAATGTTTCGAAAGAAAACCGTGTGGAGCAGACAAAAAGTAACTTGTGACAAGAGTTTTAGTTTTTATGTATAAGTGTAGTTTCATGTAAATAGTTTCTAAATTATCTCGTTATTAAATTATTTGATATGTTTTGTCACAAAATTAAAAATTACCCCTTTTCTCGAAAGGCTTTGGCACTCAGAGTATCTTGCTAGAATAATAACTGCAGCGTTACGCCGGTTATTCTTTATGCACAGTTGAACGAACGGTGTGATTCTTCTTCTCTCACATACCCCAAGGGACGTGTCACCCCCAAATCCTGCCCCAAATTTCCTATAGTTGGAAATTCGGAGGGCAAGTCATTAATAGTTGGAAATTCCATCTATCTTGATTTTAGAGCTTCTTTGGTGATGCTGATGCCTCCTTTACTTCCTAAAATTGGAACTCGGTTTCAAATCGGCTGTCACTATTTACAACTACAGTGTACGCAATATCGAGCTTCATAAGTATGCATGGTGTCAATCGGTACAGGATTTCTATAGTACGTTTACTTATCGTCATAAAAAGAATCCTCGAAATGCACTTCAAGCAAATCGCATCATGTAAAATCGTTATCCTGAGTTTATTCCATCATTCACAATTACAAAATGATGAAACATCGAAAATTGATCATTCCTGCATAAGATCTGATTTAATCTTAGGGGAGTATGAATTGCTCAAAGTTCTCAGCTTGAGCATTTATTAGGCACATAATAAATAACCAGAATGATACTAAATAATAATAACAACCTGATAATTCTATCACAAATGTGTTGGCATTTCAGTTACCGGAATCAATTTTATGCCCCCTTTCATGGCTTCATTTTTCTCGGTAATGAATTTCCAACTAGGGGAGGAACTCTCCCCTGGTTGGAAATTCACTACCCTACACCCCACTCCCAATCGGAAACCTCTAGCCACGTCCCTGCATACATACCCCTTACTTAGGGACCTGCGAGCCGGGGATAAAACTTCGAGCCGAATCTCGAGCCGTATCATCCCTCTGGTATCGAGTCGAGTCGAATCTCGAACCTTGAAACCGGCGCGACGGCGACATTCGTGCTTCCATAGTCTGCAATTACGGTACTCTGCATGCTGGATGAGTTCAGAATCAATTGGTCTGGAATCGAGTATTCTCGCACTGCGAGAATACTCGATTCCAGACCAATTGATTCTGAACTCATAGACTCGCAGTTTTATTCTACCCACTTGGTGGTCGTGGCTCGTGCTCAGCCTCATCAGCACCAAATACCATTATTATAAAAGCAAACAAGGCATGTCGGAAAATATGATAAAAAATCTCAAACTCAAAGTCTCGCGAAACACAGTATCGCGCACTAATAGTGAAGAGATCGTACGGTAGCCCGGGCGTTTAATAATCAACAAAATTGGAGAGCTAATACGTTCAGAGAGCGATTTATTACACTATCGTTAGCGTATGACGGCGTGTTCTTGATGCGAGCGAGTGCACATATAATTCGCCGTTTGAACAGAGGTCGGTTCGAAAAATACGAATCGGACGGTGAGGTATCGAGTCGAATCGAATCTCGGCGATGGTGTCGAGTCGAGCCGAATCTCGAACGGTTCGCAGGTCCCTACCCTTACTCGGTTTTGCCCGAAGAACAAGCAATAAGCTTCGGCGTTGTGAAATATAGTTTTATACGGATTCTTGCCTCAACACTTCGCGGTAAATGAACCGGTAGCCGGTTGGCAGTGTTTGTTACTGTATGTTTAAATCTATTTTAAAACCTAACTTAACCGTCATATCCCACCAACGTTATTCACAAAAACGGCATTCAACTATTATTATTTTTGTTTCAAGTTTGTCCACGAAAACATAGTTTGTGTCCTCTCATTAAAACAAGTTGTTTTTGGCTCTTTCCAGTAATGGATCAAAAGCTATGTTTCAAGATAAAAAATATAGTTGAACTTGTCATTTATCTAATCGTATTGAGGAAAAGGTTAATGGTATTTTTATAGTGCAAGGGTGTAGCGCAGTGGGTGGGGTAATAGGTGACCCCCACCCACAATTTCCAAACAAAATCCGCTCACAGTAAATATTAGTTCAAACTTGAACACAAAAGCCGTAATTTGAATTTTTGGTGTGGTACGTCCATAGGACGTACGGCACCCAAAAATTATATTACGGCCCTTGGGTCCAAGTTTGGACTTGGTAAACATAGTACCACACCAAAAAATTATATTACGGCCCTTGGGTCCACGTTTGGACTTGGTAAACATAGTATCGCACCAAAAATTTATATTACGTCCCTGGGTCCAGGTTTGGACTTGGTAAACATACAACCACACCAAAAAATTATATTACGTCTCTTGGATCCAAATTTGGACTTGGTAAACATAGTACCACACCAAAAAATTATATTACGGCCTTGGGTCCAAGTTTGGACTTGGTAAACATAGTACCACACTAAATAATTATATTACGGCCCTTGGGTCCTAGTTTGGACTTGGTAAACATAGTACCACACCAAAAAATTATATTACGGCCCTTTGCTCCAAGTATGGACTTGGTAAACATAGTACCACACCAAAAATTATATTACCGGCCCTTGGGTCTAAGTTTGGACTTGGTAAACATAGTACCATACCAAAAAATTTTTTTACGGCCTTGCGTCCAAGTTTGGACTTGGTAAACATAGGTTAAATTTCCCTGGCAATACTGTACAAGACAACCTAGATTTTACTTCAATCAACAAAATTCACTCTTTTAACCCTTTGAACACGGGCGACCGATTTTACGGCCCAGGAACAATATACGTCATAATATCATTAAGCAGGATGGACGTTAAGTGAATTTTTGGGGTAGACCAGTCAATAGTTTCAACGTGCAGCCTAAGGGCTGCACTTTGAAAATATTATTGGATCTACCCCCAAATAATAAATATGGGTTCTTCAACTTGCTGACATGGAAGATACCATTAGGATTCAAAGGGTTAAATTCGATAAAAAGAGCATTGGGGGCACAGATTAACTCTCGTGGGCTTGAAAATTCAAAACATTTCCTAGGGAGGTCTCCCGGACCCCTATTAATGAGAAAGGACATCTTTTGATTGTGGACATCGAGGGCGACATTCGGTCATCGAGTGCCATTAAACCCAAGCCATTACCTACCCTGAAAGATCATGCTTACACCCTTGCAATATTCTCATCAAATACTCTTCATTTTGGGTGTATTTTCTTTGTTAGGAAAAACAGTTCTAAAAACTAATTTCACATTTATTTATCGTCTCGGCCGGGTATGGCACACATGTAAACCAGTTGTTCGCTTCGTCTTTCACTTGAGAAAATATCACGAGGTGTTGTAGAGAAATAGTAGATGATCCGATACACTTATAAACGAGTGGACCTCACAAGAAATTGCCATAGTAGATGCTGATTTCTCAACGATCGGGTTGCCTTCGTCGGCTCTGAATTAGACTGACATTGACGATTTGAAGTGAGAAACGAGTGTAAGTGTTAGTTTAAGCGTGAGTTAATTGGTATACTATAACAGTGTTTTCGGGATAAGTGTTGGATCAGATTGTTTTATTAATGCCAAATTGATCGCTCCCCGGTTCTAATGTCGATGCCAGGTCTAATGATTGCAGCAAATAGTGGCGTGTAACATCATACGAGCCAAAACAAAACCAAATACATGATATATTGTCTTCAAGAATTAGTGCAATGTTTCGTGTCTGTTGTCGGAGCGTTGGGCTGACTGAAGCTTGTAGCATAATTATGAGAAACACAAGCGGAATTCCGTTGATAAAGTGGCAGAATGTGTTCGAAAAATAGTTTTCAAGGTGTTGGACTCCTTATTGCCCGGGGGGGGGGGGGGGAGGATTTCCGACGGTTTGATTCTCGGCCGGGTATCAGAAATCAATATTCCAAATTCTTCGAAGACACGATTGTGTCATTCAATACACACACACACAGGCCAGTAGCAGTCTTCGTCTGAGGCCAACCACAACACTTTCGTCGTACTGTGGCCAGTGCGTTCCACGCGTTCATGCTGATGCCGAAAGGAAGACGAACCAAGTATAATCATGAGAACTTCATCTAAAAAAACTAGATTCCACCCATCGTTTTTGACGGTGTGCAATGGTCTAGTGGTTTAGATGTTGGACTCCTGGTTGCCCGGCGGAATCTCAGGGACGAACGCAGGTGGGGTGTTGCAGGAGCGCTTATCCACTTCCCACACCACCCCACCTAGGGCTGCACGGTATATCGATAAACCGATATATACCAGTATTCAAACCAATATCGATTGAATACCGGTGCAATTACAAAAATATCGGTTTATCGTCATTATTTATTTACCCACAATTTAATTTTCAAGATGTCTTGAGTTTTTTAACTGTAGCCCCGAATGAATAATATTATCCCTTTTCCCAAGGAATCGTATGCATGTGCTCACGTAATATTCAATTTCAGCAGTTGAAAAAATAATTTTAAAAAATTTCAACAAAACTATATCATGTGACCCCTCATTGGAACGAGCTCGTTGAGCTCGTTCCAGTGAGGGGTCACATGATATTGTTTTGTAGAAATATTTGGGGGAAATCTGATAAACTAATTTTTAAAATAATAAATTTTGGTATCGTCTGCGTTGGGTAAAGGTTTTTCGAACCGCATCATCAAGGCATGCTAATTCGTTCCGACTGTGATGCCTCAAGTCTCGATTGTGATACTGATGTTCATATGTCCGAACAGTTTTCGATATACCGGAATACCGCGGTAGTTTTTTGAATACCGATACCGGTATTCCGTTTTGAATATCGTGCAGCCCTAACCCAACCCCACCCCACTTTTTATACTACTCTACAGGAAAATGCCTGCAGTTTGTGAAATGATGCGCACATCGATGATAAAAAATCACTAACATTTCAAAACTTCGGTTTTTGTATAAAATTCCCATACCCTTAGTTCAATTTACTGACAGATTTAGGACATTAAGGGGCGATAACTTTTCTGTAAATCTCTTCCAGTGACGATAATTGTGAGCCATGTTTAAGCTTTCAAGTGACTAAACTGCCGTGTATTGATCCCTGTAGGCACTAGGCCTACAGGAATCAATACACAGCATTTAGGCCATATAAGAATACATGGCGGAAGTGAATGGTTGTGTGAAAGGGTCACTAAATAAATGGTTCTTGACTTCAAAAATAATTATGCATGTTCCTTGTGTATCCCACGACATCCCTTACAGTCACGATTTGATAAGCGTTTGGTCTCACGGCCGTTTCGCCACAAACATGGCAAGTGCTCCCCATCTTGAAAAATCATAGGTACGTTCCTCAAAGCTAATAAGACGAAGTAGACCAATTATACCTTTCCAGCAACGTGGTAGCATTTTTCTCCAGACACACGTTTATGAATCAATCATTAGAGACAGACATACTGTCATAGATTTTATTTGCACTATATTTATTTGAAATTACTCTTCGCGTATGAAGAATTAGTAAGAAAGCATTCATCATTGGAAGTAGTGTACATTTATGACGGGTTTGTGAGAAATATGATTCGCGGCAACTTGTTTCCTGTATGACATTTAATTAACTTGTATTCTTGTTGATGGGTTTTTGCTGAGAAGAATGTGTCAATGGTTTTCGGATAATATCTTATTGTAGATAACTCCCGGGGCATTAATCATCTTTTACTGACAGACAAGAATGGTTGGCTCGAAGTACACGGATCTGGCATCAGGTTATAGGCTTACAGAACTTTCAGCATGTGCACATTCTTCGTTCATCCAAGGCCGGATTAAGATGGTGCGTAGTATGGGGGATATGTTTTTAAGGGGCCCCTTAATTTAAAACAAAGCAAGCACATGTGGGTCGAGATCTTGATTTGGGGAAAAGTAAGGAGGTAGCTTCCCTCTCGCGTTGGCGTCGGAAAACTTTTTTTTTTAATTCTGCGGGAGGGTGGGGGGTGCCGAGACCTGGACTCCACTGCGGAAAGTTTTTGAAAAAAAACCCCGAGATGGCCCTATCTGGCTACATTTGTAGGCTTGAAAGAATGTCATTTTTCACCCAGCGTAGTATATCATCTGTAATTTCATTAGTTGTCGCCCCGTGCAGATCGCAGGAATCCCTATTTGTGGGGGGGGGGGGGGGGGGGCACGTACGGATTGAGAGGCGGGGCACACCTATCGCACAACTGGCTCGACAGCCATACCTTTGTTGCGGTCCTAACATTAAATATTTGAAGTTAATGAATTTTGAATGACGCAGACGAGGCGGCATCAAATAAAAAGTACGCGTGGGACTGGGTTAGTGTAAGGGCTTTTGATTTGTCTAATCTGGAGACTTTGCAGACTTGCCAAGTCAACCGCGGTTTAGCCCCAATGAAGAACATATTTTTTGCAATACTGACTGTTTGATCTCTGGCTCTACTGCTTATTGCTATATACAATGTAAAAAAATGTCAATGAAACATGAACTTAAAAACAAATGGTTTATTCTAATAAAAATCTGACCTTCAGGAAATGAAAAGAAAAGCTAGAATTTGGTAAGCCAAGTCTATATCAACGGTTTATATTACAAAAGTAGTGGTATCAACAAAGACTAACAATGATAAAATTATGTGTTCGTTATGGTTTTGAGTTCGAGTGGATCACACGAGCTCTACAACCAACTGGGAACAGTGTTCTGAAAGCCCTTTGTTTAGTTCCTAATTGGCACTAAGAATGCCTCCTTTCCGTTGTTGTAGTCTTTAAGTGTGTAAGCCTTCGAAATGTTTCGTTGAACTCTAAGGGACCTTCAAAGGGAGGTTCAGTATACAGTTCGGAAACATCCCGATGTCTTTGCACCGTTCATAATCGCCAATATACAGAAAGCAGAAGGAGCTCTATTGGCAAATTGCAAGTGTTTTACTACAGTCCTCAACTCCGAGCTCCCGAATGGTATCGTCCTTACAAACATAATTGACTGCGAAATGGAAAAAAGCTATATTATATGCAGACGAAGGAGTGTTTAGTAATAATTTAATCCTACAGCCCTGAAGGGCTGTAGGATTAAATTATTGCTGATTCTTTTTATTGATTTCTTGTGTATGTTGTCATCTTGTCATTGAATACTTCTATTGTCATTCACAAAAATGGTTGCATAACGGGCTGAAAAAAATGGATTGATGCAACATGTTATCCACTGAGCAAATATGATACTATTAGAAAATTTACTTCGCTTTACAGTCCAGTTCATAATAGCGTAATGTATTATTAGCTAAGACCGTCGCTTTGAATTTTAATTTAGTGGACCAGATGACCCTTCGTTGCAGAAATGCGATAATCAGTTGACCCACTGGGTGTCTGTAGTTACGCGCATAACATTTCAAGGGAAGCAGAGTTGCATTTATTGCCGGAGAAAAATGCATGATCTGACCCAGGTGCGATCATATCCCCCAATCTTATACCCAATCCATCTTGTGGCTGGTACTTCATGAAAGGATCAATGGCGTTATGTACTAAAACGGTGCCGACGATGGTTCGCCAAGAAACACTTTAATTACACTCACATCAACAAACGATAATCCACTGTTATTATTTCCAGAATTTACTCTTTTCGAAAGCATTCATTCAGCGGTTCATAATTTCTTCAGGCCCATATCGTCTCGTCGTATCAATAATATCATCAACATGACAATTCGCTTTGGCTCTACCACCTCAAATGACAGTTCGATAACCATGTCTAGGAGCTTTTCTACCTCTGAACGTTTAGAATAATCTAGCGTTTCCCTCCTCTCGGTGGTTACAGGCTACAGCTGAGCTTCATGTCCCTCTGGGATTTTTTCTGTACTCTAAACTGTCTTCGCGTACACCTATATATACATAGTATTTTCACAACCGAAGAGAATATTCACGAAGGTTCTCGACTCCCAGAGAGTAAGTGACGATTCGAAGTATTAGCCCCCTGTACCGTACAATACAATTTTTAATTCTAATAAATTTGAAATCTATACTCGGTATTCCGGTGAACTAGTCTTGGGAATGCGTTATTTCTTCTAGGTGTGCGCTGCAAATTTAAACTTGGATGGTAAACGCAATTTTAAAATCTAACCAGTTAATGAAGCAATTTCAAGATCCGTTTCTTTTAGACCCAAAGAAAAATATAATCTCTTACAGGTTCAAGTCGCTTTTTGATTGTCTAACTTTTCTGGTCTTGCTAATCTTTACGTAGAGTACGCCCATCTCACACGACGTTCTAATTCATGTCAATATATAAATGTTTCTCTCGGATTATAATGGGCCAAGAGAGACATTACTTTTCCAATTATTAAAATATCTAATCTCTTATCTTCGCATTTAATCCATACGTTTAGACATTTTCTTCTCTAGTTTTACCATCCCTTGTTTTCAGTTTTCTTTATCTCTTTATATTTTCAATATCCGCCCATTCTCGACAATAAAAAGAGCAAAAATCATACCTAAATATTTAAAAATAAAGTGTTGTTAGTTCAGGCTCTTCTTAAACCCTGAAAACATACTCTGTACAAAGGGGACCTCAGCAGACCATCTCGAGCTGTTCATTCTTTTCTTCAAGATACTTTGATGGGCGGATTACATACGGAATGCTTCTGGTGCCAGGATTTAGGACCGTCACGTTTCTCTGATATAATGTGGTTGGTGATAAGCTATAGGGAGTTCAAAGAAACATTTGAAAAGTCGTGGTTGCTAGCTACAGTGGGCAGGCGAGACATATTGACAGAAACTAACATTTGATAACCAATGTGGCAAGCATGGCATTAGCCGATCGGAAGCAGTGACACAACGGGAACCAGCAAGGTGACAACCTGGGAAATCCGCGATGTGGTAAAGGTGATAGTTGCGTAGATACATCAAACAGTGCTGCTGAGGTTGCAGTACAACCGCCGCGGACTGGTCACTTTCCACAGTGTGGACAATATTTCCACGGGCGCATTAATATTAGATTCCAAAAACTAATTATAGGAATAATTATCAAAAATTTAACTAATGAAACCTCGGGTACAACCCCGTGCTTAATTAATTAACATTTTGCTGATGATAATTTTTATTGCCTGGTAAACGCGTGCGTGGATTAGGACCAGTCCATGGCGACTGTACTGAAGAATGAAGATGGCTTTTGTATCTACTGTCCACCCCATGCATGTTTATATATGACCAAATCTGGAAACTTATAAGAAACATATCATTTCTCTACATTTTATTATTACCTAACATTGCAGAACCTCATTCCGCCTGTTTACTAGAAGTTACTTCGCCAGCATGTATGGTATATGGAGATTTAATACCCGGATGTTGGTTTTTAAACACTGAGCCGCAGGCGATGTGTTTAAATGATACATCCAGGTTTTACATCTCCATATACCATACATGTTGGCGGAGATAACGTTTTTGTCCCGTTTGAAACACAAAAAAAAACATAGTGGAAATAAATTTGTGGACGCATTTCAGAGCTCCACAATCACTTGGACCAAATTCGTGATAATTATTTTCTTTTTATAATCGCAGAAGACAACAGATAGAGTTACATCCCTTGGGTCGTTTAGGAAACGAGTAAACAGTATTTTGTTGACATATCGTCCCCTGAGTTCCAATGTGGTCTATGTGCCTACTAGCACATAGAACACATTGATACTCAGGGGACGAATGATTTGCTATTATTTTATTTTTATGATTGAATTGTCGGAAATCTGATGATATTTATGATGATTTTCTGGTTTTTGGGTTCGATTTTTATATCGAGTTGGGCAAAAGCGGAAAGCTTTCGTTTAAGCCATATACCTCCGATGTTTCGCGTACGCTTATACCCTGGATGTTGCGCGCTCTCATATACCTTGGATGTTGGGTGCATCCTTTGCCATGGCTATTTGTACAAGGAATTCTGACCAATCAAAAAACAGAATTTATCGGGAGAAAGGGACAAAGATTTTTTATCTTCCTATCCACAATATCTGTATCACAAAGAAATGTTTGGAAATCATATGATCATATCAGTATATCCTCGAGCCTCTGCTATAGCGTGGTTGGAAAAACACACGTAATCTACTTTCCATTATGTCAAGTTCGGAGATACAGGCACAGGCTGGGCCTAACCTGAAATTTTGGTGTGGACGCAATGTTGTTGACATTTGTAGGGTAACTTTTTGTGCTGAATTCGAATCCGTTTGATGACAATCTGTAAACTTTGGGGAATTTGAGTTATTTGCATTTTTTCAAAAAGGCCGACAAAATGGCGGCACAATTTTTCAAAAACTGTGAATGAGCAATTTTGTGAAATGTTATCGCCCTTTGTGAAGGATATCATTGTGGTAAGTTCATATTTGCCGGCCCACCTCATGTTAAACAAAAACTATCGGGTTATTCAGCCCTTGCCCTTGTTATGTATAAAGAATAAATGGCGTTGTATAACCACCAAGAGTGCCAGTCACAACTATCGTGTTCATTGGGTCATCATAGAACGCTGATCTGGCCGATCGTAATAAAATACGGCCAGCCTTGAGCACATGCATGTCACCAACAGACACCGATGAGCATCCCGAAGAAATTGTGAATATTGTTGATGGCAAAGTATCCAGAGATTCTGTGAATGTCGATCGGGCCTATGAAATCGGATTAAAACAATACGAAGACTTTCAATCCACTCTTCCAAATGTTTTTTACCATTCACAGAGTAAGAAAGTAATTACAATGGCTGCCAACAAACGTTCGATCAAAGTTGGAGAGACATCACTTGTTGACACTTCTCTGATATATTCAAAAATCATTAACCCCCCCCCCCCCCCCTCCCCAGTTCTCTGGCCAAACTTTGTGAATAAAGAATAAAGGATATACTGAAATACGAGCTTGCACCTTTCCCTTTATCTATGTTCCTCGAATCTGGTGACTTGCGTATTGCCAAATCCGAGTCTGATCTGAAGAATAAGCTTGCATGTGTAGTAACCTCACGAAAGTTACCTGTGATCGACGGCTGTGCAATCATGTGGGTACTGCACTGGCCCACAAACGGTACTGTCGCAGACTCTGTGTCAACATTCTCTAATTTTATCACGACACACCCCATGAAGTAGAATGTATATCTTGTCTTTGACATGTATTTTGACTTGAGCATCAAGTTGTCTGCTCGCACAGAACGTGGCAAATGCATGTCCAGAAAGCACAAGCTGACACCTAACATCCCACTGCCACCAAAGCAAGCGGTTTTGTGGAATTTCACAAACAAAAAGCAATTTATAAGTCTCTTATGTTCACACATCACCGAATGCGTCGCGAATGGTAGTCACTCGAATACGCTAGTCATACCAGGTGAATCCTACACACCAACACTTATTAGGTCAGGAGACGTGCAAGAATTTGGTGAGTAAAACACCGAGCACGAAGAAGCTGATGCTCTCATTTGCCAACAAGTCAATTACATCCAGAGATCATGCAAAGACATTGCCGCATTTATGTCATATCAGATGACACGGTCGTGTTTGTCCTCCTAACTTTCTTCTGTTGGAAGAACAAAATGGGCTGCTTATTGACAATGGAAGCTACGAGTGGGGAAAGAAAGGTCATTGACAGAGGTGAAACATGCAAGAAAAATGTCACAATTGTTTCAAAACTCATCGCAGCACATGCGGTATCGAGCTGTTATACTGTCGGACAATTGCACGGTGTGGGTAAAGTAGGTATCTTGAAGCGACTGCAGGGTTAATCATTGGACGGGCTTGGTGATCATCGTGCAGACATGGGCGCTGTGTTCGTCCAAAGTACCTTCTTGATCAGTGCTTGTTATGGTTATCCGGTTACAGAAATGACCTGGCCTTCTATTTTCATTACGGGAAAATGTCCTCTTTACCCAACATAATGGCCAAAACCGGCTAGTGCTATTTACACTAATCACTATTCAATATTTGTTGTTATTTTTTTATTCTTTTGTCTCAAAAACATAGCTTATGAACCCTCATTGGAACGAGCTCAAACGCAAAAAAATAAACTATTTATGTATTAGTCTGTATTTCGTGTTAGGTAAAGGGTTAATGCAAGACGTTATCCACCAGGCAAGTATGATACTCTCAGTACATTTATTTATTTATTTATTTATTTATTTATTTATTTATTTATTTATTTATTAACGACACTTTCGACAGCCAGGATCACCTCATGTCAGACAGTTTTACGGGTGGGGGAAGCCGGAGTACCCAGAGAGAACCACCGAGTGGCGGCGCGCAACTGTCAGATTACTCAGCATACTAACTCCGCACATGCAGAGTTAGCATTGGTTGAAGGCAAGTGTAGCATCGACGTGCAGTACGCCTTAGTACACGACTATAGGGATTCAGTGCCTTTCCCAAGGACAAACGAAGGTTTCCCTGGTCAGGATGGAACCGTTGACCTCTCGGTTTGAAGTTCGATTTTCTAAGCACTAAGCGACCGCGCTTCCATACGATACATTACAGTTCATTTTATGATAGCCTCGTGTTTTATTGGTCAAGACCGCTGTAGAAATTTTTGTTTCAAACGAAATCTCAAAAATCTGTCAGCGATGATAGGTCATGCAAGGTCAACATCGAGTAAAGCAATTTATGACCGGAGTTCTTCGAATTTTTTTCAGATAAATTTTCATCAGCCAATTTTTTCCATCAAATTATCCATGTGCTTTAAAAAGTATGTTTTTTCTGTTCAAGTAAATTTGCAGATACGTGATACTGGAGTTGTAATTGCTTCGATCGAATAGTTCCCAGTTATTATAGAAATAGTGAAATTTATTACTCTGACTGTTTCTTAATGGTCTTCACCTGGTTTCATGTTTTGTTTCAATTTACAAGCCATTAAACTGTTCAAATAAAACAACGACCTCAATTTCGTCGTAATTTATGGCAAATGCGACTGTCTTGGGGTAAATACACAGTAGAAGGAGTGATGGAGTTTCATTGCAATTCGTGGCGAATCCAGAATTTTCAAATGGGCATTGGGGGTTCCAGACGGCATGATCCGCTTTTCCGACCAACAGATATAATCCGAACGATTGAATCTGAAAATTTCATAAAGATTCATTTTCTGTGAATCAAAGCTTGGAATGTTGCTCAATTGAGACTTGACTTAACCCTTTACCCATAGCAGACGATATCAAAATTTATTATTTTATATATCATTTTTTTTAATTTAAAAACAAAAATCAACAAAACCATATCATGTGACCCCTCATTGGAACGAGCTCAATGAGCTCGTTCCAATGAGGGGTCACATGATATGGTTTTGTTGAAATATTTTGAAAAATTTAATTTTTTAAACTGCTCATTTTGCATATTACGCGGGCGGATGCTGGCGATTCGTTAGGTAAAGGGTTAATCGACATTTTGATGATATTACAATCAGAAATGAAGACTCACCACAGCCGTAGTGTTATGATTACGTCGGAAACTTCTACACATTACAGTTCAGCCGCCGTGGAGTGGTCGTAATCCACTCGTGGGCATTGAAGTGCACAAATGCGTCTACCAGGTAATAAAAATTATCGTCAGCAAATTAAATTGGACTTTCCTGTTTTAGGCATTTTCCTACCGTAACAGACGTCAGTTATTGGTCCTTGAATTTCTACCTTAACCCTTTACCTAACGTAACGGCCAAAAACCGACCAGCGCTATTCTCAAAAATCGCCAATTAATTTTCATTATTTTTTTTAACTTTGTCTCAAAAACATAGGTTATGACCCCTCGTTGGAACGAGCTCGTCGAGCTCGTTCCAACGAAGGGTCATAACCTATGTTTTTGAGACAAAAAATGAAAAAAAATAGTTATTCAAGAATTATTTTTGCAAGTGTCGTCTGCTTTTCAGGTTAGGTAAAGAAAATAACTGTCCCCAATTACAAGATGACTCATCCTTTTAATTAGTGAGCGCATTATAGCTTTAGCACTCCACCAACATACAGCTGTCCAGATCTCCACATGTGTGAAATAGAACGTTGTTAATATTTTAAAACAGCTACCCAATTTGGGACATTTATGGTCATCCATCGCCGACACTTGCACATACCTTATAAATGGCCTTTCTAACTTATTTATATTTCCTATGTCTTATTATTTTATTCCCTTGTGTCAAATATTATACTATTATGAACCTTTGTGGTGTTGAATATGATGTGATATGAAACTAAAAAGCTTATATTGACCGGAGCGTTAGCCGAGGTCAGCATAAGTTTTTTAAATTCATATCTCATCATATTTACCACCACAAAAGCCCATAACTGTTTTATTATACACACCATCCTAAAAAAAATATTCTACTTGTCAATTAAAAGTTCAATTTTATCAACCAGAAATACTTTTATTTAACAATAAAATAGTTATCATCTGCAGAATAACATATTTACCACCACAAAAGTCCATAACTGTTTTATTATATACGCCATCCTAAAAAAAACAATCTTCTATTTGTCAATTAAAAGTTCAATTATATCAACCAGATATACTTTTATTTATCAATAAAATAGTTATCATCTGCAGAATAACATATTTACCACCACAAAAGTCCATAACTGTTTTATTATATACGCCATCCTAAAAAAACAATCTTCTATTTGTCAATTAAAAGCTCAATTATATCAACCAGAAATACTTTTATTTAACAATAAAATAGTTATCATCTGCAGAATAACATAAACATAAACAATGTTATATAGAGATTACGTCCATTGAAATAGAACTAGAGGGGGATTTCCAAAAGCTATATTTAGAAAGTTGATATTCACTGGAAAACCGGCGTACATGGATTTTTAAGTACAAGTCACGTGTATAAGATCCAGCCAATAGAAATGTGGTTATTTATAAAGTATATAATAAAATAGCATATCGACTTTTAAGCCAAATTATTCACACAATTAAAGAAATTTTGTCTTGGCATCTTATAACTCCTTCACAATAACTGTTACTTCATTGCCGTAGACAGTGGAACAAACATAGCTATTGACTTCATTGAAACCAATAGGCAAATTAAAACATAAAATCATTCATTATAATTTTGACGAAAAGAAGGTTCATGTCGAAATTAGAATAGGACATGACGGATCTCGAATTTCGGGGCCAGTCTAATCAGGCAGAAGATTGCGAATCGAATCGGATCGCGAATCGATTTTAATCGAATTTCGAATTTAATATCACAGCTAAACAAACTGTAGATATTGCACCTTCCTACAGCCGTAAATATTGCAAGTCTCCACTCAAGTACTGTACTGAACGGCTACTCGTCTGTCAGGGCAAGCTAATCAAAAAAGTCCATACCTCCGCATCGTATGTACGTCATTAATTTAGAATCTTTTGAAACTAACAGGGAATTCATTGAAGATCAAATATTATCAAGACCCGTTGGTTAGGTGTTGTTTCTGGTCAAGTGTCGTCTGCCTATTCAGGCAGACGACACCTGACTGGAAACAACTGCTCAGGTAATACAACGTTTCATCTTCATCGTTACCTGAACTGACAACTCTGACCACCTAGTAGAGTACACCTCAGACACGTCTGAATGTCTATAGGTGTTAACTTTAGAATAACCCTTGCAATTGGCAAGGAAATACATTGTGATACGTGTATATTGTGCTGTCGAACAAGTGGTCAGAAAATATCAAGATATTAAAACAATTAGTGAAATTACGCATCGTAATCATAAACTCACAGCTGTATTATTTATTTATTTATTGGTGTTTAATGTCACATATTTCTGCACAATGGCTAATCATGACCACGACAGTTTTACGGGTGGGGTAAGCTGGAGTACCCGGTGAGAACCACCGAGCAACGGCGAGCAACTGCCAGCTCCCCAACATACTAACTCCACACAAGCAGGGTTAGCATTGATTGAAGACAGGTGCCCCATCGACGTGCAGTACGCCTTAGTACACAGCGTCACCGTGCCCCCACGTGGGCAATGGGGGTGAAGTGTCTTGCCCAAGGACACAACGCGGTTGCCGCTGGTGGGATTCGAACCGAGGACATCTCGGCTTGCAGCGTGCACCTCTACCAACTGAGCCACCGCCCCCCCCCCCCCCCCCCCCCCCACTCACAGCTGTGGTAAATCGTCATTCATAACTATTTAGTACACAAACATGTCAAAGACTACTGGTAATGTATTCAACAAGATTCGATCAAATAAAGTCTCTATTGAGAAACATTTCTGGCGTTGATTCAATGGAATGTTTATGATATTCCTTGATTCAATCGCGTGGGATAGGTCAGTTAGTAGAAAAATCCAATCTTAGGTTCGCTTTTCCGACCAACTGAAATATTCCAGCAGATTTCATCTAAAAGTAAACAATGGACTATTTAATGGTTAAGCTGGTTCCCGGTCATAACACCGTCAGATTCAATTAAGAATGCGGCTGTCGGCTTTGGAGCATGGGTACAGGAAAATCCCAAACACCACGAAAATTTCCTCTGGAATATTATGCCAGTCTATATAAATTGAAGGATATAGCTTATGTTCTCTCCGTTTTTAATACCAGCCTCTGCATCATTTTGTGAAAGGATCTGGGGAGCTTTCTTCGAATCAACGGGTTATAAACTCATAGCTTTATTCAAACATCAATGCCATGCTATCCCTCCAGCCTGTTCTGCCATTCAGCGCAACGAAACAATATTGCTGCTCATTTCTCAAAAGATGATCTACAGAAAAGACATGGTATTCTGAAAAGCAATTTATTTTTCCTAATTACATTTACAAGAGGAGTGTGCATTCCTCGTGTTTCTCTTTTACACGTTACCAATGCACAATCTATCAAAACGAACTGCATTAGCATTGTTTTAGTCGTGTGTGGTAACATTATCTTCCCCCACGACATTTCTGTTTACACCAATTTGCAGTCATGTGAAAGCGGGTTATGGTCGAAAAGCCGCGCATGCATAAAATTTCAGTGAATTGGAAAATCACGGCTTTTTGCAAAAAATATCTGTGTTGTTAAGTTACAAAGAAACGTGAAACGGAAAACTACGATTGATCAGTTTTTGCGCTGCTTGTTAATTATCCAGAACAATATTTTTCACCTGCGGGGAATATTGCATATTTGGTTCTCACGTATCAAACAGATATCTGGTAATGTCTCGGACACCGCTGGCCTATGAAATATTTGCGTCTCGTCAAAATATTCAATTTTTATCACTGACGATTCGTGATCCAGTTTTGATGCGATACTTCGCTGAAAGTGGTGACAGCAATTCCCACTCACCAAAATGATGTGCAGTTCGTCTGTGCTGTCTGCAAACTACTTACCTCAATATGCCTGTAAGTGCAGTACAGCCGCCTTGGACTGGTCACTTTCTACGGGTGGGCAACATTTCCACGGACGCTATAATATTAGATTCCAAACACTAATAATCATCAAAAATTTAGTTAATGAAGCACCGGGTAAAACCCGGTGCTTCATTAATTAAAATTTTGCTAATGATGATTTTTATTACCTGGTAAAGGCATGCGTGGACATAACCGCCAACGCGTGGATTATGACCAGTCCACGGCGACTGTACCTTAGGATATTAGATCCAAGCATAACAAACGTAACAAGCCGACGAAATACCTCCCAAATTTCATGAATGACTATATGTTTCTCATTATTTGGCTCAAAAAGTAGCTTATAGCACCTCATTGGAGCCAGCTTGGCTATCTCATTCCAATGAGGGGAGAAAAAGATATATTTTAGGGGCTATAATTGAAAAAAATACAACTTAGGTGAAGCTGAAGAGGAGAGAACTCCGCAATGTATTTTAAAAATACCTGGCCACCTCAATTTTTATGTGCAATTTTCATTCCGTGCTATGCTTCCGGCAAATGATATCTGTTCCTAGTCAAGCAATATCATATTTATAAGTTTGTTTTTTTTAAACCATTTTCGTTCTCTAATCTTAAGATGCTGGGAAATGGAATCTTCATCTTGAAGTGGACTAAAATGGGAGACATCCGCCACGGTTCAGGGTCATTGCAGTAAGAGTAACGATTGACTGGCCTGCTGGTCATTACCCTTACTATACAGACCCTAATGATTTCTCCTATGTTTATCACCTTTTTGCTAGCAGCAGGTGGCGCTGTTTAGTGCAAGCATCACATGTACAGCCAGACGAAAGTGTTTACCTTTGTAATTGGAATACATACAGCCTTGAAATGCGTCGCGAAATGGGAGTTAAGAGGGGTGAGAGATCTGCACTTTCGCTAATGGAACCTTCGACAACCCGAGGTTGTCATCTGGACCCCGGTCTAAAAGTATTATCCACGTCCTATCTGTTTGGGACCGTTCGTGTTTCTGAAAGGGTCAGTGAGTTGAGATATTTAAATGTGATTGACGATAACTCACTGAAAAGATAATATATTTATATGCATAGGGGAATACATGGTGCAATTTACTCATAAATTCATCAGCAGTCCGAGAATATATATATGTATGACACACAAATACAGTTCGCACTATGTCGGCCCATGTCTGTCACAGCTAGCTGTGTCCTCCTGGTCACGCAGACATCTCTGGATTCGTCGTCGTCAGGTCATCCACACGGTTCTGGTTTTAGTATTTACGATAGATTTTTTGCACATTTTCGTCGACACTTCTCTCAAAGTGTTAACCCCGCCGCCACATAGATGTCGGGAATCGGGCTTGGTCATTGCTGGGGAAATAGATTCACGCTGCGTATTCAGCTAAAACTCAAGGAGTGTCGTCTGAATCCGTGCGTGAGCGTATTTCTCACCCTGACGAACCCGCCTGTTTCATTTTTGTTTGGGTGTTTCTTATCCTCAAGGTGTCAGTGGCTTTTCCTCAAAAAGCATAATCAACAGGGTTTCAATGAATACAACAATTTTAATACATATGAAAAAAAATATAGTAACTTGTGACTTACATGAAATCCAATGAATAAGAAAAACAAAACGTCAATCATACCTCACACGCACGGTTTTTGAGTCACTTGCGGGCCCGGGTTCTCTGTTGTCGCTGGTTTCTTCTTCCTTGTCGCTGGTGTTTGGACTCTGGTAGCCATTTCACGAACATACAACTGGAACTTCACTCTTTCACTAACGTATTGTCACTTTACCTGGCGCCTTTGCTCTAACATGTGACGGAATGTCACTCTACCACTGCCGTCGCACGGCCGCTAGCGTATTTTCACTTTACAGGATGTTTAATATATCGTCACTTGACTGGATGCTTTTCACTCAATCAGTCGTCACTTATGGGGTTAAATGCTCCCCTCTATTTATCTCAGAATAATGTTCATACAGGCAAAGCCTATTCCGTCTACGTTTATCTTGCCTTCTACAACACTTTTACCTGAATGCCAATATTCGTGAGCTAGCGTGAGCCCCCGTGAGCCCGCGGAGCTCGTACTCCTTATTTCTGATCCTAAACTCATATATGGCCACCGTCTTGGCCCGCGACTGTTCCTACTCTAAATAGGAGATCTGTGGCTCCTCTTACACTACAACGTACCTATACTTTCGCACCGATGCGGAACCTCCTCTAACCAATGGCATGGGACATCCCCAGCTCCTCGCCTACGACCCACAGACTGAAACGCCTTGACTGGACTGAAATTTCCGAGAAAACCCCCGACCCTAATTCGATCGCAAGGACATTAATTCCCATTTTAATTGCTTATCTTGAACTTGGGCGCTACAGATCTGAATTAATTTAAAATTCTCTTTCAATTTCTTTTAAGCTTTCCATACTTTGACGTTTCTGTCAGTCCCTTTTCAAAAATAGGAGAAGTGCATTTAACACAGGCATTACACATGCGTCCAGTATGCATAGGAGATTATCGACACTAATGACCATATAATTAGTTGACTGATTACCCTGGATGCCTAAATGAGTGTCTTTTGTTTGAAGCTTATAAGGCAAGATCGTTGTTTCAGAACAGATAGGCGCTAATTGGCGTTACCGACTCCTATTGTGATTCCTCTCCATTAAAGTTATCACTTTTGTCTAATTTATTTCTATTAAGATACACATATGGCTTATTTGACAAAAAAAGTTCCAGGGCTCCTCCTAAGTCTACGTCTCTGATGCCCGTATGTGGCTACTCCGGTCACCTCTCGCGGCCTCTCCTGGTCCAATGTATCTTTCCCAGCCAATAGCGTGGGTTTAGTGTCCTTTGTGTTTTGGCATCTCCGCAAAAACCTTGCGTGGTAAACCATTCCACATCCTTCTATGTCTACTCGGTAATGACCGCTGCCCATTATTTTTGTTACGGCGTATGGCCCCTGACACTGTAACTGCGGTCTACCTGACTTTGTCGGTCGGGACAGGGTCACCTTTTAACAGTCCCAAAAGTTCCTAACCATTTGTCTTCTTCCGTACCGATTATCATTATGCCCCCTCTCGTCCACATACCTGTCTACTTCCATTCAGCCACTCCCTTGATTGCTGTTGTCGGAGGATTAACCTTAGGGGACTCCATTGTGCACTCTACCTGTGCATCCTTACTCAACTCCACTGGTCCGTCCAGGGATTTCACCGGCCGCTTTATCGCATTACTCCCCCTGCATTACTAATCGGGGACGGGTCCCTCCCTCCAGTTCTTTGGGGGCCCACGCTTGGTCTTCCCATGACCATCCTTCTTCAGTAGTCTCTTGGCAGGTGCTCCTGCTTATTGCACACAAAGCATGTTGTGTCCCTGGGCCCTGACCCTCTTTGATTCGGCCTGGAACTTGCGGCTCGGGGCTTGGGTTCCTAACTGGAGCCTTTGCAATCCCTTTGCAAACCCCATTCCTGCCCGGTCTACCTTGGGCCAAACCTCCCCCATGTGAACCCAAATACTGCTCGGCCACCCTAGTCATTTCCTCCACCTACCCGGCTTCCTCTCCTTAACAAACAATGCCATCTCTGGGGCACACGACGACATAAATTGCTCCCTGATAGGTGGGTCCTTCAGGAAGGGAAATGACTGTCGAAATATGTCGGGGCGCTCGACACAAAGTGGTACACAGTTTCACCTTCTCAGCCTTACATTCTCTGAATTTCGTCCTGAACCCTTCCTCGGTGAGCTGGTACCTCTTGGGGATCGCCTTTTTGAGCACGCCGTAGTCATTGGCTTGGTCAGGGTCATGCTCACATATACTTGTAGTGATTTTCCCGTTAGCAGCGGACTACGACTGACCCCCGGGCGTCATCGGGCCAGCCCTGACTTCAAGCAAACCTTTCGAACCTCTGTAAGTAAGCGTCAATGTCGTCACTCTGTTCATTGAACTTGGGTAATTGGGGATAAGGTGCCCTCACGATTCCCCTGGGACTTTCTCCACCTTGTCTACCATTAGCTCCGGGTAATTGAGCACTAGGCAGTTTTCATTTCCCTCTCATGTTGTCTTTCAGCCTCCTCGCGCACCATTTCAGCCTCCTCATGCGCCTTAGTGCTAACCCCCCCCCCCCCTCTCTCTCTCTCTCTTTCTCTCTCTCTCCTTTCAAGCTCTAATGCAGCTTCTCTTTCAGCTCTTTCAACTTCTTTCTCGCGTTCAGCTGACCGTATGGCAGCCTCCTCGCGCTTCAACGTAACCTGGCGCTCTAACTATGTGGCCATTTCTTTCGCCACACGCTTTTGTTCATATTTTACAAATTTTTTTAATTCACTAGCCGCCTGAATCTGTGCGTGAACGCCTGTCTCACCGTGACGAACCGTTTCGTTTTTCTTGGGGTGGTTCTTATCATGAAGGTGTCAGTGACTTTTCCTCAAAAAGTATAATCAACAGGGGTTCACTGAAATCAACAATTTTAATACATATGAAAAATATATAGTAACTTGTGACGTACATGAAATCCAATGAATAAGAAAAACAAAACGCCAATCACACCCGACCCACATAGTTTTTGAGTCATTTGCGGGCCCGCGTTCCCTATTGTCGCTGGTTTCTTCTTACTTGTCGCTGGTGTTTGGACTCTGGTCGTCTTTTCACGCACACACAACCGGAACTTCACTTTTTTATTGCCACCACACGGCCACAAACATATTGTCACTTTACAAGATGCCTTTCCTCTGACATATGACGGAATGTCACTCTACCACTGCCATCACAAGGTCACTAATATATCGTCACTTGCCTGGACAGTTTTCACTCAAGCAGTCTCAGAATAATGTTCATACAGGCAAAGCCTACTCTGTCTACGCATCGCTTGCCTTCTACAACACGGGACATCCCCAGCTCCTCGCCTACGACCCACAGTCTTGAAACTGGAATGAAATTTCCGATAAACCCCCCGACTCTTATTCGATCGCAAGGACATTAATTCCCATTTTACTTGCTTATCTTGAACTTGACCGCTACAGATGTGTCTTAATTTAAAATTCTCTTTCGATTTCTTTTAAGTTTGCCGTACTTTGACATTTCTGACAGACCCTTGTCAAAAATAGGAGAAGTACATATAACACGGGCATTACACTTGTGTTCAGGATGAATGGGAGATTATCGACACTTGTGACCATATAATTAGATGACTGCTTACCTTGGATGGCTAAACGAGAGTGTCTTTTGTTTGAAGTTTATAAGGCAAGATCGTTGTTTCAGAACAGATAAGCGCTAATTGGCGTTACCGACTCCTATTGTGATTCCTCTCCATTAAAGTTATCACTTTTGTCTAATTTATTTCTATTAAGATACACATATGGCTTATTTGACAAAAAAAGTTCCAGGGCTCCTCCTAAGTCTACGTCTCTGATGCCCGTATGTGGCTACTCCGGTCACCTCTCGCGGGCTCTCCTGGCCCAATGTATCTTCCCCAGCCAATAGCGTGGGTTTAGTGTCCTTTGTGTTTTGGCATCTCCGCAAAAACCTTGCGTGGTAAACCATTCCACATCCTTCTATCTCTACTCGGTAATGACCGCTGCCCATTATTTTTGTTACGGCGTATGGCCCCTGACACTGTAACTGCGGTCTACCTGACTTTGTCGGTCGGGACAGGGTCACCTTTTAACAGACCCAAAAGTTCCTAACCATTTGTCTTCTTCCGTACCGATTATCATTATGCCCCCCTCTCGTCCACATACCTGTCTACTTCCATTCAGCCACTCCCTTGATTTCTGTTGTCGGAGGATTAACCTTAGGGGACTCCATTGTGCACTCTACCTGTGCATCCTTACTCAACTCCACTGGTCCGTCCAGGGATTTCACCGGCCGCTTTATCGCATTACTCCCCCTGCATTACTAATCGGGGACGGGTCCCTTCCTCCAGTTCTTTGGGAGCCCACGCTTTGTCTTCCCATGACCATCCTTCTTCAGTAGTCTCTTGGCAGGTGCTCCTGCTTATTGCACACAAAGCATGTTGTGTCCCTGGGCCCTGACCCTCTTTGATTCAGCCTGGAACTTGCGGCTCGGGGCTTGGGTTCCTAACTGGAGCCTTTGCAATCCCTTTGCAAACCCCATTCCTGCCCGGTCTACCTTGGGCCAAACCTCCCCCATGTGAACCCAAATACTGCTCGGCCACCCTAGTCATTTCCTCCACCTACCCGGCTTCCTCTCCTTAACAAACAATGCCATCTCTGGGGCACACAACGACATAAATTGCTCCCTGATAAGTTGGTCCTTCAGGAAGGGAAATGACTGTCGAAATATGTCGGGGCGCTCGACACAAAGTGGTACACAGTTTCACCTTCTCAGCCTTACATTCTCTGAATTTCGTCCTGAACCCTTCCTCGGTGAGCTGGTACCTCTTGGGGATCGCCTTTTTGAGCACGCCGTAGTCATTAGCTTGGTCAGGGTCATGCTCACATATATTTGTTGTGATTTTCCCGTTAGCAGCGGACTACGACTGACCCCGGGCGTCATCGGGCCAGCCCTGACTTCAAGCAAACCTTTCGAACCTCTGTAAGTAAGCGTCAATGTCGTCACTCTGTTCATTGAACTTGGGTAATTGGGGATAAGGTGCCCTCACGATTCACCTGGGACTTTCTCCACCTTGTCTACCATTAGCTCCGGGTAACTGAGCACTAGGCAGTTTTCATTTCCCTCTCATGTTGTCTTTCAGCCTCCTCGCGCACCATTTCAGCCTCCTCATGCGCCTTAGTGCTAACCCCCCCCCCCCCCCCCCTCTCTCTCTCTCTCTCTTTCTCTCTCTCTCCTTTCAAGCTCTAATGCAGCTTCTCTTTCAGCTCTTTCAACTTCTTTCTCGCGTTCAGCTGACCGTATGGCAGCCTCCTCGCGCTTCAACGTAACCTGGCGCTCTAACTATGTGGCCATTTCTTTCGCCACACGCTTTTGTTCATATTTTACAAATTTTTTTAATTCACTAGTCAATGTCGTCACTCTGTTCATTGAACTTGGGTAATTGGGGATAAGGTGCCCTCACGATTCACCTGGGACTTTCTCCACCTTGTCTACCATTAGCTCCGGGTAACTGAGCACTAGGCAGTTTTCATTTCCCTCTCATGTTGTCTTTCAGCCTCCTCGCGCACCATTTCAGCCTCCTCATGCGCCTTAGTGCTAACCCCCCCCCCCCCCTCTCTCTCTTTCTCTCTCTCTCCTTTCAAGCTCTAATGCAGCTTCTCTTTCAGCTCTTTCAACTTCTTTCTCACGTTCAGCTGACCGTATGGCAGCCTCCTCGCGCTTCAACGTAACCTGGCGCTCTAACTCTGTGGCCATTTCTTTCGCCACACGCTTTTGTTCATATTTTACAAATTTTTTTAATTCACTAGCCGCCTGAATCTGTGCGTGAACGCCTGTCTCACCGTGACGAACCGTTTCGTTTTTCTTGGGGTGGTTCTTATCATGAAGGTGTCAGTGACTTTTCCTCAAAAAGTATAATCAACAGGGGTTCACTGAAATCAACAATTTTAATACATATGAAAAATATATAGTAACTTGTGACGTACATGAAATCCAATGAATAAGAAAAACAAAACGCCAATCACACCCGACCCACATAGTTTTGAGTCATTTGCGGGCCCGCGTTCCTTATTGTCGCTGGTTTCTTCTTACTTGTCGCTGGTGTTTGGACGCTGGTCGTCTTTTCACGCACACACAACCGGAACTTCACTCTTTCATTGCCACCGCACGGCCACAAACGTATTGTCTCTTTACAAGATGCCTTTTCTCTGACAAATGACGGAATGTCACTCTACCACTGCCATCACATGGTCACTAATATATCGTCACTTGCCTGGACAGTTTTCACTCAAGCAGTCTCAGAATAATGTTCATACAGGCAAAGCCTACTCTGTCTACGCATCGCTTGCCTTCTACAACACGGGACATCCCCAGCTCCTCGCCTACGACCCACAGTCTTGAAACTGGAATGAAATTTCCGATAAACCCCCCGACTCTTATTCGATCGCAAGGACATTAATTCCCATTTTACTTGCTTATCTTGAACTTGACCGCTACGGATGTGTCTTAATTTAAAATTCTCTTTCGATTTCTTTTAAGTTTGCCGTACTTTGACATTTCTGACAGTCCCTTGTCAAAAATAGGAGAAGTACATATAACGCGGGCATTACACTTGTGTTCAGGATGAATGGGAGATTATCGACACTTGTGACCATATAATTAGATGACTGCTTACCTTGGATGGCTAAACGAGAGTGTCTTTTGTTTGAAGTTTATAAGGCAAGATCGTTGTTTCAGACCAGATAAGCGCTAATTGGCGTTACAGACTCCTACTGTGATTCCTCTCCTTTAAAGGTATCACGTTTGTCTGATTTATCTCTTTTAAGATACACAATGGCTTACTTGGCAAATCGGTTTTTCGGGGTCCGGTATATGATTGTATTTACGCTTTTACCCCAAACGAGAAAAATTATCAAAATTATTTACACCTTTTAAACCACAAAATCGTAAATTTAAGCTATCACCTTGACAATGGACTTAGTTTGCTTACAGATCTGAAAGCTCACGGTCTCGTCGGCGTTTCACCCACTTGTTTCTCTGCTGCCGTCATCGCAGTTCTGTCTTACAAAGTTCAGTACACATTCACTATTTTTTCCATCGCAGGGTTAACTTAGCCTTCATCTATCAAGCAACTGCTAATTCGAAATGTATGTTCTCAAAATCTATTATTATCTGCCAGCTCTTCCCAGCCAAACAGTTCTTACGACAACCCGGTGCTTCATTAATAAACAAAATTGCTGATGATGATTTTTATACCTGGTAAATGCATGCGTGGACATTACGAACAGCCCACGGCAACTGCACTGTATACATGGTAATCAAGTAATTTGGTAAATAAAAGGAGATTTTACTAAAAATTTTTCGCGCAGTTTCAGATTCGATTCGGATTTGATACCGATGTCGACATTGGACCCCTGATTCGATTCGAGATCGATTAAAAGAAATTCCGATTCGCAGGGCCCTAACAGGGTGTAACAACCCTATTTACGCACCTTATTTTATGTTTCACTTTGGACACAGGACTCAGTTTAGTTTACTACTATTTTGTCTTTTTTTTTTGTGTGTGCGTGTGGGAGGGGGGGGGGGGTATTTATTTATTTATTTATTTATTTATTCATTTATTTATTTATTTATTTATTCATTTATTTATTTATTTATTTATTTATTTCAAGGTGATAGCTTAAAGTTGCGATTTTCTTGTTTAAAAGTGTATATAGTTTTGATAATCTTTCTCACTCGGGCTAAATGTAAAGTGTAAAGATTGGTATATGACGGACCCCGAAAACCGATTTGTCACTTAAACAGATCAGCAATAATTCAAGCGCTGCTAATTAAGCATGTCCATCACTGTATTTCTGTTTAAAGCCATAATGGGCGGTCTGATAAGAGATTAAAGCGAGGGAAGTCCAGTGTTCTCCCGCAGTCATTATCGATGTAATATTACGTGTCTGGTCTGTCACCGAATGTCAACATATACCAAAATGCGAGTCTTTCAAAGGAACTTAAAAGCTAATATTAAATTAAGATATATCTAAGCGGCCAAGTTCAAGAGAAGCAATTAAACTGAGAATTAATGTTCTGGCTATCGAAATAAAAATCGGGGAATTTCTCGTAAATTCCATTCCACCCTGAAGTCGTGTGAGACTGTGGGTCGATGCGAGTAGCTGGTGATGCCCCATTCTATAGGTCAAAGGAGGTGCTGTATCGGGGCGAAAGTAAAGGCACATTGTAGTGTGGGGGAGCCACAGAGCTCGTATTTATAGGGACAGTCGGGGGCCAAGTTGTTGTCCATATATGAGAATAGGATCAGAAACACGAAGTACGAGCTCGAGGAGCTATTTGCATTTATGTAAACGGCATTACCTGTTGTAGAAGGCAAGCCATGCGTAGGCAGAGTAGGCTTTGCCTCTATGAACATTGTTCTGAGGTAAATGAAGGGGTGCGTTCAACCCCATTGGTGTCGACTGCTTGAATAAAAAACATCCAGTAAGTGACAATAAGCTCGTGGCCATGCGACGGCAGTGGTAGAGTGACATTCCGTCACATGTTGCAGGAAAGGCGTCCGATAAAGTAACAATACGTTAGTGGTCGTGTGAGGGCCGTGAAAGAGTGAAGTGAAAAGGCGACCAAAGATCAAACCCCAGCGACCAGTATTGGAGACCAGCGACAACAGAGAATGCGGGCCCGCAAGTGACTCAAAAACTGTGTGGGTGGGGTGTGATTGACGTTATGTTTTTCTTATTCATTTGGAATTCATGTAAGTCACAAATGACCATATATATTTATATATATATATATATGTATTAAAATTGTTGTTTCCAGTGAACCAATGTTGATTTATGCTTTTCGAGGAAAAGTCATTAACCCCTTCAGGATAAGAACCACCCCAACATTAACGAAACGGGCAACTTCGTCACGGTGAGGCATATGTTCACGCACGGATTCAAGCGACACTCTTTGAGTTTGGGCTGAATACGAGGTGTGAATCTATTTCTCCCAGCAGCGACAAAGCCCGGTTTCCGATAATTTATTTATTTATTTATTTATTTTAACTTATCTTTTTATTTTGTCTTCTTTCCATACAGAGGTTCCAATTAGAGACATCATACAGAAAAGAAAATTCAAGCCTTGAGGGGAAAGTCGTTATGTAGAAATTTATCCTATCGTCTGCAACGTTGTCATCTCGTGCATTCTGTAACGGCCTCTTCCACGATTTTTTCTTTGTCATCCGTGTGTGGGGCTGTCTCAGTATACATCGAGACGTGGAATAACGTAATCGCCCCCACAAACAAACGAAATCAATAATATTGCAAAACAACTCGATTTCCTTAATCTCGAACCAAACAGGAGCAATGACGAATAACAATGCAATATTGCATTCCCATCTCACACAAACAGAGAATCTGTTTTCTCTGGTGCACGTGTTCGACTCGAGTAAACATTGATGTTGTTGACTCGATGAATATAAAGCACTATTACACCCAGTTAAGACAAAAACATCTCTCTGCTATTGTACACTAGAAAATATTTATGCAAGGATACGGGGATTAACAAGGAAAACTTCACGCCATTGTCAGCCCACCGGCTTAGATTTGTAAATCGAAACTAAGATTGTACATATATGTATGCAATTACTGTGTTGGGAGTTGAAGAAGTGCACAATATTTCAACACATTATCTTTTTAGAATAAATCTTCTCAGGGGTGTAGCCAGCAATTTTTTTAGGGCGGGGGTCGCCCACAATGTAACTCAAGGATGAGAATGTCTGGCAACTAAAAAGACTGAAAACTTGGGCAGAGGCCAAGCCTTGCCCAAAGGTCAAATTGGAGGAGATTATGGGAGGGGATCACCCCCTCCCATAATCTCCTCCAACTTGACCTTTGACCATTTGTGGTCGTCCGGTGGGGGGGGGGGGGGTGGACTCCCCGGAAAAAAAAGTATTCAATATTTGATATCAGCAGTGATCAAAGATTTCATGTTGAGTGAAAGTGAAGCAAATTCAATGTAGGCATGTATTAGATTGTTGTAGAGAATATCGGCCGCAGACATTTGGGATTCGGGGGGGGGGAGTCGTACAACCCCCGTGGCCCTCCCTGGCTACACCCTTGCTTCTTGGAAGTGTAATCGGGGTCGGAGAAACCTCGACATCCGATTCGGTTCGAATTCATTTTATTGATTTGATTTCATTCGAAATTCGTTTCTTACACAATGTAATATTAGCTGAGGCGGACTGGTATGATATGCTTGGTAAATTCGGAGGGTTGGAATATGTTAGGGGTTGAAGAGGAAGATCGGAGGATGAGAATACCGCAGCTTGAACACTAAAAAAGAAAGACCAGCCGGTATTGGTATATTTGTTGGCACAAGATTAGACCCTTTTCGCATAATGAACGACGACTGGTAAAAATTACGAATATTATCGTTAATTCATCCAGAGGTTAAAAAAAAACTTTTCGCAGTATTGACGACTACGAGTCCGTTTGTGTTTCGCAATTTTCTCGTGTTGCGCGGCGACAAATGATTTGATTGCCAGTAAGAGATAGAAATTTAGGCCACATGGCGAGTACAGTTTTAGGACATGATTAGAGTGCGGAAAAAAAATATGATCGCATCATTTTAATTTTGGCATTCAAATATCTTTGTCAATTACAGCCCTTCTGACTGCTTTTTCTGACCCGAAAACAGGGGGTCATGGAAAAATAAGAGAGAAAAACTGACAGGAAGGGAAGTACCGGTCATGTGCACATATTTTTCGGGGATTTTCCAACAAAAACACACCAATAGCCAATTGTACTTTTTAGATCCAAACGTCATCAAATCAACATCTTTATTTTTCTGGAATATTCAACAATAATGTAAGATGCCAGTAGAATTCTTCAAACGTTTATTGAAACGATATATTTTCCTAAGACTGCTTAGTTTTGGAGATTGCATCGTTTCCAACTTTTCAAGGTGGGCATCTCTGATTCAAATATTTAGTACAGTCATGCCCTTTGACTCGATCTGCCTCATCATCTCGGGTAATCTTGCACACAATGTGAGTGGGACAACAAAGGTTGAAAAATGAATTAATGCATTTGTACGGCGACGAAGATGTTAACAATCTTAATTAATTGATGGCCTGTGAATTTCAAGCACACTTTATAGCTCGATGTGGAAGAAGTGGGCACAAATCTTGCCCAGCCTCGTTTTCAGTTTTTCAGTATCACACTGTGTGCGTGTTTGTCAGTATCAAGAGTATCACAATCCATCTGATCCTGCGGGATGCATTTGATGACCGAAATCGTGTCCGTGTCAATGATAGGCTCTTAATAAAGTGTTTTTATCGCCCTTCTCCAACCCAAACACACATATTTATAAACCCCTTACGCCGCACTCGTCACGATTTTTCCAATTTCTTCTCATGGGGTCCTAAGCGGGTCAGACCCCCCCCCCCCCCCTCCTCCACTCAACCACACACGCCCATACTTCCGTTTTGCTTCCATACTCTCTGCACAAAGGAGTGGCGTTACTTGATGTGATCTCTAGCCGGTGATGAAAATGACTCTACCAGTATTGTTGTGATGAGATTACCCCCAGAGTTCGATATTAGAAACAAATCTACACTTCAGTTACCTAATATTCCAAGTTGTACTGACAGCCATTTTCGCAAAAAAGTCCCTTTGCACAGAGTTTAGGCCATCTTGGCGCAAGGAGTTTTGCACTGGACCACATTCACGCAAGAGACATCGCTCAGCGAAGATTGAGTATAACGAGAAATAACTGAAAACTGCTTTAGGTACACCTATATAGGAACAAGCGTTTTCATCTGCTTGTATGTAATGCAGTTGAGCATACAGTGCAACTGAAGAATGAAAGGGGAGTCATATTTTATGAAGAGGTATTGCTATATGATGTTGACAAGAGCAAGGAAGGGCGTTGTTTGAATAGTAATATATGTTCAGGGAAGGAGACAGCATTTCAAACTTGGGGGTGGGAGGCACGGTCACACAGGGCCGCCTACACGCTGAGATGTATTAGCGGTGGCCCATGCGCCTTAGTGCCATGATAGGAAATTAGGAATACAATACTAGACAAAGCTATGTTTCGGACTTCTATATTCAGAAAGAATGAACACTTTTGGCACCACATTTAACAAATTTTCAAAAAAGAAACGCAAAACGGGCATAGTCACGATAACATGGCAAATTTTAGAGAATATCGTGATGAAGTATGGCTGTAGATATGGTTAACGACATATCGTGGTGGTCTAAACATTATGTAACATTTTGGACAATGGGGCATAATTTCGGCCACCGTGACCCCAAAAATATTGGAAATTAACAAAACAAAGTTTCCACTGAGTGAATACCTGATCATGAAGTTGCACGCTCAGAACATGCGAGCTGAGCGTGTTGGGGTATAAATGGACATGGAAATCGGTCGGAATTCTCACAGTGTTAAAGGGATCTTTCTCAAGCAAAATGCCGCGTTTGACCGAAGCTCAGAGAAATAATGTCATTGGCCGCTTGGAAACAGGCAAATCAGCTTCGAATGTAGCGACAGTGTTCAATGTCTCACCGAGCACCACCACACGCCTGTGGAACCGATACCAAATCCAGGGGACAACACAGGACCTCCCAAGATCCCGAGTAACCACCCCAGCTCAGGTCCATACATCTAGTTAAGTCAATCGCGGGACAGAACAACCACCGCGACCTCTACAGCTTCAACGCTACCAGGCCAGCGGAGGATTTCAGATCAGGCCGTTCGAAGCCGTCTACGCGGGGCAGGTCTACGTGCTAGACGGCCAGTTCGTGGCGTCATTTTGACGGCGCAGCATCGTCAACCGCGACTTCAAAGGTGTCAGATGAACAGGGCATGGCCTCATCAGAAGGAGAACGGCATGGTTCAGTGACGAGTCACCATTTCTTCTTCGCCGAGTTGATGGACGATGCCGTGTGTACAGACGTCGTGGAGAACGTTTTGCGCGTGGCTGCGTTCAGGAGGTGGACAGATTTGTGGTGATAGCGTTATTATGTGGGAAGCCATCTCACACACTGGTAGAACGGACCTCGTCTGTGTTGAAGGTAACTTGACGGCGCAGAGGTACAGAAATGAAATTTTGCATCCACACGTGCTCCCCGTTATGCAGAATGCCAACGCCGTTTTCCAGCATGGCAACGCCCGACTGCACACAGCAAGGCTCACGACAGCTTATCTACAGGATAACAACATCGAAGTCCTGCCCTGGCCCTCCAGATCGCCAGATTTGAACCCGATCGAACATCTAGGATCAACTGGATCGACGTGTGTGGCAACGTCAACCGCAACCTCAGACGTTACCGCAGTTGACGCAAGCGTTGCAGGAAGAGTGGGCCACCATACCTCGAGCTTTCATCCGGAATCTAATTGCTTCAGTGAACAGAGGGTGCCAAGCAGTTTTTGACTCAGATGGCGGTCCACTAGATATTGAGTTTGGATGACGTCGGACTCGTGACATTAACGTCTGAAACGTCTCCATTTGTGTTTCATTCATCCATCAAAACTTTGGTTATGAATTGATTTCGTTCTCTATCTCATTATCCCATAACGCGGAAACGTCCCTCATCACAGAAAACCCGTTTTGCGTTTCTTTTTCTTTTTTACAGTATATATGCATTTTGCTCGAGTGTAAAGGCCCCACTAGAGACAAAGCAAACCAGGGAATCTCCAGTTACATCTTAATAGTAAAGAGTCTGTGCATTCCCTTCCTGCTAATTCCCAATAAGAGGGAAATGACGGGTTGGTAAGGATAATGTTGATCGACACACACCTTTTCATAGAATTCTCTAAACCTCTCTCTCTCTCTCACAAACACACTTTACATACATACATACTCACACGCGCGCTCGCGCACATACTTTCTCTCGACCCCCCCCCCCCTCTCTCTCTCTCTCTCTCTCTCTCTCTCTCATTCTCATTTTCTCTCTCTCTCTCTGTCTCTCTCTGTCTCTCTCTCTCTCTCTCTCTCTCTCTCTCTCTCTCTCTCTCTCTCTCTCTCTCTCTCTGCCTCAGCTATTCTAGAAAAAGGTAGGGACACGTACCCCTCTCTCCGGTTCATACATCCCTGGATGTAATCAAAAATCCCTCCCTGACATCTCGATGGGAACTGTTCTCATTTGTGACTTCAAATGGAAACATTCCCTTCATATACCCAACACACGGCAAAACCTTCACCATCAGCTTTCTGAAAAGTGCAAGAGATTTTTCCATCTCCACACGGCTTTACATTCTTTGAACCGCGAAATCCCTGAAGCCAAGCTACTGGAGCATAAGGAAGGGGAAGCAATTTTCACCCACACATTGCTGATAAAATAGTGTACTTTCGCCATTAATGATAATGGCATCTAGTAACTCCATCACAAAGGTAGAGAAAGGAACGTTCCGCTTCCAACCCCATTATCTAGACAAACGCCAGCAGGGAAGCATTTCAAGTGCCGAACGTGTATTGAAATTGTTATTTTAACAGTGGGGATTTTGAAGTTTGATTAATAAACGTCATGTGATATTTTGGAAGAGGTTGCACTGTATTACGTAAAAGAAAATGATAGATTTAGTTCCAAAGGATTAAAAAAAATTTTAAATTAGGCGTAATATCAAACATTATTATTATAAAAGTGGTGATCTTAAGTCTCAACTCTTAGAGGCCGGGGAATCAGAATGGATTTATTGAACATGACACACTGCGAAAAACTTACAGTAAAGCAGGTGCTTATAGTCAAGTGTCGTCTGCCTTTTCAGGCAGACGACACTTGACTAGAAGCAGTTGTTAAGTGTTTAATTCTCCCCCAGCCCAAAGATGGCCGAACCGTCACAGTCGGATTACCTGCAGTATTACATCACAGGAATGAAAACCGACTCCTGGCTTCTAAGAGTTAAAATGGTTGCGACGAGTATCTCAAAGGTGTCCATTATTGCTTGCAAGATGGTCGCAACAAAATATGATTATGTTTTTGCTAGAATACATTTAGCTATTCCCGGCCGTGTTGACGTTTGCATCCTTCGTATAATGTGTGCAAAACTTATGTTGGTTTCTGGTACTTTCATGTTCCTAAACTTGTCAATCTGCTAAAGATATCTGAAATGAGAAAATGAGCTCAGATTTTTAAAGAAAAATTTCACCTTCGAATGTCTGTTTATGTGATTACTCTCTTGGATGACATTGTTGTTTTGTGTCGAAACATTTCGTTCGCTCAAGCTCGTTCCCGTGCCATCATCAGGAATACGTAACTACCAATCAGATACGTTTTTGTATGCCGTGGGATAGATTACTTGCGTGGTTTTCTTAACATATTTATAACGTTGAAAACACACAACAATTGTTCAAAAATAGTACTCAACAACGTTCGTTTGTATGCGCAGAACAGAAAGGTTCCTGGAATACTTAGTACTTACGAGCCCGTTACGAGACGTCAAAGAAGTAAATAGAGGATATCGGAATTTTTGAATGCAAAGTCACCATTGGAACCACGTAGGAAACTATTCAGAATTGGCTTTGTAGATTCCTTACGTCGTTGAGTACTCCTCGTAATTCAGCAGCATTTTTGTGCACTGGATTTCTTGTTAAAAATCGTAGGACTAGTGACTTAAACGATATATATTTACCCATGCAAAATGTTGTGGCAACCAACTGATAGCTGTTCCGGCTAACCGTTTCAGTACCAGGTGTTGGAAGACATCACCAGAACTCCGCGCTGCAAAGCTAGCACATTTAAGGGCATGTGGGCTCTCATTTTTCCACGAAGATCGTTAAGATGAAAGATCTGCAGAAGTTCGAATATACTGCCTTCCCTTACCTGCGTTTCTAGGAGTTGATTTTTTGTATTATACCAGGATTACTGTGCATATTCAACGTAACGCGGTACCTGCATTTGTTGGAGTTGGTTTTTGTATTTTATCAGGATTTTTGTCCATATTCAATGTTACGCAGTAAAATAAAGACATTGGGAAATAATCTAGATACACCACGGATGAAATCTGGATTACGCTCAAGAACGTCATGTAAGAACGCATCTGATTGAACGTTACTCGTTTGAGTGACGCTAAGACGTGAATGAAATGCTTCGACACATAACAGTGTCAAGCAAGAAAGTTATCAGACCGCCGAAGGTGATATTTTGTATTTACAAATATCAGCTCCATTCTCTTAATACAAGTTTAATCGTTATATAAATACAGTACACAACTCAAGTAGAGTACGGGGAATAGGAATTAACGGCCACTGATGGAGTTTTTCTTGTATTTCATGCACGCCGAAAGCGCTCGTGAAATGCCAAAAAAAAATCGACATCAGGTCGTTCATTCTTTTCCCCCAGAACTTCGCCCTCGTTGTGTTCTGTCATATTATGTAGTGTTTGTTTTTTTTTTACCGTCATCGCGGTTGGGCTCGGCTATGGAGAGCAGAAGTTCCGTGTAAATTGTGTTTTTCGGGATACTATGTTCGTGCCCACCCCATCATTTTAAAGCCAAACTTATTATGCCCGTTCACAACCTTGTTCAGCTCTATCAACAAAAGTGACTTTAAATTACAATCCACTAAAGCTAGTTTGACAGACCTCTCCCAGGCGCAGCTCCCTCTACAAGATATATATTTTATTCCTAGTTTCTTTTGGGTAGGGATTGTCGCAGGCTGGTGGACAGTCTTGACACCAGTGGGTGGGTATTCAAGGCGCAACTTGCTTTATCTTGTAAACGAATGCTTTGTTTCCTCGGCGTTTTCTTATTCGAATTTTTGGGCCAGCAATGCGATATTTTGGGAAAGCAGAATACAGGGCCTTGATACATTGAATGTCGACTCTTCTGGGCTATCCGGGTGATGATTTGCGATATCAAATAGTATAATGGTCTTGATGTTAATATGTGGTGTGTGACATAAAACAATATTGCATCGCGACATATCGTGAATGGAAACTGCTTCATTTTTAGATGCATTTTTCCAATGCCAGTAGGAAGTTTATTTATAGCAAGATGAGCAAAAGTAAAATAAAATGAAACTATTTTACATATTACCATTCCACAATGGGTGCTTAACATTCTTCATTCTAGGTGTATGTAGTCAGTGGCGTTTATCTTTATTTGTAAAACATAGTGACCGCACGGCAAATACTCACCGAAGCTCTTTGGCTACCAGTCTAAATCTGTATGGAATTCGATGTTATTGTGGGTATTTGTTTACCCACTTTTCGTGGAGTTTAGACTACCATTGATGTAATGTGCTGTTTCTTCATTTGTAGAGACGTGCAGATATTCTTTAGTGCTCCACCTCTGGCTTTTATACGATGAGAATGGAGCTGATGCTTCCTATGTGCTTTGTAGTTTTGATTTAAAGGCCACAACTGTTTTTGATGAGATTGTATCATCTCTCGGTGTGTTCCAGCCAATGACTTTTTTCACGAAGAATGAATGTTGATAAAAAGGAGTTGGTGTTTGTGTAATGTTAAAGCATCAACTGTTATTTTCGATGCGTTTGTGGAGAATGTTTGACATATTGTTTGATTTTGATGTTGCGAATTGGATTTGTTTTGGAAAGGAAATTTAGGGCTGGTAAGCTGGTATAGATCAACGCTAGTCGGATATATTTCCTTTTGTTTGCGAGTGTTTGGAGTTCCAGTTCTTGTGGCATATTTTGTATGCAGCCTTCCTCTCTGGTTCTGTAGTCGCCTTTTATGAATCTTTTGGCACTTCTTTGGATCTCTCCAGGTTTATCTATGTCGCACTGACGGTATGTGTCCATACTGCTGAGTCGTACTCCATTACTGATCTTACTAGTTACTAGGCAAATATATGCTGTTTTATTGTAACTCAGTGGACAGTGTCGGGGGGTTCTTGTCAATAAACCAAGCGTGGCATTTGTTTTCTTTTTGACTAAAGGGATATGATTATTTCATTTGAGATCTGATGCTATCTGAATGCTTTGGCAAGGGTTATCTTGCACTTCTTTCAGTATGTTTTACTTCTCCGTTAACGTTAATGGTTGATGAGTATAACTGCATACCCAGTGTTTGGTCAATTTCTCTAGGTTTTCCAGGTCTTGCTGCAGTTTGCCATGATCTCCAAATGTTTTTTTTTTGTTCGATATAGGGAGAAATCGTAGACGAATGGTCTGGCTGATGATGTTACTGGTTCTGGAAGTCCATATATGCGACATGCGAATTGAAGAGGTCCAAATACAGTACCTTGTGGCCCTCCTAAATCGACATGTTTTTCGCTTGAATTCTCCCCTTCTCCTACTGTGCTCATAGTTTTTGTTGTGAGGCAAGATGTAAGCCAAGACTATATATTTCCTCTGACACCATAATGATGTAGCTTAAGTAATAATTTCCATGTGGTACTGTGTCAAAAGATTAGGAGAAACCCAGGATGGCAAAACCCGTTCGGTTTCCTTTGTCAAATTCCCCCAAAAGGTCATGCAGGTCTGTGAGTAGTTGGACTTCACACGACATTTTGATTTTACGCATCGCCAGAATGGTTTAGCGTTGTTATTATTTATCCCATCTATTATCCGTCCGTTTATGTATTTCCACTCGGCTCATCTTAGTTGTTTTTGTGTTTTTTGCATTATTTCTGCTGCAACTTGGAGTTGTTCCAGTTCTTTATTCTCTTTGCTTTCTTGTACAGTTTGGCTTTCTTTTTGATGACGTTCTTGTCCATGGCCTTTGCGACCTTTATGTTGATTCTATTTTCAAATGGAATAGGCCTGCATTTCGAGAATGGTTAATTTTCATCCGGGATATTTCCTAATTGTTCAATCACATCTTGTAGAGATGCTTTAATTTTGCCTATTTCCTCGTATGTGTCTGTTGTTAGTCTCATGTATTGTTTAATTTTCGACATCAAGTTGCATGTTCCAATCCAAACGTACAGCCTAGTGTCCCCTTGATCTGTGATTTTTCTACCGATGTTTGACCTGTGCCACTTGGACTTTTTGTACCACTTTTATTCCACCAGATGGTTTCTCATTCAGCGGGATTAATTACATGACTCTGAAGCCATTTTCCTTTTCTGTTTACAAGGACTAAAGGTTGGAGAAGGCGTTTACTGCTGGAGGCGTTCTGACTTAGTCGACAAACTTTCTGAATATATTTTCTTGTGGAAGAATCTGGATGCATGTTTTGGTGAAGTGGGTACACCGATTGACCAGCTCGTTTTTGCCTACATAATTAGAACCTGTTACTAAATTTTAAATGTTGCCAAACTTGAGTTGGTGAGATGGTTAAGATGTTTGAGATTCTAAAAGTCCATCCGCGCCCTCTTGCTCGTGACCTCTTCCCCCATTTTCTCCAGCATACTATATATACGATCGAGCAACTTTTCGTGCGTTGATTCAACGAAAATGAATGTTTATGGTATGTTTTAGATTCACTCGTCTGGAATATATCAGATATAAATCTTAGATTCGCTTTTCCGTCCAATTAAAAAATCCCAGACGAGTGAATCTAAACACAGATGATGGGCTATTTAAGGGCTAGACTGGTTCCCGGTCATAACAACGTCAAATCCTTACATTATGTGACTAGTGACCTGAGAACTTGGTACTCCACTTAACGAGCAATCTGGGAGCCACTGCATTTATTGTGATGTCGCGTTATCAAACCTGAATGTATTGGGAGCTGAATGGTGGTGAGTCTCGAATATGGAATGTCTTGAGATGACATTTTTTGTTTTTAAGGCATGTTTCATGAAGGAAAGTTTAGGTGATTTAAAATTCTTATCCTAAGTTTTGGGAACACAATTAATTTTTCTTATTCGAATTGTACCAAATTTGATATTTTTATAAACTTAATACTTTAAATAGATCTTTTCTACTTCAGATACATATATTTGTACTGCAGGTCACGCGAATAGATCTTCCTCCGCTGTGGAAGCATATTGCTTTTATTACACCCCTGTTCTACGAAATCTCCATCTACATCAACACAAAGCCATGCGGGAAATCAAAATATGTTCCGCACATATGTGCGGAACGGAAATCGTTGACGGACTGTTTTTATAAAGAAGCGAAATTTCACTGGCATTTTCTACAAATCGTGCACCACAATTACAATTTGAATCGCTAGCCACTAGGCACATAGAACACATTAGAATTCAAGGGACGAAATAGTAGCACAGGTTCCCCTCGCAAATTTGGATGGCGATAAAATGTCTTCTTTTTGTTGATAGTCGTCAAATGAATTGCTGAGAATCCTTTTAATGATTGTTTTTATAGACGTGAAGGCGTGTAATAAACACAGGATGACACGCGTTTGTGAATGGGTTAATCAAGACAGTACGAGTGCCAGTGCAGAAGGATAAAACGAGAGGCCGCATTTATCCTTCTGCGCAGGCACTCGTGCCATATCGATTAACCCATTCACATAGGCGTTCCCATCGCCAAGTTACGGCATGATTTTTTGGGACACATCGGCGTTAGTAATGAAACATAATTTATGAAGTGTAGAAGACTTTATCGATAAAGTCCATTCAAAACAATTTCATCATGGAATTCAATTCACCATTTTCAGTTCGGTACACAAAAATCTTTCAATATTTTGTTTACTGCTGAGAATGGTGTATACCAAATATTATCTGTAGAACATATAGAAGTGTTGAGACCTAGGATGAGGAAGAAAATGGATTAACCCTTTACCCAACGCAGACGATTTCAAAATTCATTATTTTAAATATCATTTTTTAAATTTTTTCAACAAATTTCAACAAAACCATATCATGTGACCCCTCTTTGGAACGAGCTCGACGAGCTCGTTCCAAAGAGCGGTCACATGATATGGTTTTGTTGAAATTTTCGAAAAATAATGTTTTTTCAGCTGCTGAATTTGCATATTACGCGGGCGGATGCGGGCGATTCGTTGGGTAAAGGGTTAAGGAAATTCGATTTTTCTAGAATTTCTCTTATTAAAACCTTTAATATGATATTACAAAATAATAGCTTTCAAATAGGTTCAAAACCTTTTATTGGAAGAGACTATTAAATCTCGTGATAGATGGTAACAATTTTTATGGCCAACATAAATTTTCTTGAACTTACATTTAATAATATTAAAGTTCAGTCTAGCTCTGAGCTCGGATGTTGACGCATTAAACAACCCGTGGTGACTACACTGATGCTATGCTGGTTGTAGCACACAGTCAGAACACTCTCGGAAAGATTCTCTCATCGGTGTGTAATTTGGAAGTGTTCAATCACTACAAGTCAGTGGCGGATTTAGATTGTGGCGTTAGTATCGCTTGCCACGATCGAAAAAAAACATATACTGTCCACTGGCATGCTTCAGATAAGAGATGATTGTTTCCATGTTTCTCAATGTGTTCTCGTGATTTTCATCAATATATATACAAATACAAATGTACAGTAATCGGAATTATACAATAACATGAGTTTCGAGGACGTTGAGCTCCATTACTGAACCGCCATCTGTGATTTAGCAGCGCAGTATTCATCAGTGGGCTAATGGGTGTGGTGCTGCTAATCACAGGTGGAAGTCCAGTAACGGAGCCAAACGAGGATTGAGAAAATCATGTTATTATTATTATCAATACTTAGAAATTATAAGAACGATTTCCGATCCTTTTAGATTTATATTGTTTCTTGAAAAGAATCAATGTGAAACACCATTTTTAAGCCATCTTAGGCTGAACACTTTATATTTATCTCAATCAACACCAATGAAATGTAAACAGATTTCCAGGAAGGCGAAATAACGTCATGCGCAGAACGTCAGCGTGTGCTTGTCGGTCTACGTGCGCTAATGACTAAAAATAGTAATTAGCTTTACAGTCTTTCTTTCAAGTTTATTATGCTCCCTTACGGGCTGTGTAAATTAGTATTAACATGAAGGTAGCGCACAATGAACTGATAATGCAGTGCTGCCACCGTGGACTGGTCACTTTCCACGGGTGGGCAATAGTTTCACGAAAGCAATAATATTAGATTCCAAAAACTAATTATGGAAATAATCATCAAACACTTTATTAAGGAAGCACCGGGTACAACCCGGTGCTTTATTAATTAAAAGTTTGCTGCTGATGATTTTATTACCTAGTAAACGCATGCGTGGAAATTACTGCCCACGCGTGGATTATGGCAAGTCCACGGCGACTGTACTGTAATTGTCTTTAATATGACCAATAAAAAGAAAATGGCCCAGCACATTCTAAGGGATTCGTGTTTTTGCAAGACAAAATTCTTAATTGTTTCTGTATACTTTTACTGGGTGTTTCCTGACTGTGCGATATCTTTGAAATCCTCTAAGAAGAGGATATGATACACCATAGTATTTACATTTTCAAAAAGTATAACGGATGCTACAAAATAACTTGCATGTTGTTATTGGTGACAGAGTGTAAGTAGTTATATAGGGGATCTCTAACGAGTCGCGATTTCATATGAAAATGATGTACCGAGTTCTTTAAAATCGACCTGAGCCGCTGAGATTTGCTGAAACCCAGCTCAATTTTAGTGACCGAAGTTCAGAAAGTTCATGTCAAATCATGACAAATTTGAGATTCTTTTTATTACATAATGTGCAGTTTAACCCTTTACCTAACGTAACGCTCAAAACCGGCCAACGCTATTCACAAAATCGCCAATTAATTTTCATTATTTTTTTCATTTTTTGTCTCAAAAACATAGGTTATGACCCCTCTGTGGAACGAGCTCGACGAGCTCGTTCCAAAGAGGGGTCATAACCTATGTTTTTGAGACAAAAAATGAAAAACTTTAGTTATTCAAGAGTTTTGTTTGCAAGTGTCGTCTGCTTTCCATGTTAGGTAAATGGCTAACATTTTACCTAACGTGACGACTAAAACTGGCCAGCACTATTCACAAAAATCACCTGCCAAATTTTATTTTTACTGCCTTAAAAACATATCTCATCACCCACACTGGAATGAGCTCGAGCTCGGCCCAATGACGGTGCCATAAGCTATGTTTTCGGGAGGGGAAATGAAAATATATATTTTTCAGGAAAATGCTTTCTGAAAAATTAATGTCGTCTGCTATTTGTGTTAGGTAAACAGTTATTGAAGCATCAAAGAAGGTTAATTCAATTCTACTTCCGAAACCAACTCATTTGCAATGTTACGACGTCTACGGTGGTGTCTGACGTCATGTTCGTATTAGACGTGTTGTGAACGATATTTCTGTAAAGATCTCTTTGAGTATGTGACAAATCTTTATAAACTGCAACATGGTTCTGTATAGAGAAAACAATCGCGATTGGAGTGTAAAACGAGAGGATTCGTAATGAACGCTTTAGTATTGCAGATAACGCTTTGATGCACTTAAGAGTCGATATATTTATGAATTTCCTTAAAACTTTCTCCTTCAATATTTCCATATGAAACACAAACACGATGTTGATGTCTGTTTTTGCAGGTTAGAGTTATCGCCCTTTTTTAAACTGGGACGCACAAATGTCACTTTTTATTCGTCTGGGTTTGTAAACAATTGTTTATAAAAACTGATTTTTTGAATTCTGGAGTTTGTTTCTACCAGAAGTAGGGGTGCGCGGTGGCTCAGTGGTAGACTTGGACTTCTATGCTAGAGGTCCTGACTTCGATCCCCGTTGTGTCCTTGGGCAAGGCACTTTATCCCGGTTGCCTACATGGGTGCACGATGACGTTGTGTACTAAGCCGTACTACACGTCGATGGTGCACATGTCTTCAACCACTGTAACCCTGTTTGAGCGGAGCTTGAACAGAGTTAGAATGTTGAGGAGCCGATGCTCGGTGGTTCTCTCCGGGTATTCCGGCTTCCTGCACCCGTAAAACTGTCACGGTCACGATTAGCCATAGTGCATAAGAATGTGACCTTAAACACCAATAAAAAATAAATAATTCTATCAGAAGTGTGTGGCGTTTATCCGATCGTTACCATGTTTTTTTTCAAACCAGCGTAAATCTGCAAACGCCTTGCACTTCACACGGATGACGAATTTATTTTATCATCACTTCCTTCAACCTGAAAATAAACTGCAGTTTAGTGGAATCGGAATATAACCTTTCACATTCTGTTTGTTTTAATTAAATTAATAATAGATACGTCGGAATAATTAATAAGTACCTTCACATTGATGAAATATCAGCGGGTTTAACACTGTGATAAAACAGCGGACGAAAACTAAAAATGCTATCTAAATAACATTTTGAAGAGAACGAAGTAAGTGATAACTCCACATTAAAATATAGTTCCATTAGTAACCTGATTTTATATCATGAATACCACAGAACTAACGGTATAAACTTGAAGAACAACATTCTTAATTTTAATGTTTATACCATTGTCATATACTATTTTATGAATTTTTTAATGTCCATGTTTTAAACCAAGGGGTGATTTGTCGAAGAATGTGAGGACATTATTTACATAGTCACCAGATTTCAGTCTGTCGGGAAATAAAGTAGATCCCGGGGTAAAGCTATTCGGAAACAATTCTATAAATAAAATGCATCATCCAGGAAGTGACACCATTCTGTACCCCAATGATCGTCGAAATTACAACAGAACGAAGAGGATCACTGCACTTTAATGTATTTAGGCGTATGCACTCTACTTAACAACAAACCGAGACAGTGGAAAAAGACGAAACCACTTGGCTTCACTTCTACGCAAGCTATTCTTTTGGGCACAAAAATACGAAAGGTTGTGAACATACATACAGAGAAAATGACTTGCATTTCGATATTCGATGTTCGTCGTTTTGGGGTTTTTTTTAGAAACAGTGTGTGATTTGGGAGGAGAGTATTCTTGTGTTGCCTGCAATTGTCCCTTTCTGTCCAAACCAGGCCCAAATGCAAGGCACACAAGTCATTTTAATCAGATACTGTAGGCGTTTTAGAGAAAGTGGAATGGCAAATTTGGATCGCAAAACCCATCCTCCAACATTGCAATATGAGGTATCCAGTACAGTATAAACAGAATCGTCCACGAATATCGTTTTCAGTTAAATATATACCAAACGAGTAAAACCTCTAGGATTTTTTGAAGCATCGTCGATCATCCACTTACAGCATAACGTACAGCACAGTCGCTGTAGACTGGTCGTAATCCACGCGTGGGCAGTGATCTCTACGCATGCGTTTCCCGGGTAACAAAAACCATCAGCAGCAAAATTTTAATTAATGAAGCACCGGGCTGTACCCGGTGCTTCATTAATTAAATATTTGATGATTTTTCCTATAATTACTGTTTGAAATCTAATATTATTGCGTCCGTGGAAACATTGCCCATCCGTGGGAAGTGAACAGACCACGTACTGCAGAGCCCAGCGAATCCCAGATTTCAGGTCGAATTCCGAATCGAATTAGGCAGAGGATTTCGAATCTCGAATCTGATCTTCTCACGCCTTTTCAAATTGTATATAATACGTCTTCTTATGACCGTAAATATTGCCAGTGGCAACTTGACTCTTGGACTCAACAGCGACGCGTCTGATTGGGCAAATCAATCAAAAAAGCGGAATATTGCAGAACGGAATTAAAGTAGTTTCAGATGCGGAATCTCCTTGGACTCTTCTTCGACTCTTCCTCTGTCATCAGGTCTCTTGTACAGGAGACCTGATGATAGAAGAAGAGTTCAAGAGGAGACACTTGGTAGTATGAAAGCAGAACCTTCTTCAACTATTATCAGATAGTCTGTACAGGAAGAAGACTTCAAAAGGAGACGTTAGATGGAATTTTAAGAATACATCGTCGATTCGAAAATTATATTACCGAATCAGTGTGTCTCGAATCGATTCATCTGGACGATTTTGAATCGAATCTAATTTCGAAGTTTATCAGTGCCCTAACATAACGTGTAAGTTCTTGTAAAAGGCAGAAGACTAACAAGTTATAACAAACTGTAGTGGAATTTTGGGTTCCAAATCCAATCATGCATGTGGCATGATAAGTAACTCTTTAACTACTGTAGACCTTCTGCCCTCACTCTCAAAAGTTCTTGTAAAATTACAACGAGCTCGTTCCAACGAGGTGTCATAACCTATGTTTTTGAGACAAAAAATGAAAAAAAATAGTTATGCAAGAATCTTTTTTGCAAGTGTCGTCTGCTTTTCAGGTTAGGTAAAGGGTTAATGTATAAAAGGAGGTAATGACTCACCCTAAGCTAGGCAGAAATCTCAAAGGGAAGGGGCATATCCGAGGTCAGGAGGCACCAGATTGCCGATGAATCGGGGGTTCGGGGTGCTAAGGGTGTGTTAAGATGGGTCCCCCGGAGGGGGGTGGGGATAACACAAAGTAGCTATAGGGAAACAGGTCCGTTATTACCTGGTAGGTACTCTCCTAAAAATGACGAACGTCACTCATATCTAATGGGTACTGGAGGAAAGCTGGGTATATTTGGGAGGGAACCCCATTGTGGGGCTGGGTGTAGCAAAGTAGTGTGTGGGGTGCTACTTGTTGTTTCAAATGTTTCGGGAACATCTTTTCAACACAATCCTGCGGGGTTCAATGTTAGGTGGGAGGGGCACCCTCACTTATTTGGGAAAGCTGCCAATCTGGTAGAAGTGAGTTTGCGCATTCGCTGTTGAGTCGAATACTGGCGCCATAATGTATTTGTATGGCGGGGGTATTTCAGGTTTGAAATATATGGGATGAGCGTATTTGGCATGCGTAATAGGCGATGTCATCTGGGAGAGGGGTCACATGATATGGTTTTGTTGAAATTTTTTGAAACAATTTAAAAAATTATATTTAAAATAATAAATTTTGATATCGTCTGCGTTGGGTAAAGGGTTAAGAAAGATAAATGAATAAACTGTTAATTCAGGTGACCCATAACAAAGACACACGATTTTGCCTATTGCCTTTACATTATTTGATAGGCGTGATTTCCGTCCGGTCTGTGTCTTCAGATAGCGATTTTGTTGAAAACGACGCACTGAAATGATAAACCACAACACCTGTGCGAACTACCAAAACAAGCGCGGACTGGGAAAATAAAGTTACCGGAAAAGCACCAAGGGCCCTCAGACCCGGAGAAAATTTAGATTTTTCGAACTCAAAGAACGCTGCTTTCCTGCATCTGATCGATCAGTGGCAGTCCACATAAAGGCATTTCGATGACATTTTGTATGACCTTCGTCGTTCAATTGACAAAAATCGTTGCTACAAAGGGGTCCAGGATCCATCGGGCTGACTTTTGATCGGACCAATGGGAGAATACTTGGATTTTTCGAACTGAAAGAATGCTGCTTCTTGCATCTGAGCGATCGGTGACAGTCGAGACTGCTGGTTTATCGAAATGCCCTTTACGTGGACTACCAATGGCAGTCCACACAGAAGGCATTTCTATATATCGATAGTTACGGTGATCAGATCCATTTCGCCTTTTGGTCCTTTTCACGAAATTTCATGCGCCAATAGGACTGGTGTTGGAGTGCGCCAATTTTGGAGGCCCGGGAAATTTCCCGGTGGACCATATGGCCAGCCCGCCTCTGTACCAAAAGTATATTTTGGTGCCAACTGCTGTTTTGTTGGTGCCAAACGAATCTATTTAGTGCTGTTGGCACCATTGGCATCCGATAGCGTGAACACTTTTAAAAATGTATGTTTCAATCGTTTTGATGACTTGGTTACTTCCACGGTGTCAAGCGTATTAGCATCTTATGAACCCCTTTATTACGTCGTGAAGATTGAGAACGTTTAATTAACAAACAGGATACAGGACACTAAGTTAAGTCCTCAGCAAACAATCTGTTATAACAAACTCGCCATCTTGGCGTCTTCTTACTGTAAACCACAATCGCTCGTTTAAATTGGTCAATGAAAAAAGAATCTGCGTCCGTTCTCTGACGGTTCAGATATCCCCGACAATTACAACAACAAGTCATTACATAATGAGAATTCGGTTAACTTTTTACCTGAAGAATTGACCAGGCCCGCCCAACACTATATATTCTGCTCAAAATATCACATTATCATACTTTGCGGAAGAGTCGCAAAGCAACTTTGCGCACGCATTCTCGTTTTAAAATTCTCTGCTGTGTTAGAATGGATGCTTCGACGAATGCCTGTCAGTACATTCGAAATTACATCACCCTTTACACAGGTGTGAGCAGAAGAATGTCGGTTTAAACTACCAACCTGTATAGTGCTGTGGTGGCACGGGTGGTCTCCAGAGGCTGGTTCGGGGGAGGGTTCCCTCACTTAATTTCCTACTGTTCCATCTCCCCCGGACTGTCGAACATGCAATAAAATCATTTGCATGCCCACTCGGCTTAGGTGAGCATTTTTCATTTGCTACGTGTGATTTCCAACTGCTGACAAAAGTCCGAATGCACCCTATTCCCTTGCGTTCGAAATATATGACCTTTGGAGTAGAGTTAGAAATCGCCTCTTGAGTGCAACAAGGCACCATCTGCAATGCGTCAGCATTGTAGCTGGTGCCCTTTTGTACTCACGGGACGAAATATTAACTGCAGTTAGGCAATCACATTGAATTGGATGAAAAAATCATTAAATGTCTGTAACACGGGGCCAAAGCTACAGATAAAATACCACGAAATCTACTACCAAATGGCATGATTTCTCCGACTGTTGGTGGTTTGGACTTAACATTTCTAGCTATTGTACATTTTCCAGAAATTTGGGAGGTGAAACACTTCTACCAACCCCCTCATGTCGCCACGTCCCTGGTGTTCTCTTTCTCGATCAGATTGCGAGCTGGAGCCAATACTATAAAACTATTACAATTGTATTTTCTAGAATTGTATTTACTGGATAAAATAAATCATTAGCATTTTAAAATATATGGCAATTTGATAACCCCCCCACCCCCCCCCCCACACCCACAGCCCCACCCCCACCACAAACACACACCATTTATCAAATTAATAATATTTGAAAATTCGAAGCCCTAAGTTGGAAAAAAGTTGGAAATTTCAGACAGGTCGCTAGCGAAATTTTTCCTAACATGTTTAGAGTTTGGTCTAAATATGTAGTTTTTAGACTGAAAGGTAGTAAAAGTCTTCCATACAGTGCGTGAAGAGAGTAACAAAATCACTCACGGAGTGGAGTTATCTTCCAAAGTATCACTTTCAAAATCTGTACATATGGACAAAAAATACAAGCATTGTTTCAGCCAATGGACCTCCAGGTTTAACCCGGAGGTCCATTGGGTGGAACTGTTCTTGTACTTGTTATGCTTTGCAACAAATTTGCAATTATTGCTTGGGTGGATTCTCTAGTCCGCGGGTGACTTAGTGATAATACACTCTCCATATACTGTATATTGATTGAAAAGTAGTATCCACCACCACCCTCCCCCCCCCCCCCCCCCAATATTGATTTGTAGTTGAAAATGTACCTGCCAATAAATAGCCTCAGTTGCATAATGTGAATAATTTACAGTCAATGGAGGTGTGCAAATGGAATTTCAACACAACCATATCATGTGATTTCTCATTGGAACGACTCGTCGAGGGGTTACATGATATGGTTTTGTTGAAAGTTTTGAGAAAAAAAATTCCAAAAATTATTAAAATAACAAAATTTAATAACGTGTGTGTTGGGTTTAAAACCTGTAGTTGGACAATTTTGACTTTAACAACCGTACCGTGTTTTCTCACGGACTACGCGTCTCTTATACTCAACATATCCCCGAATGACTTTGCCCAAGGTTCGGGAACAGGCAACCTCACACACACACACATCTTTGTTTGACGAGTAATGTTGGAGTTTTCTCGATCTTCGCCATGTCCAACATTGCAGTTATCGGTGTTTCTATCAAAAACATAAAAGTGTTATAAAATAAAATGAAAATGTTTATTTGCAATCTTTTGAATCACATTCATTTTGATACTTCCTTTCCGACAATGACTTGGTTTGGGTGGGCTTACGTGTACCTGTGCTATTGGTGTATATGTGTGGGCGAGGCGGTGGCCACCCTCTCACAATCAAGGAGTTCAGGTGAATTTTTTCATTAATCTGTGCTGTGCTTTTTATTTGTCGGAATGGGGGCGCGGTGGCTCAGTTGGTAGAGGTGCAGGCTGCAAACCGAGAGGTCCTCGGTTCGAATCCCACCTGCGGCAACCGCTTTGTGTCCTTGGGCAAGACACTTCACCCCCATTGACCACGTGGGGGCACGGTGACGCTGTGTACTAAGGCGTACTGCACGTCGATGGGGCACCTGTCTTCAACCAATGCTAACCCTGCCTGTGTGGAGTTAGTATGATGGGGAGCTGACAGTTGCTCGCCGTTGCTCGGTGGTTCTCTCCGGGTACTTCGGCTTCCTCCACCCGTAAAACTGTCGTGGTCATGATTAGCCATTGTGCAGAAATATGTGACCTTAAACACCAATATATAAATATATACATATATTTGTCGGAAAGTTTGAATTATATATATAAACACAAGAAAATGGGAGAAGCGTGTGGAGGAAATATAAAAAGATGAAGGTGGTTCGGGTGACGGAGAGTAGCATAATGAATATATTTTTTGATCATAATAAATATATTTATTATGTTGCTCTCGGTCATTTTGAAATATTTTCATTTTTCTTTTATAAATATATATAAATTATAGCATTGCATAGTTAAGTGTAGGGACATGGAGTGTGGGTCGGGTCGGGTGGGTCGGGTATTCGGGTGGGTGTGTGGGTTTGGGTGGATGGGTGGGTTTTTGGGGTTGGGTTGGGTGGCTAGGAAAATATTTTTGTTTGTTTGATTTATATGAAAATATTTGTATTATTCCTAGGTTAGATGTTAGATGAGCAGTATTTTGTATTTTCACATGTTTAACCCTTTACCTAACATGAAAAGCAGACGACACTTGCCAAAAAAATTCTTGAATAACTAATTTTTTTCATTTTTTGTCTCAAAAACATAGGTTATGGCCCCTCGTTGGAACGAGCTCGACGAGCTCGTTCCAACGAGGGGTCATAACCTATGTTTTTGAGACAAAAAATGAAAATATTTTGAAAATTCATTGGCGATATTTGTGAATAGCGCTGGCCGGTTTTGGCCGTTACGTTGGGTAAAGGGTTAAACAGCATCTGTGCCTTACCATATCATGTATATTGGTAGTGCAATAAAGTATTCTATTCTATTCTATCCTGACTTTTTCCAGTTACACGTTGATACATTAACGCTTAATATGAAAGGAACGTGATAGAGGATATTACATCATTTACACCGTCATCCATGTTTCAAGAATCGACCAAGTAAAAATCAAGGGGTGCCGAACGACAGACGTTTTTTTTTCAAAAAGGGGTTCCGTAAGTAGGATACCTAGAAACAGGGTAGACGAATTTTCCTAATAAGATATCGAGAAATTACAGAAAAGTCATTGCTCGAACGACTCGAATCTCATCGAGCAAATGAGCTATAGAGCAATTGCTCGATCGAGTGAGTCCACATACTGCTCGAATGACTCGAATCCAATGGAGCAAATAAGCTATTGAGCAATTGCTCGATCGAGTGAGTCCACTTACTGCTCGAATGACTCGAATCCAATGGAGCAAATAAGCTATTGAGCAATTGCTCGATCGAGTGAGTCCACTTACTGCTCGAATGACTCGAATCCAATGGAGCAAATAAGCTATTGAGCAATTGCTCGATCGAGTGACTCCATGTATGTGTATGTGGAGTCACTCGATCGAGCAATTGCTGTATAGCTCATTTGCTCGATGGGATTCGAGTCGTTCGAGCAGTAAGTGGACTCACTCGATCGAGCACTTGCTTTATAGCTCATTTGCTCGATGGGATTCGAGTCGTTCGCGCAATGACTTTTCTGTAATTGCTCGATAGCTTACTAGGAAAAATCATCTCCCCTGTTTCTTGGTATCCTACTTACGGAACCCCTTTTGGAAAAAACGTCTGCCGTTCGGCACCCCTTTTTCTGCAATGAGTCGAAGAGTGGTATGTTGAGTCACTCGATCGTGCAATTGCTCTATAGCTCATTTCCTCGCTTGGATTCGAATTGTTCGAACAATCGAGGATAGTTAGCAAAGTTGTAGTAATGATACAAGTCAGTTGTAGTCTTACAGGGCTATAAAGGATGCATAAGACTATAGTTGTAGGTGAATACATTCCACCATAGGAGGGACAGCACAGGACATGGTGGAAGCCGATGGTAAGACTACTTGTATGGAAGCTGTATACAAGTTGTATAGAAACTTGGAATCCCACTTATGGAATCCCTTTTATAGAATCCCTTTTTTGGAAAATACCATGTCATTCATGTCCTCAAATACTGAAATGAGGCCGAAAAATTGGAAGTCTGGGAAAATCTGAACCACTACTCCAGTGTAATAGAACATATCCCAGAGACCTCTCGGTTTTATAGCATTACGTGTTATTCTTATATGCCCAAAATGGGGCTTCGCCAAGTCCGTTTTGGTTGTTTGAAGGAAGATTTTGGTGGTTTGTAGGGGTTGTCAGGTCTATTTGTGTAATTATATTGACTCTATGGAAATCGAACACACCGTGTAGCACTACGAGCTATTTTTTGTATGCCCAAAAAGGACTTGCATAAGTCCGTTTCGGTAGTTTTCGGTTCATTTTGGTGATTTGGAGGGATTGTCGGGTTGTTTGTGGTAATTATATTTACTCCTATTCAATCGAACATACCCACCGAACATATCCCCCACCTATTGTAGGCCTTTGGGTAACATAGCAACCATGTGCTACCATAGAAACCAAGATGGCGTAATCCAGTATACAAAATAGACGACGAAAACTCGTATCACCATAACAACACGCGCTGCGCATGTCCACTAACACCACATATCACTATGGTAATGACGTTACAACATGGCCATTCACGTGGGTTACTATGACCACACAACATGGCGCACTAGGTCACGTGATATGACGTCACTTCCGAGGTCCCACACCGAGCCCCCCCCCCCCCCCCCCAACCTGTACCTGAAACATACGAGCTACACTACTGGGGTCATGTAACAAATGAGAAAAATTGACAGGAAAGAAACTACAGGTCATGGGCAAATTTCCTAATTCTCCTAAAAAACACACCAACAGTCATTTGTGTTTTTGAGGCTCAAACATTCATCAAATCAACTCTCTTCTCTGGAATATTCAGCAATGATGAAAAAATTTCAGTGCAATGCTTCAAAGGTTTTTTAATACAATATTTTTTCTCAAGGCTTCTTAGTTGAGGAGATTACATCATTCCCGACAACTTTTTCAAGGCGGATAACTCTGATTCAAATATTCAGAACTGTCATTCCTGATGCTCCATTATGCTGTTGTGCTAAACAACCACAATGTTTTTTTATTAACACAAAGTTATTCTTACCTGTTTGAAAGAGTTGCATTGCCATCTTATGTCGGTACTCATTTACAAGGGCGTCGGAAGCAGGAGGTGAGGTAGCTGTCCCCTGTCGTGTGGCTGGAGAAGGTGGGGCGGCGCGTGCCCTTTTCGATCAGAAGTGCACTAGTGGAAAAGACTGCTTTCCCAGAACTGTAACCGTGAAACTCTCGATTATTCGTTTCTAACATATTTTACATGTGCCAATGCTAATGGGGATGAGGATGTATCAGGTATAATGACGGAACTTGGTCGATAATCACCAACAAAGAAGCCATAAAATAAGCGGGGATATCTAAAGCTTTATATCCTCCCTTGGTGGACCAATTGGCAGTCTCAATGCTTTAATAATGCTGATGGCACCTTGTTCCTATCAATGGACGATCCTTTTTGACGTTTTTTTTATACCCCTGTCCCTTTCCCTTCGTATGCTTCCGGCACCCATGGTGCTGTTTGCTGACCAACCACAATGTTTTTCTTAACACAAAGTTATGCTTAACTTTTTGGAAGGGTTAAGTTACCAGCTTCGGTCGTTATCCATTTATACAGATAGATGAAATGGACAACTAGTGAAGAACTAAAGGTAATTGAGGCCTTCTCATGCAAGAACCGGGTAAATCAGCGGCTGACCAACGTGTTGTTATTCTATTAGTTATTATTACCACTCAATCTATAAGTTAATAGTCGATTAACATAAGTTTGGAGGCCCGTTAAAACTCCATAATTTCAGTGACGTCATTCGACGGAGCCGGGCCGCGGGCGATAATGGTACAAATAGCCATTAGCAGACCGCGGCCTGGCTATTTTTAGATTCCATGGTCTAATGAAATACTCCCATTCGGATGACATCCCTTTGTATTTCTGAACTGAAGTCGAACGCACGATCGAAACAGAAATATCGAAATTTGAAATGCTATTGAGTATCTTCACTTATCCAATTCAATTTACATAACATACTAATTTTCTTCTGTGTTTTAATGCCCAAATCCGAAAGACTTCCAGCAATTCCCTCGTGCGGTTAGTTGTAACAGGAAGTGGTAATAATAGTAATAACATGATTGTTGTCAGGCATCATGATTCATTAGCGGTCTTGCAGCAATGATGAACAGTCCTTGGGCTTATTAACGGCCCTCGACTTCGTCTCGGGCCTTCGATAAACCCTCGGGCTGTTCATCATTGCTGCAGGGCCGCTAATGAACCACAATGCCCTCCAAAATCATGTTATTGTTATATTATAATTATTAACCCTTTGAACTCGAGAGACCGCATTTCAAGTCCAGGAACAGGATGCGTCATACGTTCATTAAGTAGGGTGGCTGCAAGGTTAAAGTGTGGGGTAGAGCAATCAATATTTTCAACGTGCAGCCTTAGGGCTGCACGTTGCAAATATTGATTGGTCTACCCCCAAATAATAAATATGGACTCTTCCAATTGCTTCCATTGAATTTACGTGGAAAATACCATCAGGGTTCAAAGATTTAGTCTGTGATTAATTTTATCAATGATGCTGCATTTTTAAATGGACCCGACATTTTTTGTTTTTAAAAAACTATAAAATATAACTTTTATGAAAAAAAGCTGTATAATTTTTATGTCACATAAAACACACACGGTTCTGAAACATGCATTCTCTGTGTGATTTGCAATATGTGTTTCACGAAAAAGTAGATCAAAGTATGTGTTCAGTAAAAGTCATATGAATTGTACTGATGTGTTATACAAAACACATTTTCAAAGCTATTTTCATGAAGTCTGAAGTGATTTTAATATTCGCCATGCCAAGTCAAGCTCGTTATTTGCTGGTGTACAATATGAAATTTAAATTGCAAAAGGACGTAAGATGTTTGTCCTCCAGTGGGTAACGGTAACAGTGAAAGCCTTGAAATTTTAAAGAGCCTCATTAATCGCTAAGGTACACAGAATTACGTAATAATTAGAGACAACCTTGAGACCGTATTATAAGGAGTAAACTATCAGCTTTCTCAACGTATTGTCCGATTAACGAGATCTTCTCGACAGACACCGGTAATACATCGATAGAGCTGAAGGGAAATTAGAGATTTTTAAATTCTTGGATTGTTTAAATAAAATTCAGTTACGATGGATCAAAACAGCCGACTCTGCTTAAGTAAAACAACAAATATTGTCAGAGTGACAGAAGCATAGGACAGAGTCTGCACAGTAAACAATTCTACTGTGATGAGAACAGAAGTAGCTTCTATAATCTACGCCGATCATAACACTGTTCCATCGTTATAACATCAGTTGCGGTTGTCATTCGCACTTAGAGGTCGGTGTTTAGGGAGAATGGAGTTTGTGTGTGAATGACCAGTTGCTCAAAAATGGCCCTAATTGTACCTCTTTATAACCGTAAATATTGCATTCTCCTCTGGGGTTTGTATTCAATTGCGACTCCTGGTTACAATACACTACATCGACACAAACACGCCCACTAACGGATTTTACCTCAACATTTAATAAAGCATAAAATGAAGGAGATCAGCTGATTCGTGCAATATTTATTGATTTTGAAATCCACAAAAAAAGGCACAGTATCTATTTTGGAAAATATTTGCACTGGCTGTCCTTTCAACATTGTGAGAGTTGAAAAATAAGGTGAGGGGGACAAGTAAAATATGCGAAACTGGACTGTAGTAGGGGAACCCCCAAATTTCAACACAAAAAACACACGGCAACATATATGTTTTCCTGTTTACTTTTTTTAATGAATTGATATACTAAGAGGATACAGGACTGTTTTCCCAAAATGAGCTTGATGAGCTAAGGAGACAGGAAAATGTTAACACTGTCGCCAATGCAAATCATTTCGTGTATTGTAGCCTCTTCTGTTTGGTCAAGTAAATCAAAAAACGGAATATTCCAGAACGGAATCGAAGTGGTTTCGGAAGCGGAACCACTTTGAACACTTCTTCTATCATCATGTCTCTTGTACAAGAGACCTGGTGGCAGATGAAGAGTTCGAGATGAGACAGTTTGTAGGGTTTTGAGAACATCTCGACGATTTGAAAATTTAGGGATCAGCGCGACTCCAGTCGCATCAGTCGGACACTTTCGAATCGAATCGTATTTCGAATTTTCACTGGGGCCTACCGAAGAGATCGTTCAGGATAAAATACTTCGCTCGCAGGGCTCAAAACAGTACAGAATGTCTCCCACGGATTGCTACTTGGGGACAGCTAGCGGAATTTCAGGTCGTGTTGTAAAATCTGTTATAAGGCCAATGCTTTGGTAGTCTCTATCCCACGATGTCAACAATTCAATTTTGTCCGAATCTCGAAGCAGAGAGAGAGAGAGAGAGAGAGAGAGAGAGAGAGAGAGAGTATGACAGATGGTAGCAGGTGAAATCTGCTTAGGTTGCAGCCCAAATATGGAATATTTCCCCAGATGTTGTATCTTGGAAAACTTTCCGTGTTTGGACTGCAAACTGCCTGGCAGAGAGTCGCCATTTCCTCGAATTCCTGGGCGAAATATATGGAGTTATTTAGATAGCAGATCGGACGTCTCCATGAAGCGCTCATTTTTCACGCCTGTAAGTAAATAGCGGCTTTCATTTCAACCCAAAGGCAACTTTTGTTGCTAATTTTGGGCCGGTCTTGGGCTCCTGCCTGACTTCCCGGGTTTTGGGGTTACTTTTCACCCTCTAATCGGCTCTGTTGTTACTTGTTTCTTTGACACATGCCTTTTATATAGGTATAGTTCATGGGGAATGTAAATAAAGCAATTGTTCGACACAGTCAGTGCCACTGTTTTGACTTGAGCCGAGAATCTTTGAAGCACAAGGTGTTTGTAAATGACTATTAGTCATTCTTGCATTGTTTGGTAAACCAACCAATGGCTTGATTTGGACGCAATATGTTGAACAATCGTTTCCCAACTTTCCCTGGAAGTTTACAATAACATAGCGGGGGGTTCAAACCCACGCGGAGAGAATTTCCTTCCGTGGAAGTTTTTTTGGTGTTGTCGTGCTGTGTCTTATTCGCTATCCCTTTACCCAAGGTACACGATCAAAATTAATTACTTTAATTACATGTTTTTCATTTTTTTTCCAATAAAATCAGTAAAGTTATATCATGTGAACCCTTGTTGGAGTGATCTCGTTCCAATGTGGGCTCACATGGTATGGTTTCGTTGATTTTTTTTTTTAAATATTTTTTTCAACTTCTAAATTTGTAAATTACGCACACGAATACGGCCGATTCGTTAGGTAAAGGGTTAATGTCTCTAAACATCTCGTTTATTTTTTCTATTGGGGTTTAACGACACTTTTCGAAAACCAGGCTCACCTGTTGTACGAGTGGAAGAAGCCGACGTACCAGCGAGAACCATGGAAGAGCGGCGAGCAACTGTCACACCCCCAATGTACTAACTTCACACAAGCAGGGTTAACGTTGATTGAAGACAAGTGCACCATCGACGTGCAGTATGCCCTAGTACACAGTGGTATCGTTCCCCTACGCGCGCAATCGAAATTAAGTGCCTTGCTTAAGGGCACAACGCAGTTACCTCTGGTGGGGATTGAACAGAGACCCTTTCCGTTTGATGCTCCTTACCGTAACCACTGAAGCACCGCGCTCTTAACCCCTTACCCAACGCAGGCGATATCAAAATTTATTATTTTAAATATCATTTTTTCAAATTTTTCAAAAAATTTCAACAAAACCATATCATGTGACCCCTCGTTGGAACGAGCTCGACGAGCTCGTTCCAACGAGGGGTCACATGATATGATTTTGTTGAAATTTTTTGAAACATAATATTTTTTCAACTGCTGAATTTGCATATTACGCGGGCGGATGCGGGCGAGACGTTGGGTAAAGGCTTAAACACCTCGTTCACCTCGCGTTCAGAAAGCCAGTCGACAGACGTGTCTCAGTTAAACGGACTGTTCTTTGGCTCACAACCATAAATCATCAGTGAAAACTTAAGAAAATGAGAAAGATGTTTGCTTGAACATATCATGTCTTTCTAGTTTAACAAGAACCTCCCTTTATTTGACTTTTGAGTGTTCTAGTCTCCGGCTGTGTTAAATTCAGTGTTCAAACACGTATAACTGTCGAAATCTCACTCACGAAGCCCGTTTCTTTCAAATGCAATATTAATAAAGCAAAACGTAAATTTCCCATTTTTTGAGTTCATATGCTCAAAAGGGCTTGAAACATTTACGCTCTTCATCCAGCTCTTCGGTATTATTCTGCGCCACGACTAGGGGCGTCGCGAAAATCATCGATTGCGTCTGGTATTATTATGATCCCCGATGAGTCTGGAGGTGGGATGGGGATATCTCACCCGAGGGGCAAGATATTTGAACCAGACCCGAGGCTTGCCGAGGGTCTGGTTCAAAAATATCTTGCCCCGAGGGTGAGATTTCCCCATTCCCACCTTCAGACTCATCGAGGATGATTTCCCCCCTCCCCTCCCCCCACCATGCAGCGATTACGTTAGCCAGAGGTAATCGGGAGTCACGTGCTGATTCAATCAACTCATTTGGTATTCGTTGTTTTGGAAACTGATGACACCCTCGGAAAGAGCGTGCACAAGTTATGTAAATACCAAAGATATTTACCACGAAATCGATTAGGAACGGTGGCAGCTTGAGTGTTGAAGAGTTTTAGAGCATCGAACTTTGATCACACTGCATTGCGATGACGTCAATATGAATTAGTTGGTAGCAAGAAACTGATACGATATGCATAACGTCATAATAACGTTATAAATGTATAACGTCACGTGGGTGGGGTGGGATACATCTGTCTCTCCCTGCTATCTCACCCGGGACACACGTATGTTACACATGCAGTGGGGGGAGAAAAACCTCATGTCTCCGGGCTGGGATGGCTCAAGTCCCAACTGATAAAATGTTTCAACCACAACATCAATGCCCGTGTTGATGATAAAGTTCGAATTTTAGTCCTGTCATAATTTATTGTTTTAAAAATCAGAGTTCTTGGAAATTTATTTGTGGAGATATATATACATGAACCTGTAGGAATCGCGACGCATGTGTTGTCCAACTTCTTATTCACGGAGTACGAACTGAATTCCAGATTGGGACATGCAGACTTCCATTGGTATGACTGGATATGTATTTGACATAACTATTAACCCTTTGAACCCAAAAGACCGTTTTTCCAGCCCAGCAACATGATACGTCATAATTTCATAAAGTAGGATGTCTGCTAATAATAATAACACTTTGGCCAGATGCTGATTTGTCGCGGTTCTCGGACGAGAAGGCCATGGTTACCCCTGTACTCCCAACTGCCTCCCTATTCCCACGCTTCTCCTCTCCTCCCAACACTCGGAGACGAACTGCTTGATGATATCCCTTGTCCCATTCTCTCCGATTAGCATATTAACCCTCTCCTTTGAGTCTTCCCTAACCACATGTCCTTCGTTCTCCCATCCCACTTCCCCATTATACTCCCAGTGAATCTCATTCTTTTAGGCTGATACTTTGGGCATTCTAGAAGAAAGTGTTCCAGGGTCTCCACCATGTCCAAGTTACACATCTGGCACTCCCTTTCACCGTCTTTCCCAATTTTTCCCCTCAGCTCCAGGGATCGCGACCTCAGCTTGAACAACAGTGACCCCACAAAGGTGCCATCAAGGTACTCTTCAAACCTGGCTTCTCTTTATCACGCAGGCCACCCAAAGACCTCTTTGATTTGACCCCCTCTCGCCAATTACGGTTACAATCCTCCATGACCCTTTCTCTGACGATTTTTTTACCCTGGTTTGCCCCAACGTCCAGGTCCGAGATCTCAAATGAGTAGTTCTCTACTAGCTCCCTCACTTGGACCATCCACCCCGTTTTGATATTTGAGTTGAAAATTCTCAGGAACATTGCTTTACACCATCGGCTGTCGGGGTGATTTACCAAATAATTAAGATAACCGAGCTTCAACAGGTCTATCCTGTCCTTGATCCTTATCCACCCAAGCTCACCCCTGATTGCTTCTAGCGCTGCGGCATTACTCGACCCCGTTATCCATCGGCCTGCATCGTTCTGCAGGATTTCTAAGCTCTTTACGGCCGTCTGGTTTAGGGGTATGCTAAGTGAATGTATTCGGTAGACCAATCAATATTTTAGACTGCACGTTGAAAAAATTAATTGTATACCCCCAAACAATGAATATGGACTTCCCCAACTGCTTCCATTGAACTGGCATGGAAGATATCACCGGGGTCCAAATGGTCCAATCTATTCTTGGAAGAAAGTACATGATAACTATCAAGAGCGAATCAGTACCTAAGACTCAATTCCAGCCCTTACTGATATCGTCATGAAAATCGACCTCCAATAGAGTTATCTCCCTTGAATTTATTAGATGCGCGAGGAAGGTCCAACAAAGAAGAAAGGAACTGTTGAGACATATGACATCAGTAAAAAATAAAGTCAAGTTTCCTTTTGTTACTTGTAATAAACGAAAACAACAGACAACTCCCGGAGTTGTCTGTTGTTTTCGTTTATTAAAAGTAGCAAAAGGGAACTTGGGTTTTTATGGCAAGATTATTTGAATAACAAGTTCACAGATATTTATTTATTTATTTATTGGTGTTTAAGGTCACATACTTATGCACAATGGCTAATCATGACCGTGACAGTTGTACGGATGGAAGAAGCCGGAGTACCCGGAGAGAACCACCGAGCAACGAAGAGCAGCTGCCAGCTCCTCAACATCGTAACTCCGCACTGCAGCACGGGCAGTGTTAGATTGGTTGAAGACATGCGTACCATCGATGTGCAGTACGCCTTAGTACACGGCGTCATCTTGCCCCCATGTGGACAATCGGGGTGCCTTGTCCAAGGACACAACGCGAGAGTCCGAATCGATCGCTCAGACGGTCACCTATCCGAGGACTAACCGGGCTCGACGTTGCTTAAATTCGGTGATCTAACGAGAACCGGTTACCACAACGCCACCGCCCCCCCACCCCCCCCCCCCCCACCCCAGTTCACAGATAATCCGTCATTAAGAATATCTACCAATATCTCACTTCAAAACAATGATATCCACTTTGGCTCTTTATTTAGCGAATGTATTTTTACAGTAATATGAAAGTTTTTATGCGCACACTATTGATTATTTATTTATTTATTGATGTTTAAGGTCACTTATTTCTGCACAATGGCTAATCATGACCGTGACAGTTTTACGGGTGGAAGAAGCCGGAGTACCCGGAGAGAACCACCGAGCAACGAAGAGCAGCTGCCAGCTCCTCAACATCGTAACTCCGCACTGCAGCACGGGCAGTGTTAGATTGGTTGAAGACATGCGCACCATCGACGTGCAGTACGCCTTAGTACACGGCGTCATCGTGCCCCCATGTGGACAATCGGGGTCAAGTGCCTTGCCCAAGGACACAACGCGAGAGTCCGAATCGATCGCTCAGACGGTCACCTATCCGAGGACTAACCGAGCTCGACGTTGCTTAAATTCGGTGATCTGACGAGAACCGGTTACCACAACGCCACCGGCGTTTAAGGTCACTTAAGTGTTTAAGGTCACTTATTTCTGCACAATGGCTAATCATGACCGTGACAGTTTTACGGGTGGAAGAAGCCGGAGTACCCGGAGAGAACCACCGAGCAACGAAGAGCAGCTGCCAGCTCCTCAACATCGTAACTCCGCACTGCAGCACGGGCAGTGTTAGATTGGTTGAAGACATGCGCACCATCGACGTGCAGTACGCCTTAGTACACGGCGTCATCGTGCCCCCATGTGGACAATCGGGGTCAAGTGCCTTGCCCAAGGACACAACGCGAGAGTCCGAATCGATCGCTCAGACGGTCACCTATCCGAGGACTAACCGAGCTCGACGTTGCTTAAATTCGGTGATCTGACGAGAACCGGTTACCACAACGCCACCGCCCCCCCCCCCCCCCCCCCGCCCCCCCCCCCCCCCGCCCCAGTTCACAGATAATCCGTCATTAAGAATATCTACCAATATCTCACTTCAAAACAATGAAATCCACTTTGGCTCTTTATTTAGCGAATGTATTTTTGCAGTAATATGAAAGTTTTTATGCGCACACTATTGATTATTTATTATTTATTTATTTATTGGTGTTTAAGGTCACTTATTTCTGCACAGTGGCTAATCATGATCATGACAGTTTTACGGGTGGAGGAAGCCGGAGTACCTGGAGAGAACCACCGAGCAACAGCGAGCAACTGTCATCTCCGCAACATACCAACTCCACATATGCAGGGTGAACATTGGCTGAAGATAGGAGCACCATCGGCGTGCAGTACGCCTTAGTACATAACGCTACCGTGCCCCTACGTGGGCAAAGGGTCACACTGTTGATATAATGAACAAAAAAAATGATGAAATTCCCGTTTTCTTATTTTTAAATGGGTTTTAACAGAGAATAACAGTCAACCATTCAAGCTGATTGGGACAAAATGTGATAAGCCAGCTTCTGTATTTTTATACTACTCTACAGGAAAATGTCTAAAGTTTGTGGAATGAGGCACACGTTGATGATACAAATTCGCTAACATTTCCAAATTTTAATCTTTATATGAAATTCTCACCCCCTAGTGTTAAATTTACCAATAGCCTTAGGAAATTGAGGGGGGGGGGGGGGGGGGGCTAACTTTTCCGCAAATCTCTTCCAGTGACGAAAATTGTCAGGCATTATTTTGACAGATTGGCCTTATCACATTTATGTTGAAAGGTCATAGCTTATACCCCTGTCATTGGGGCTGACGTGTCCCATTTGTTCCAGTTAGGTGTCACAAGTTACGTTTTGGGGATAAACAACGAAATTATATTGTTTTTTAGGATAAAAATAATTGTAAGTGTGGTTTACAAGACGTGTTGAGAATTGCATTCCAGGAGCATTTTTTTTTAGTTTTTAGGTGCTATCCCAGGGGTGTAGCCAGCAATTTGTTTTAGGGGGGTCGACCACAATGCAACTCGAGGATGAGAAGGTCTGGCAACTAAAAAGACTGAAATCTTGGCCAGAAGTCAAGCCTTAGCGAAAGGCCAAGTTGGAGGAGATTATGGGAGGGGGTGACCCCATCCCATAATCTCCTCGAAGTTGACCTTTGTCCATCGGTGGTGGTCCTGTGGGGGGGGGGGGGGGGCTCCCCCGGAAAAATTCTTCAATATTTGATATTAGCTGTGATCAAAGACTTCATGCTGAGTGAAATGAGTCAAATTCAATGTAAAAATGTATTAGATTGTTGTGGAGAATATCGGCCGCGGACCTTTGGGATTTTTTTTTTTGGGGGGGGGGGGTGTCATACGACCCACATGACCATCCCTGGCTACACCATTGGATCCAATGATTGATATAAAACTAAACATATATTGAATGTTATTATTGTTAGAAATGTCCCAGTCTGCTTCCCAAGAAGGTGTCCATGATCTAAATACCCATTCGTTATTCACACTCTGAAAGGAGTCGAGAAAAAATCAGTAACATACTTTGCGCAAGCAAAAATATATAGCTTCAGTAAAAGATTCTTTCAAAATCCCTTTTCGACTATTGGGTGTTATGAGATGTACGGTAGGAGGGGCAAGAATGTTGATGACTTGATTGACATCTACGATCTCTCAACACGCGAACACATCGCCGAAAAAACACACAGGATTAACAGATGTGTGCAATTTCGTATGCAGAATAAGTAGAGTAAACTAGAAAACGGTTAATGGACTTTGGTATATACAGCCAAGAACAATGAGTTGTGTTGAAGTCATGTATCAGCCGTATTCAAACAGCTTGCATTACCAAAGGCCCAGCTATGATCAGGTAAGATCAGTTTATAACAGACGCGGGAAATTTATTTAAATTGGGACTCTCGGATGTGTTGTGTATGAGATTGCCGGGCCATTACTTTCACTAGTTAGAATTTCGTTTGCGAATGGAATAATTCTACGGCATTTCACATTTTGACGAGGCAGGGGTGATGCTATGTCAAAAATGGCTGTGAAACCCCATGATTCAAAGTTGCGAAAAAGCGTCTTTATCAAGAGTTTTGAATTGTCCAAGGTACTCTCTAAAATCAGTTGGGTTAAAAATGGACCCCAATCAACTGGGCTGAGTGAATATGAACCCTGTTGGGTTCATATTCCACTCAAACCAGTTGATTTGGGTAAATGTTAACCCAACTGATTTTAGAGTGTATTGCTGGCAGTATAAGCCCGTTACTGTGCTTCCTTTTTAATTACAAAATAAAATATTCATTTATTTTAAATCTACGGATACCTGACTGATAGGGTACTAAACGCTGAATTATTCCGGATGGGTGGTAACCCTAAGTACGCCACTTGCGCCACCTCTGCTTTATAATTAGTCTCAAGTTATGGAGATTTTTTTATTTTTTTTTTTTGCATCTCAAATAACGTTCACACGCTTTCAATCCTGAGAAATTGATATAATATAGGACAACCAACTAACTACACACGGACGGGTCTATTTTGGATTTGCGTGAGGAAAAACAATCTCGCACAGCCTGTCTGAATGGAATCGTTCTACACAATACCTTTTCCAGCGAATGGATGAAATCATTTCGAATTTTTAAGATTATTAAGTAATAGTTCAATCCTTCAGCCCCATAGGGCTGTAGGATTAAATTATTACTAATTCTCAATCTGATTTCTTGCCCATTGTGTCTTCTACTCTTGGACGATCGAGTTGCCCTTTACGCGACCGTGTGTAAGTACCCGTTTTAAATGGTTAACCGTAAGGGCTTTCAGGAGTATAGGATTGAATTAGTGGTCCAGTTAATCTCTTATTATTGTGTCCATCGTCGAGTGCTATATTTCACTTACGCCAAAATTATGCATACCATGTTCAACGCAGACGACATCAAAATTTATTACTATAGTTTTAATTTTTTTTTTTTTTAAATTCCAACAAAACCATATCATGTGATCCCTCATTGGAACGAGCTCGTCGAGCTCGTTCCAATGAGGGATCACATGATATGGTTTTGTTCAAATTGTTTTAAACATATATTTTTTTTCAACTGTCCGATCGGCATCGGCACCTCCAGCGACGGATTTCTAAAGCGTCGAGATGCGGGTACGCTGCGTCTTGTTCTTGTTGAGAATGACACAAAAAGTATTGTATATTATAATTTATTTACCGCCCGACCTGTCAGTATCAAGCAACCATTCGAAGAAGAAACCCACTGGTATGATTCAACATTTTTGACCATCCAAAACAATACAATTGAAATATAAGAGAATGGCATAGAGTTCCAAACTTAAGTTACCATTTTTTGTTATTTACCACACCGGGTAAAACAAATTGAAAATTGATAGTTATTGCACAGTAGGGGGGCACGGTGGCTCAGTGGTAGACTGTTGGACTTCTATGCTAGAGGTCCCGAGTTCGATCCCCGCCCGCGACGACCCGCGTTGCGTCCTTGGGCAAGGCACTTTATCCTGGTTGCCTACATGGGGGCACAATGACGCCGTGTACTAAGGCGTACTGCACGTCGATGGGGCACATATCTTCAACCGTTGTAACCCTGTTTGAGCGGAGCTTGAACAGAGTTAGAATGTTGAGGAGCTGACAGTTGCTCGTCGATGCTCGGTGGTTCTCTCCGGGTACTCCGGCTTCCTCCACCCGTAAAACTGTCACGGCCACGATTAGCCATTGTGCATAATTATGTGACCTTAAACACAAATAAATAAATAAATAAATAAATAAATAAATAAATAAATAAATAATAATTGCACAATGGACGCGCTGCGAGCGATGTGATGTAAGCGATGAGTTGAAGTAAACAGACACAAAATATAATTGATTATAAGTGTGACGTAACAATACACTGCGTCGGATTTCTAATCAATGATTGTGCACTTGGTTTCGTACATTGAATTCAGTTTAATTAATTATTGTCTTTGTTCGCTCGCTGGGCTCAAGTCTGAGGTATCGTTATATGTCGAAGTTGCATACTTAGTAGAAAAACGTTAATTATTATGTTACCACATCGCACGCCGAGCGCCGAATGTGTTTTGACCTCAATCGCGAGCATGATATCTTTTTTTTCCTTTTGCTAAGGCCATCTCTTGACATATTTTTTTGTATGGATGTCTTGACAAATGACATTGGAATTTGGCTAATTAATAGAAAATTATAAGACAAATCAATCTTCAGGATACTGTGTGTACTCTGGTCATTCCAACAGTATTCAACTTATGGAAATGTGGAACGTCATCACAAGAAGGCCTTTGCAACATTGTTGGACGTCGCTTTATTTATTTATTTATTTATTTATTTATTTATTTATTTATTTATTTATTTATTTATTTATTTATTTATTACTTTGTTTTGTTTTTGTGTTTCTTTTGTTTTTATCGTGTATTGCATTGTTTGTATTTTTAATATTATTATTATTTCATTTTATTTATTTTTTATTTTTTTATTTTTTATTTATTTATTTTTTTGCATGTGCGTTGGTTCATTTAAAACATTATGTTCACAGTGAGAGACATTATTCATTCTTTCATTCAAAATACTGCGGATATAATTGTTGGTCTGCCATCAATGACCGACATTCTCCATGTTCGACTGTGATCAAAACACTATATTGTTAATAGCGACAAAATCTTATTTCCCATATCGTTAACTTAATTAGAATCTGGGCTTCAAACAGTCGTGTTGATACTGGGTGCTGGAGTCGGCCTTTTCGCATCAAAGGTGTTGTAGGAAGTGTTGGTTTCTGGTGTACTTTATTATTTACACGATGGTTCCTTAACGCTCAATATAATCATCCCCACCCTAACGAAAAATGACAGAATCAACGAGATTGCGCAAATTCGATATTATTTTTCCCCCAAAAAATTCAGGTCAGGAGAAACGCTCTCATTGAGCGGGAGTTCGATGCCATAAACGTTCCTACCAACATGAACCCTGCAAGGAATCTTTTGACATGTGCTGAGAGGCGTTGCATCGATAATGTTTGTTGGAAATATATTTGTTCGACACTCACCACTTATAGTCCACGAGACAAAAAGGGTATCTACGCCATTGGGGTCGATGTTGGTAACTTCTAGTGGCAAATTAAGATCAGAACATTTCGGTTCTTAAACAGCTGGGCATCATTTATCGCCATTTTAAATAATTTTAATTGTGAAATTAGTTCAGTTAAGCGAATTGAACGGATTTTGTATATCAGTTAAGAAATGCAGTAGGTCGCCGTGGAAAGGTCATAATCCACGCGTGGGCAGTAATGTCCACGCATGCCTTTACTGGTCAATAGAAATCAGAATCAGCAAAATTTTAATTAATGAAGCACTGGGTTTTACCCGGTGCTTCATTTATTAAATTTTTGATGATTTATTTATTTATTAAGGTTTAATGATACTTTAACAGCCAATGTCATATCGTGTCGGTGACAGTATTACGGGTGGAGGAAGCCGGAGTGCCTGGAGATAACCACCGAACAACCCCAACATCGTAACTCCGCACCGCAGCACAGGTAAGGTTAGATTGGTTGAAGACATGCGCACCACCGACGTGTAGTACGCCTTAGTACACGGTGTCATCGTGATACCATTTGGACAATCGGGATTAAGTGCCATGCCCAATGACACAACGCGGGAGTCCGAATCGATCGCTCAGGCGGTCACCCATCCAAGGACTAACCGAGCTCGACGTTTCTTAACTTCGCTGATCTGACGAGAACCGGTTACCTCAACGCCACCGCGCCTCCTTTTGATGATTATCCCTGTAATTAGTGTTTGGAATCTAATATTATAGCGTCCGTGGAAATATTGCCCACTCGTGGAAAGTGACCAGCCGACAGCGGCCGTATTGGAAATGCAGGGAACTTTCAAAATGAATATCCATGTCACTGATAATTTGAAAAATAATGTTAACACCCCAAACATCGTGTAATACCTGCCAATTAACTCGTTCAAATGTGTTTAGACGTGGGTTGGGATTGGGGGGGGGGGGTTGGGGGGGGGGGGGGTTACGGATTTGTGATTCGAAGATGTTATGGTCGTGGGGATATGATCTCGAAAGAAAAAAATGAGAATTGAACGAATTTGAGTGAAGTTTTCACATACAGTGGTGGATCAGCCTTCCGGATAACCGGGCAGCTGCCTGGTAACTTTTTCCCCGGAAATGCTAAAAATACGAAAAACAGTCTTTAGACTCCACCACACCTGCAGACGGTGGAATCAAACTAAAAAAATAACCAGTCAATATGTCGATTCTCTGCTGTGGCTCACTACATACCCTTCTTGCGCTTTTTAATATGTAGAAATGTTGAAAAAGTTGGCAGTCTCGATTAGCCATTGTGCAGTAATGTGTGATCTTAAACATCAATAAATAAATAAATGAAAAACTATTGAACTTTCTTGGACAAAATCAATCCTCTCCCTCATCTTGTGTTCCTAGCGGGTTTTACTGCAAAAAAATCGTATGTTTAGGCAGAAGAAGTGTTAAATCAATCCTACAGTTCGGACGGTTTGTAAGTGTTAATTATTTCTGACCATGTTTGACTATTTATTGATAATTATATCGTCCAGCCTTTTTTGTATCGTTCGCTAATAGCCAACGGGCTCACAGGCCGATACAAATCTTCATATTTACCATACAACCAATATGTCCCTACTATGCCCAAAACATTTCAGAAGCCTAATCCGACCCTATTTAAATACACTTTCGGTGGATTTAGCCGACCTATTAATATACCAATCGGAATAAGTAAGTTGAAAAGTCTGACAAGTGCTCGCGCTGCTCGGTGGTTCCCTCCAGGTACTCCGACTTCCTCTACTCGTTAAACTATCCGACGCGATATGACCCTGGCTGTTGAAAGAGTCATTATACCCCAGTAAACAAAAAAACAATATATCAGTGCCGGAATCCACTATACAGCACTGTGACTACAAACGTCGCAGATAATTTCGACCCGATCGCGACGCAGAAGCGATCAAGGCGAAATTCTTTTTCCGCTTTTTGACCAAAACTCTGACTGTGGAGTCCAACCCATCAAAAAATAAACGCGACCATATTACACATCAGATACCATTTTGTTTAATTTTTCAGGACTCAGTCTTGAATTTGCAATATTTAATTTATGAAATGTCTGGCCACTGGTGTAAATATGTCGCAACTATATCCCAATCCTATCGCAATCCGATCGAGAAAGAGAACGCTTTGGGAATCGCAGTATTCTGAGAGCTATAAGGATAAAATATGGTGCCACGGTGACGTTATATAATACTGAGAAGCTTTATGAATTGAATAGCCACTCGACGAATGAAAATTATTCAGTGAACAGGCGTATTCAATTGACGTGGAGTTGGTCACCTTCCTGTTTTCTAGAGATAAACTGAGCAATTATTCTATTATATCTAGTTTGGCAGAGCTCACAGAGCTCTGCCAAACCAGATATAATAGATTAATGCCTGTATGGGATGTACTGGGCCAAACAGGTCAAAAAACAAGTGGAATTCAGTGTTAATCAGAGAAAATCGTTGATGGATCACAAGATGTTTTATTCAATTAACAGGAGATATGCAATTAACAGGTCAAATGTGTACTGAAGGCATGGTAAATTGTTTTGTGTTTGGAGGTTATATTCAATAAACAGTGTTATTCAATAAAATGAATTGGTTCCATTTTACCTGCACATTCATAGGATGTTCTTCATATTTATTCAGAAGCAAATTATATTTTATTCGTATGAACTGCTTTCAGGTTGAAATGCACTCTCTAAAAAATAAAAACAGTTATTGATAATAAATTCTCAAGACCAAAAATTCTGTCAGTTAAATAAAATCCATTTGAATTCTTTTCGATTTTCCCAAAATGTAAACATCCACGCGTACCTTTTTCCGATAAACACCAACATTATCGTGATTCATTTTGCATCCCCGTAAATATATTCAGGGAGGGACAAAACCATTCTTACAATATATAAAATACTCCGGGAGATTTCCGAGTCCACCCCCAAAATTGTGACTGCTATGAACACGATGATGAAGCAATAGGGCACTTCAAATCCTGCGCCACAGGATTACACCCCGTGATTCATGGGCCGAAAGGCTTCCACTACTTCTAAATGCTTTTTCAGATTTGGATAAAAATGTCGAGTGAAAAACTCATTCGCTGTATTTTTGCTGTAATTTATTATCTCTGTATTACATGTAATATGTATATATAGCGTAGATATTGCAGATGTAATTGGGCCGGGAGTGCGGCCACCCCTCCGCCATTGGGGGTACCTAAGGTATGGGCGCCACTTGAAGGGCGGGGGATAGTTTCTATTAAAATCAGACAAGCCATCCTCGAATAGTGAAAAAAAGATTTTCTTCAGATGTATGACCTGTCTTTAATTATCATGTGTGAAAAGCACTTTGGTGGCCGGATTGTTAAACGACTTATGTAAATTCATGATTAGGTAAAAATACAGTGCTTAGAGCAACATGGCCACATACCTCATAGTACCACTGTTGAACCTCAGTGCCAACTGGCACTGAGACCGTTCTCCTGCGCAAACTAGGGAGGTTGTGTTGCTTTTCTGCCTTGTCTGTTTTTACCACGCCAGTCATGCTTTTTACGTCTCAACGGTATTTCCGCCTATATAAATATCAACAACTGACGCGCGATCTCGTCGAAGCGAGATCGCACGTTAGTTGTAATTATTTATTTTGGAGGAATTCTTTTGAGATGGAAACAGCATGCCGTTCTATTCATACCTGTATGCCATAGGCGCTGTCTTCCGAAGATACGCCGCTGCCTCCACCAAGCTCATTGTCGTAAATGTTGAGGTTTGTCGATTTTTCCCATTTCTATGATAATGGATCCATTTCGAAAATAATTGCGAGTTGTTAATTCAAGTTAAATTGATCCCGCATCAAAGACATCAATTCTTCAAAAATTTCCTGAGTTTATAGGGCGTACCACCCCATGATTGGTGTTTGTTAGAAAATGTAGTTGCTACTATAAAGTCTTCAAATTCTTAACATATGCTTTACATTTAGCTAGAAAAAAAATGTAATTTTCTCAAGAATTGCTTAATTATAATTTATCGGAGAGTGCCATTATGTACTCTTCAATAAACTTAAACAACGTAATTCTTGAATATTAAATTAAGACTACCCAAAATAACCTAGCAACCTGCCAGTTAATAGGGGCACAATCCACACCAGGAAATTTCCGTTTGCGGCGCTCGGTAATGCTTTGCATCGCAAATTTCTGTATTATCAATTTGTTCAGATAAGAATAAACAATCAAAATATTTCATAGTTTACATTTAGCTTCTTTGCCTGGTTAATAATAGGACAAAATAACATTATTTCACTATTTCTATGGGTCAGCTGACTTAAATAACGTATTAAAGCAAAATGCATTTTATAGTTATATGACAAAGGTAATGCTGACGGGATCCAAGTAATGATTGCGACTATGACACAGGCGCGGGCATTTGCTCCTTTTCCCTCTCCTCCATACGGCTATGCCCATGCCAACTTTTTCGATTTTGTCTTCATTGACGAAACCAGACTTTGCTTTTTGGAAAGCTGTCTTGGAGAGTTTTCCAAGAAATATTGTTTTAGATTTTGTTTTATCGATTCATGAAAAGTTTTACCAGCCAACGTTTAACCCTTTACCTAACATAAAAAGCAGACGACACTTGCAAAAACAATTCTTGAATAACTATTTTTTTTCATATTTTGTCTGAAACACATAGGTTATGACCCATCGTTGGAACGAGCTCGATGAGCTCGTTCCAACGAGGGGTCATAACATGTTTTTGAAACAAAAAAATGAAAAAAATAATGAAAATTAATTGGCGATTTTTGAGAATAGCGCTGGCCGGTTTTGGCCGTTACGTTGGGTAAAGGGTTAAAGATTCATGCATTGTCTTTCACTCGTTTTATAATTTCTTCTGTGATAAAGCTGAGAAAATGAAATAGTTCAGGTTTTCTCACTGATTCTAATTTTCATACCCAACCCTAATCCTTTTTATGAGCTACTGGGAAAAAAGTAATACATATTTAAAACGGCATATGAAGATGCGTACGGGGCTGGCGTCAAATACATGTACACCGCGAATATAGGCAATACATTTTAACCCTTCACCTAATCAGAAGAACAGACGACACTTTCTGAGAAATTTCTTGAACAAGAATTAATTTTCTTTTTTTCCCTCAAAACATTGCTAATGACCCCTCCTTAGAACGAGCTCGTCGCGGTCGTTTCAATGGGGGGGGGGGGGCATAAGCTATTTTTTTTAGACCAACAAAAATGAAAAAGTAATAAAATTTTAATACCGATCTTTTGCAGATAAGCAACTGTAAGAGAAAAAAAATAATTAAAATAAATAAAAAAAATCCGACCGAACGCCCCACTTTTCTATTGCAAGTACCTCAACCAAACCATTTAATTTTATTTTCTCCTAATGCCAAACGTTGACTTTTGAGAAGCGTTCTCAAAAAGTTTTCAAAGAATCAGTGTGAAGGACTCACAGTGTCGTTGAGAAAAATAGGGATAAATTTTCTTGCAAATTCTTTTGACCTGGCGCTGTTTTAACCCGATAAAGAATACGAAGAGGAGATACGAAAAGGAGATGAAACGTGAAAACAAATATTCTCAAAAACTTAAAACTTTCTTTTCAGTTTGCCTCAAACTTATCGTTTAATCCCCCCCCCCCCCCCCCCCCCCCTGTGAGATCGTTCCAATCTAGAGGTGGGTAATATACCGAAAAACCGACCGATACCGATATCATGGGAATTCCAAAAAACCGAACCGAACCAATCTTTGAATACCGAAACCATCGGTATTTTCAGTTTCCCCTACATTCGCTATTTATGTATGTTTTTATTTGTTGAGGATTGATAGCAGTTGAAGTGTTCATTTTCATGAAAGAAGTGACTGATTTTCTTTTTCAGTTTCGTTATGCCTTAATGGCCTGGGAAGTTGAACTAAATTCTCAATAGACTACGACCTGTACATGCCTTGTTTAGCTGTGATTTCTAGCCAAGTCTTGGCTGCCTTAACAGGCAGCCAAGACTTGGCTAGAAATCACTGACCAGATGATTTTTCTACTGTCATCAAGCCCACCTAAAGATGACATCTTCAGAACACACATTCTAACATTACAGAAGCCTTAAGTGGGCCTTGAAAGGTTAAGGCGTGTTTAGAACAAGTCACCAAATTACTGTAGATATGATTTATATTGGTAAAAGCATGACAATGTTGAGTTCATTAGCAGTGGCATGTGTAGCACTATGATCGAGTGACACAAGAACAACTCATTCTGTATTTTTCTGACATGGATTCCCCTTTGGTATTATCTGTGAATCTCAAGTAACAAACCGAATACCGAACCGATACCGCGGTATGCCCCCAAGAAATACCGAAACCGATACCGTACTCAAAATTCCAATACCGCCCATCTCTATTCCAATCAGGGGTGATAAGTTATGTTTTTAAGGCAGAAAATGAAAAAAATGAAAATTTTGAAAGGCTATTATTGTGAACAACACTGGTCGGATATGGCGCTTAATTTTGGTGAAGTGCTTACCCTTAACCTAAAACGAAAAGGAGACGACATTTGCAAACAGACCTTGAATAACTAATGTTTTTTTTTCATTTTTTGCATCAAAAGCATAGCTTACCACACTCATTGGAACGAGCTCAATAAGCTATGTTTTTGAGACAAAAAAATGAAAAAAAATAATGAGAATTCAATGGCATTGTTTGTGAATAGCGTTGGCCGGTTTTGATCGTTACGCTGGGTAAAGGGTTAATATACGCTTTCTGTTGTATACAATGGAAGTATACTGGTATCGCGTGTAAAAATATGCAAGGTCTGGTGGGAAATATTGACCCGCTCACCTACCCTTTAATGCTTCCAGTTTTAACGTGGAAGGAACAATTCATTCTTCATTGTATTTCTAAACAATTTTCTTTCACTCCAGTTCTTCAAGTCTGAACGAATAGAGAGGCAATTATTCCGAAAATCGGTTCGCCTTACGCTGAGAAGATCTGCAGGATTCCTGGAATCTCGCACAAACACATACAGCTAATATCACACTGACACAAAATATGGGATTCCGTCATATCTGGAACTCCTTCTCTACTGAAGCTCTAATTCTCGAAATGTTAACGCTTCAATGTCCATCGCCTATTTAACTAGTGCATTACGTTTCCAATAGTGCAAACAATAGTTGTTGACGTGTACGACTCATATGGGAAAAGTACATTGTGATCTTTCTAGTTAGGAATAAAGAGCGGAAATTGTATGGGTAAACATGCGAATGTGGCCATGCATATATAATGTGTACTAATGTCACTTGGTATGTTAAGAGATGCAAACAATGCGTCAGAAATCAGTCATGTGCGTGTTTGAATCTATTTTATTCTGTTGTCTATTTTTTTCTTCAGAATTTTTTTTCTTCTGTTTTTCAGACATTTGGTGTTCCTAAAATGCATGAGCCGCTCGACCTAGGGCCGTATAATGCCGGGAGTCTGGGGCCCCCGCATATAAAAGAAGAAGAGCATTTGTTAGACAAGGACTGTATGCCAAAAGAGACACATTATATAAGTTCGAACTGTGTTGTGTTTACATATTTCACGGGAGACACATCTAGTGTTGTAGACGAACATTTCTCACGTGCTTTGAGTCAACCTAGTAGTTACAACACAGATGGGGATGTTTCAGCCTCGAGACCTTTAAATTGCAAAGGTACGTTTTAATCTAGTGATGTTAAAACCCACTCAATATTTACTATTCAAACATGAGGTCCTTTGTTTTAATACTGCGTGACAATTGCCGCTCTCGGGTGTCTGGTAATATTTCGTATCTGCTCAACCTTAGTACAACCTTGTTTGATGCGTGAACTTACAAAGTTAACGGCGATGGACTGTTTATTAAATAATTTCGCTATCGCTTCAATGACGAAAGACCAAAACATTTGTCCCTTCATTGCAACAAGGCGTCACATGCAGAAGCATTGCAGATGGCGCGTTTTTTCTCTCAAGTGGACGGAAAATTTACCGATCGAAGGTTTCTAAATTCTAAACACTACGAAGCATTTGAAGCATGAGAATACAGATACCTTACACGTTAAAATCAGTTGGGTTAAAATCATCGCAAATCACCTGGGTTGAGTGAATATGAACCCATTCGGGTTCATATTCACTCAACCCAGTTGATTAGGGTTGATTTTAGAATGTACCCTTTTACCTATACCTCTGCTGAGAGACGACACTTGGACGAATTATTGATATAGTTCCAGAGAGAGTAGTAATTCTGTGTAGTCTCTTCTGGATTATTGTCGTCTTTATTAGTGTTTTTATCATACCATAATAAATAGTTCTTTTTGAAAATTTCAATAAACCCTATTATTTCAGCTTTCAAAATTATATATTATTCTGTTAAAAAAGTAGGGGATATTTGATAAACATGAGATATATGAATAAATGTATTTATATTTTCATCAAAAAGACAGTTGAGGCATTGCACTGTGATATCTGGTGAATGATTTCAGCGATAGTTGGGTGTCTGACAAGCACACATTCCACGCACTGAGCTGTAGAAGACATGGACGGCCAGTCAGAGAATTACCACATTCAGTTCAAGACCTCAATACCTTGTAAATCCTCCTCGGTTCGCGAGACAAGCGCAGATCCGACGTGGCATACTCCTCACCAAACGTCCAATATCAGCTTGACTGATGTTATTTCATTCTTCCTGTAGTGCAGCGGCGAGTTCCTGGACATTGGTAGGGGGCTGTTTGCGTTGACGTTGGCGCCTGCCAAGCATATCCCAAACGTGCTCGATTGGTGAAAGGTCTGGACTTCGTGCTGGCCAAGGAAGTGTAGTGATGTTCTGCTCCTGGGGGAACTCTGTAGTGACACGGGCCCTGTGTGCTCTTGCGTTGTCATCTTGGAAAATGAATCAACGGCCGTGACGTCGCGCAAATGCACCACATGATCTGCTAACATGTTATCATGGTAGTACTGCCCTGTGACATGCCCTTGGATGATATGTAATGGTGTTTTGCTTGTCATGGTTATGCCTCTCCACACCATAACCGATCCACCACCAAAACGATCGTGCTGCCCAACGGTTACGTCATGGTACCGTTCGTTCCGCCGCCGCCGCCACACTCTGTTTCGCCTGTCGTGGAAGTCGAAAGTGAACCTCGATTCATCGGAAAACATCACGTTGCTCTATCGACGACTGTCCCAGCGCTGTCGTGCTCCACACCAATTATGCCTTGCTGCAATGTGACGTTCAGTCAAACGTGGAATTATTCGAGGTCGTCGAGCGTAAATATTCCAGCTGTGTAGGCGATTTCGGATAGTCTGACCACTGACTCGCACATCTGTCGTTCGGTGCAGCTGCTGTCCAATTTCTGAGGCACTTTGATGGCGGTTACGTAATGCTGTGGTTCCGATGAAACAATCTTGGTTAGCAGTTGTCGTCTTTGGACGACCAGACCGACGTCTGTCACCAACATTGCCTGTCTGACGGTAGCTTGACCACAACCTGCTAATCACCGACTGAGTAACGTTGAGAATTTGCGCTACTGCAGTCTGGCTGTTGCCAGCTTCCAATATGCCAACGGCACATAAACGTTCGTCACGTGTCAGTCTTCGCATAACTCAAAAGTTACGTTTCTACCAGAAACTATTGACGAACGAGTTTACACCAAGAAAAGAATAATGAGACCTCCGAAAAAGCCCGTCCAGTACAAATAAAAATTTGAAAACGTACCACACAGACATTAACGCGGCTCTCGTGCGAAAAACCTGCACGACGTTTTCGTGGGCCTGTGACATTCATGATCCACACTAAACTTGGTAACATATTGATGTGTCCAATCACTTGTATCCAATACCATTTTCCGATAGTATCAAAATCAGTTTGGATATCCCCTACTTTTTTGAATAGTATGTATCACAGTTTATTGATTAATCGGTGTATCACCTCCGTTATGTGCATTTACGCCACTAACATAGTTATTTTTAAAAAGTTCAATAAACCTTCTTCACACAAAATTATAAAATGTCACATTAGTTTATTGTTTGATAAATACTTTATCACAACCAGGCACAAACACATTTGTATCAGATTCCATGTCTGCCAAGAAGCAATATCACATGCAAGTCACTTTCAGACGATTAGTTTGTGATATTGTTTATCGATAATGTGCGGAATTGGACGTGAATCTCCGGAGAGTCATGAAATTGTTATGATTTACACGATTTTCCTAATACAGTATATTTGACTACAATTGACATTAAGATTTTATTCGTCCTTCTGAAAACAACCGGTTTATTTATTTATTTATTTATTTATTTATTTATTTATTTATTTATTTATTTATTTATTTATTTATTTGTTCATTGGCTGTTTGTTTGTTTCATCTATTTGATGTTTTTTAATAAATATTTATATTCTATTATTACTGATTTGTCAGTGGTGTTTCTGTACTTTTAAATGGAATTATCTCAAGGTAATGTAACAATTTAACCCTGGTTGGAACAAGGTGTCTTGTCCCACTGAAGGGATAAATTATTGTTGTGCTCTTTTAACACCGAAAGTGGAAGCAACTTCCTTTCAGTTCATTTCAACATCCAAAAAATTGTTTGTATGGTGATTTTCTAAACTTCGAGAAGTTACATGGTATTTATAGGACTAAAAATAAACGCTTGTAGCCAGCTGCTTGTAGTTCTAAAATGTTGCATTACCTTTTAAAGATACTTTTGTAAAAGTTCAATGAACGCTTTATACCATCTCTGAATGCAAATAAGCTCTCTTTCTACAAGAGAGAAAGACTTTATGTATAAACTGCATGGTCGTAAAAACAGTTACGCAGAAATTTTACTGAAATTGATGTTTTTCGTTGAAAAGCCTGGGAAATTATGGGAAGTGTAAAAATTGATAAACCCAGGGGGCATATTGCTGTAAATGTTTGTGTTTGGAGAGGGGCGGAGGAAAGCCTTCGATCTGATACAAATGTGGGATTATTTATCTTCAACCAGATAATGTTAACAAAATGGTAAATTCCCAGTTGTTGTTGTGCCCTCAAGCATTATATGTTGAAAGCATGTCAGAATGTTTTGTTAAATGATGGTTGTCTTTATATGCAGGGTTACTCTCTCTGTCTCCGTGTGCTTGGGGTTGACGAGGAGTGCCAATTGGGACGCGTGGCCAAAGAATAAATTCCCGGATCTGTAACCAACGGATCGAGGGTGTGGCTGTATATCTTATTAATATCTACCCCATCTCCAGATCGCGTCTTGATTATATAAAACAGATTCTTAAAACAATGTTTCCCAGCAATTAAAAAACGAGTTGCACATACTCCTAATATACATCATTTATCATATGACTCGTCCGTTTTGTTCACTTTAAAACGTTTGATATTTTGTTTTCATATTAATCAGTGATAAATAAAGCCTTCCGTCAATTTCATCGGTCAATTTCAAAACTAGACAATTTGATTGTCTGAACAAAATACAACTGGCCCACATTTTCATAATTTGCATAATTAGAGTTGGGAGCTTTCATTGGTCAATTTCAAAACGGGACAATTTGATTGGCTAAACAAAATACAACTGGATCACATTTGCATAATTTCAGTAGGGAGAATTTGCGCTATTTGTCCTATTTAGGGTGGGTTATATTATATTAATATTTTACCTACAAGAGAAACACCATTCATTTTTTTTTCTATTTTCACTTTTTGCTTCCAAAACATAGGTTATGACCCCCTCATTGGAACGGGCTCGACGCGCTCGTTCCAATGAGGGGTCATAACCTATGTTTTGGAAGCATAAAATGAAACTTTTTAGTTATACGAGGATGGTTTTTCCAAGTCCCGTCTGCAACTCAAGTTAGGTGATGGTTTAAAAAGTAATACTAAGTGGCTAATTTGTGCGTGTGTGTGTCATATGATAAATAGAATATGAAATGAGTGTTTTTCTCATATAATATTTATGAAACTCGTCCGAATTTTCCGTTTGGGCTCGCCAGAGGCTCGTCAAAACGGAAAATTCGTAGACTCGTTTCATAAATATTATATGAGAAAAACACTCATTCCATACCCTCTATATATCAGTTATCAATAATAGAAAAAATGGATAAGTTGGACAATGTATTGAACCACGCACCTTGCTTAATGTTGTCCAGAAATAAACCTAGTCTGTTTAACCCTGTGAACCCGAGAGTCCGATTTTCCGACCCATGAACATGATGCACCATAATTTCATTAAGGAAGATGGCTGCTAAGTGAATGTATGGGGTAGACCAATCAATATTTTCAACGTGCAGCCCTAAGGCTCTTTTAACTTCTAATATGAACTCTTCTTATTGGCGCATTTGAACTGACATGGAAGAAACCATTAGGGTTCAAAGGGTTAAATAATGAAATGAATTGATATCTAGTTTTGAAAAATTTAGAGATAAAACAAACCTATGCAACAGAACAATTCAAATGGCAAGGCTCAGCTACACGTTATTAGTAGAGCATTTTGTTAGTGGCCTGATAAGTTCCATATATACTGAAATTGCAATGATTGATAAATGATAGAATTCTTCCTTGTTCAGCGTGAAGTGTCCATACTCTTTTGCCATGTGAGTATATAAATAAACACAGGGGTGTCATTTTGTCAGTTGTGTATAGATTTCAACAGACTGTGTATGGTCATACACACAGCTTGCACGTGACGTCTAAAATCCAATGAACATGCCAGACGTTTGTAGTGGGTAGGATATAAAACTATTATCTGCCATTTACTAGAGCTGAAACTGTTAAGGGGTTTTCTTGATCAATTAATCACGTGGATTAACCTTGGTTAACCGATTAATCACTTGTCCAAATGGATATTTGAATAATTGCCATACCGTTGATGATTTACAGCATGAACACTTTACCCAACGTAACAAACAAAACCGACTAGGCCTATATACAAAAATCTCCAATTAAATTTATTATGTTTTCAATTTTTGCCACAGAAACATAACTTATGAATTCTCATTGGAACGAGCTCGTTGAGCTCGTTCCAATGAGGGGTCATAAGCTATGTTTTTGAGACAAAAATTGAAAGTTTGTAGTAATTCATGAATTTATTTTGCAAGTATCGTCTGCTACCCGCAATGGGTAAAGAGTTAAAAATGACCATTTCCAGTCACCGATACAGTATAATGATCATGCAAGTAAACAAGTATGTCAGCAAGTAACTTGCATGCTATCATCTGTCTCATATAACTGATGTGAGTCAGTGTGACAATGTTTGCCTGTTTTGGAGCAAGTTTGTTCCTTTGTTAACCCATATAATACAGTAGTTCAAAAGTAACGGATCAATCAAGATGTTGATCATTGATTAAACGATTAATCGGTTGACCGTTTCAGCTCTACCATTTACCTAACAACCCAATCGCAAACAGTAATATCAGTAGCGATAACAATTCTGTGATAAAAGATCTTGTGCCATTATTGCAGTAATAATCCATAAAATCGCGAGAAACGAACGCATGCACATGCGCATGACGGACTATTTCGATGGTACTGGTAAACACAATCTATTCCCTTCAAACGCTGACAATGCTGCAACGAACGGTGCCCCCTCAACAAACATTACATGCTGCAGGGAATTACGAGATCCTTCATATAAACAATGCACCATACAAAACATCAAAACTGACAATAAACAATAAAGACGAATTTCAATGACTGAAAGTGACAGAAGAAGGTTTTGAAACGTAACTTCGATCTCATTATGATTTGCACGCTTCTGAAAAATATTAAAGAAGTGACGTCATGTATTTAAAGAGTTTCCTGGACACCACAAAAAATATAATTCCCTATACTTGTTTTCACAAACCACCCAAATACCCCTTGAGTGAATTTATGAATTTACTTGAATTTGATTTGAAATACCCTTGCCCGACGGGAAAAGCTTAGGCTATGGCCTATTACTTTTTCGTTACCACGTACAATTTCATTCATGTAGAAGGAATTTCCCTACGTGCTGTTGGGCTGAGAGAATTGAAAAGGGAGTCCATTGTTTTGATTAGTTGAGTGTGGTTTTTTGTTTGTCAGCGACTATTTTCGAGAAGTCATGGCTATAGATTTTGTTGACTGAATGGTAGATAACAGTCTCATGTACTCACTGTGCTTGTATTCAATCTCGACTGGACTCGTGTTTGGGGAGGTACAGGTACTCGTCGCACAAACGCGACTCATGACCATACGTCCTCAAAGACGAGCCTGGTCGCAATAAAAGATTATGTACAATCACAATATACTTATGACGAATATTTATTTCTTTAAGTGGATTGGAGAGATGTTATCGCGGCATCGCTGGGGTTAAGTTTGTCTAGGATATCAAATTCCATGGTTTTCGCAGAACTTTAATCCTTTACCTAACATGAAAAAGTAGACGACACTTGCAAACAAAATTATTGAATAACTATTTTTTTTTCATTTTGTGTGAACAGCGCTGGCCTGTTTTGGCCGTTACGTTGGGTAAAGGGTTAACGTTTTGAACCCTGGTGGTATCTTCCATGCCAGTTCAATGACAACAATTAGAAGAGTCTATATTCATTATTTGGGGGGGGGGGGCAATTAATATTTTCAATGTGAAACCTTGGGGCTGCACGTTAAAAATATTGATTGCTCTACCGCTCATATTCACTTAGCAGCCACCCTTTAAATGAAATTACGACGTATCATGTCTTTGGCCCGGAAAGTGGTCTCACGGTTTAAAGGGTTAGGCACTAAGTTACTTTACACTCTATTTTCTGCAAGATACACGAGGGACAAAGCAATTCGTCTCTTGAGTTCCAATGTGTTCTATGTGCCTACTGGCACATAGAACACATTGGAACTCAGGGGACGAGTTCATCATGATTAGCCCGGGTGAGCCTTTAGGTCCCCCATACTTGGGGCATTTTGTTTTGCGGAGATGTGTGCTCCTTGAACATCATGGGTTGAGATTGGGTATCGTGATCATCGATTACCTTCAATGGTTGTGCCGTATCATTTGTTTCTAATAAAGTTTAATCTCTCTGATTTGGCATACGACACATGACTAAAAACAGTTATTGAGATAAGCCACTTTTTTCACTGTTCAGACAGTTCAAAGCATCTGTTGTACAACATAAAAGACAACGTGCTTGTACTTTAAACTCTTTGACGTTGACAAATGGAGTATTGTCAATCTTTAACAGACTTTGCATCAATATGGGTGAGAAATATACCGCTTTTCTAGAAATCCTAACAAGCGAGCGATGGCGAGTAAAGCAGCAAATGCTCTCATCGAGAAACTCTGGATTGGAGTGTACTTTCAATCAAGATAACAAATCCTACGTTCCCCGAAAAAGTCTGGAATCACAAAATATAGTCTGAGCTTATTGACTGTAGGCTGACAGCTCATTTATTTATTTATTTATTTATTTATTTATTTATTTATTTATTTATTGGGTTTTAACGACAATTTTGTTTATTTATTTATTTATTTATTTATTTATTTATTTATTTATTGGGTTTTAACGACACTTTCGACAGCCAGAGTCACCTCGCGTCGGGCAGTTTTACGGGTGGAGGAAGTCGGAGTACCCGGAGAGAACCACCGAGCAACGGAGAGCAACTATCAAGCTCCCCAACATACTAACTCCCCACAAGCAGGTTAGCATTGGTTGAAGACAAGTGCACCATTGACGTGCTGTACGCCTTAGTAGACAACGCCATCGTGCCCCACGTGAACAATGGGGGTGAAGTGTCTTGCCCAAGGACACAACGCGGTTGCCGCAGGTGGGGTTCGAACAGAGAATCTCTCGACTTGCGGCCTGCACCTCTAGCTACTGAGCCACCGCGCCCCCTTGCATATCCATTGGGTGAGATTCTGCTTGTTTTCTACATGGACGTAGGGACGTTGGGCACATGTCCCTCCTCCCTAAATTTTTCCAGAAATAGTTGAGAGAGAGGGAGGGAGAAAAAGAGAGTTTGGGCCGATGTTATATTTACCAACCCGTCATTGCAATCTTATTGGTAATTAACAGAACGGATGCACAGACTATTTAACCCTTTACCTAACATGAAAAGCAGGCGACACTTGCACACTAAATTCTTGAATAACTAATTTTTTTCATTGACGAACTCGTTCCAAAGAGGGGTCATAACCTATGTTTTTGGAACAAAAAATGAAAAAATAATGAAAATTAATTAGCGATTTTTGTGAATAGCGCTTTCCGGTTTTGACCGTTTCGTTGGGTCATGGGTTAACTCAAAAAAGATGTGACTAAAGATTTGTCTCTATTGTGGACTTTATAAGGTCGAGAAATATATACCTTTTGGATTGTGTATTTAACAAACTTCCCCATCGGACTGAAATCTGTTTAATATGGAGCAATATAGAATGCGCATTTTTTAATTTGGAGGTGCGTTGAGTCTCAAACATAACTTTCTATATTGTATCCCTACCATGCCACTGAGACATCAGGACCATCTTTGATATGTATCAGTGTGTTCTGCCCTTGTATGACCACCCCCACCCCGTTCGAATTGCATCCTACGTACCTGTTTTTTCCGTGCTTTTTCACATAGTTTGAGTTATTACTTTGTACGAAACCTCTTTCCGTGAGTGCTTCTTCCGTCAGTCACTTTTCTGTTAGTAGTATGCTTTGGTCGGAACGGCCCCCATTTTTTCCACTGATCTATTTCAGCAAAATTTAGTTGTTCCGATCAAGCCACACTATTACTGTACTTCAATATTCTTCTTCAGGGGTACCTGAAAACTTTGGGCAGTACATCACTACTTGGTACAATCAAATTTGGGTAGTGAGGGTCAGATTTTAAGTACAACTGACTGTTTTTGCATTAACAAGTTGCCCATTCCTTGTCACAATAAGACTCTACCGAGCTTCGAAGATTCGATTCGATGTCGACAACAATCACCTGATTCGGGATCAGCATCAAATCAACTCCCTGATTCGTATATTTTCAAATCAGATAACTCATGTTTTGTGACGAAGAGGAAGCTGACAAATAAATGTCTTCTATCGGCGGAATCATACCGAAGAAATATAAAAATAGTTGCATATATCGTTTTCGATTCAATCGGCTTATCTGCAGGCTTGTCTGCCTTATAAGTTACATAGTTGCATCAATTCTGTTGCTGCAATGTGTTTGTGACCTCTGCATTCGGGTTATCATGCAACCAGCGACACGAACAAGGTGATTGATATGCGTGTAATTGGGAAATTTGGTAAAATAACAAGTGATTTCACGAAACTAGATTCGCGCTATTTCTGATTCGATTCGGATTCGATGTCTAGATAGGACCCCCTTTTCGATTCAAGGATATAAATTCCGATTCTTGGAGCATTACGTCACAAATCTGCCAAGCCTCATATTCGAATTATATTTTCTTCTGTTGAATTAATCAGCTGCCAGACCACCTACAAACTTAGTTCTATCTGGATGACTATACCCGTGCCATGGTCTTAGATGATGAAATGTTTAACTCCTTGCATGCCGCTGGCAGATATTCTTGCCCAGGACAGAAAATGTATTCCCACTAAAATAAGTAACATTTGAGCACATTTAACCAAATTTCTCCTACGTATTGTTTCAACGGTTTGACCGGCGATTTCTGAAGTTACATTTTCAAGAGTTTTTCATTAAATCTAGTCATGGCTGCTTCACAGCAGTCATGACTAAATCTGATGAAAACTATTTTAAAAATACTCAGCGGGCTAAGAGTTAACTTGCATATGTTGGTGTTGTTTTGTATTATCCATGGTATTTAAATGATGTAAAATAAATAAAATTATACAAAATAATCCAAAGGAGAAAATGAATGGAAACATTATGTTATGAAATGTATCAACTGAAAAGGAAATCAGTAAATAGACAAAGAAACAACAGAATGGAAATGATGTATATTAAACCAACTTATTAAAATTATTCAAAAATTTAGTGGAAACCAGATAAAATATGATCTTATTTTGAAATAGAATTGAATATTTAAAATACACAATTTAAACTGGTGTTTCGAATCTCCCGATTTTCTTCGAAGTAATATAACGACCAAAAGCGCGCACCGAGAACGCGAGAAAATTATTAATTCTAATATTTTAACTAAAAGCTATAGAATAAACAAAACACAATTATTAGTTTTTAAAATCATAGCATATCATTTTCCGTTGTAACAATTTGATTTAGTTCATATCTGTAAAAAGGAATGATATTTAATATTGCATATGTATCGTGATTTAACTCTTAACTCGCTGGGTATTTTCATTGTATTTTTCAGCAGATATAGCCATGGCTGCTGCGAAGCAGCCATGACTAGATGTGATGCAAAATTTATCGAAATGTACTTCAAGAAATGATTGGCGAAACAAATCCTTTCAATTTACAAATTTGATTAACCCTTTACCTAACATGAAAAGCAGACGACGCTTGCAAATAAAATTTTTGAATAACTATTTTTTTCATTTTTTGTCTCAAAAGCATAGGTTATGACCCCTCATTGGATCATTAATTTGCGATTTTTGAGAATAGCGCGGACCGGTTTTGGCCGTTACGTTGTATTATTTATTTGTTGGTGTTTAAGGTAATATACTTATGCACAGTGGCTAATCATGACCGTGACAGTTTCACGGGTGGAGGAAGCCGGAGTACCCGGAGAGAACCAGCGAGCAACGACGAGCAGCTGCCACCTCCCCAACATCGTAACTCCGCATTGCAGCACAGGCAGGGTTAGATTGGTTAACGACATGCGTACCATCGACGTGCAGTACGCCTTAGGACACGCCGTCATCGTGCCTCGTGTGGACAATCGGGGTTAAGTGTCTTGCCCAAGGTCACAACGCGGGAGTCCGAATTGATCGCTCAGACGGTCACCCATCCAATGATTGACCGGGCTCGACGTTGCTTAACTTCGGTGATCTGACGAGAACCGGTAACCGCAACGCCACCGCGCCCCCGGCCGTTACGTTGGGTAAAGGGTTAAATGTGCCCAAATTATTTATTTATTTATTTATTTATTTATTTATTTATTTATTTATTTATTGGGTTTCAATTACACTTTCAGCAGCCAGGCTCATAACATATCGCACAGTTTTATGGTTGGAGAAGCCGGAGTTCCTGGAAATGATTATCGAGACAGCGCGGAGTGAGAGATTTTTCAGCTCACCACTCGATCACAAACAAAGAGCTTGAACGTGATCCGTATTGCTTGAAGGCATGTGCAGCATCAAAATGTCAAGGGCCAGCAATGCAAGTGATGCTAGCTAAATTCGAACTCACAACCAATCAATCAAAGTCATATACGCTAACCACTAGCACTGGGGAGGGTGAGGGTAAGGGGGAACTGGCGCGGGTTCCGGAGCGAGGGTCCGGAGCGAGGGCCCCGTTAGGGACCCAGGATTTTTGGTGTTTTAACCCTTTATCTAACACGAAAGGCAGACAACTATTGCAAATAAAATTTCTGAAGCATTAATTTTTTTGATTTTTTGCGTCAAAAACATAGCTTATGACCCCTCATTGGAACGAGCTCGTTGAGCTCGTTCCAATGAGGGTCATAAACTATGTTTTTGTGACAAAAAATGAAAAAGTAATAAACATTGAATGGGGAATTTTGTGAATAGCACTGGCCGGTTTTGGCCGTTACGTTGGGTAAAGAGTTAAAGAAGTGTAGGCTGACCTATCGACACGTCTGAGCTGAAAGTCGTGGGAAGGATTTTGATACGGACCTCAGACGCGGGCGGAGGTGGCAAGAGTACGTTGTTACTGACCAGGTTTCATTCATATAGAAAACACACTTGTTCCAGTTTGATGGTTTGTCACCGTTCTTTCTTGGATCGTGGTGGTCAGGATTAGCTTCAGAGAGAAAAATGCACCATACAAGCAGAAATACAGGTAATAAAGTACCCAAAATGTAAGAAAATAATTGACTAGATATTGTCAAGAAAATGCAGGAGAATGCTTCTCCTTGCACTAACCAATAGACCATTGGCCCCTTTTTCATTCTCTTTAACCGTTTACCAAACAAACTTGATGAGGACATGTGTAAAACAAGTTCTCGAATGACTTAAAATGTTATTCTGTGCCTCAAAAACATAAGCTATGACGACTTATTGGAACGAGTTTGATGAGCTTGTTCCAATGAGGTGTCATAAGCTATATTTTGGAGACAAAAAGTGAAAAATAATTTTAAAAATTTAATAGTGCATTTTAGGTAAAGTGTTGAACATTATGTATGCTTCTATGTGGCTCACTGTTGAAGAGAGCAGAGAGAGACCTTTACAATAGTGTTTCAGATAAGAGCATTTCATTAGCAAAACCAAACATACACCAAGTTTCTCACCCAATTGTAGAAATGATGAAAGCAAAAGTGTTTGAAGACATTTAAATTCTGAACATATTTCACAATAAGATTATGTCGTTTGAATATCGCCTGACGCAATTTACATTCAGTTTTTTTGTGAATTAACGAAAATAGACGAGTGAATGTTAAGTATGTGAGAATCTCAAAGAAAATCACAGAAATAAACATACAGTAAACAATTATATTGGCAGAGATGTCTCATTAACATGTTTTTTCTTACAATCTGAATCGTTTTGTTATTTCACTTATTTATATAAAATGGGATATTTAGATGAGACATCTACCATAATATAAAATGAATAATAATTGGAGCTTTGAAAATCTCGTAGAAGCAGAATAGCGCCAGGGCACAGAGCAGAGATTTATTTATTTATTGAGATTTAACGACACTTTCGATACCAGGGTCACCGCGTGTTGGACAGTTTTACGGGTGGAGGAAGACGGTGTACCCGAAGAGAACCACCGGGCAACGGTCTAGCAACTGCCAGACTTCCCGATGTACTAACTCCACACAAGCAGGGTTAGCATTGATTGAAGACAAGTGCACCATCGACGTGCAGTACGCCTTAGTGCACAGCGACACCGTGCCCCCACGCGAAAGAGCAAAGATAAGGTGTGTAGGAAGAAGAACCTTTCTGTTGGAACTCATAAATAATTTACTGGGACGGGGGAAGGGGGGGGGGGTGCCCGAGTTAACCCTTAGAAACGGAGAGGCCGTTTTTCCGGACCTAAAACATGATACGTCATAATTTCGTTACGTATGATGGCTGCTAAGTGAATGAGTGTGGTAGACCAAGCAAGCAATATTTTCAACGTGCAGCCCCAAGACTGCACGTTGAAAATATTAATTTGTCCACCCCAAAATAATGAATATAGACTCTTCCAACTGATGCCATGGAACTGACATGGTAGATACCACCAGTGTTCAAGGGGTTAAACGAAAATCTAAATATTTTTTTTACGTTTTTTTTAGTTTACACTGCCCCCCTCCCCCATACCACCCTCCCACACACCACCCTCCCCACACCACCACCCCCACACCCTCAACCCTATTCAAATTCACCCATTATATGGTAATCTTAGCTTTTGCTCTGAAACACTCCACTAGAGTTGTGATTTTTGCTGGAAATATCAAAGGAAAGAATTTCTAGCCAAATTAAAAAGTTAACTTGTGGAAAGGATGCCAAAGAAAATTACAAGGTTTCCGCAACAGATTTAGCTAATGGGCATCCGGCTCGGGAATTATATTTTTTGTAGTGTTCTCTTGCAAAACGAGTTGCAATTCTTGGTACTGTAAGAGGCCGACCTGATAACCCCTCTGGTAATTACAAACAACTTCGATCATGAACATATGAGCTCCTCAGAACGGCCGTCATAACAAGGCCCATTTTATGAAAGATCTGAAATCAAAAATAAATGAACGGATACATTTTGTAAGAAAAATATATACCATAGCGTGAGACATTGAACTAACCGTCGACTTGTTTGTGCAAACTGAAGGAACTACAACTTGATACAAGGAACTGGCTAGTGCAGAATCTTTCACGGTGACCCTGAAACAACACATTTTCAACTCTGCTTGTTTCCCGAATGATTCAATATATTTGTTTGTCAATGAAAGTGATATGGTGTCCTTGGTTCAACTCTGAGAACTGGTAATTAAATTATTTCGACCGATGTTTTCTGTTGGTTATAATCACATATTTCTTCAATTACACCCCATTGATTCATAAAGTGGTTCCACGCCTCGTCAGTACATGGAAAGTGGCGACTGTTGATTCTACGGTATCAACTGCGGTAGCAGTCTATTTTTTGAGTGGATTGTTTGAGAACCTGTTTGCACATTGGTGGTTTCAAGTAGAGTAATAAAATACGAAACACATCACTAAGTTTGAGTAGTCAAGGAAAATTTAATGATAGATCAATGAAGATTTCGTTTAAAATATATGGTTAATGGATTAGTACTAATGCACTTACTGAGTTTGGTCTCTATCTAGTTTCTTATTCAGTGAAAAGTGAGGAGACAAGACGAGTTCCAGCCAATGGTCCTCCGGGTGCCACCCGGAGATCCATTGGCAGAAACCTTGCTTGTGTTGTGGTTTAAAGAACACGCGTTTCTTCTGGGTCAAAAACTCCACTGTTGGCTGCCTAACACGGGCTAAATACTGTTGTAAGATAACCGAATGGCATATTTTTCCCAGTCCCTGAATGATTCACCTTATATGTTATGAAGAAATATTTTTAAACATCCCCTACAAGAGTGGCGGCTCAATACGAACAGGATGGTTCCTAAACGCACGACGCTCCCTATGATTCTTCCTCTTGACAACGCCCTTGCGCTAGCAGTTCTTTTGTTTTTAGTGATTTGAATGAGCTGTACTATCCTTTCTATTAATATAAAAATCGAGATGGTAAGATTTGCCAATTCTTTTTTCCTAGGAAGAATAAAGACTTGCAAACTACTGCAAAAACACATTCGCTAAACAAAGAGCCAAAGGGTATATTTACTTAGTTGCTTCTAATTAGCTTGTCATAAAAAGACAAGTTTTCTTTTGTTACTTTTAATAAACGAAAACAACAGACAGCTCCTTGAGCTGTCTGTTGTTTTCGCTTATTAAAAGTAACAAAAAGAACTTGACTTCATTTTCTACTGATGTCATAGGTGTTTTCTCAACAATTACGCGTGTCTTCATTGGACCTTCCTCGCCAGTTTAATAATTTCAGGGGCGATAACCTTATCGAAAGTCGATTTTCATGACGGGACAAGTCAGGGATGGACCTAACAGAATATTGGGGGTGTAATCTGAGTAAAGTGATAATTTCATCAAACAGCCTTCTGAGCTGTTGAATGAACTCAGAAATTTGTCTTGTCAGAAGATTTTATTTGTGTCCTGTAGCCAAGTATAATATGCATATTCCCTTCTCTTGAGAATGGCAGCTATGGAGAGGACAGCAGTCAAATCGTTCCTAGTTTATGAAAACGGCTTAAATTGGTGCGTATGTACTCGATGCTGTGCTTATCACGGTGCACGGTAAGCCAAAGTGCACCATACCAAATCACCTGCGGCCATTCTGCTCCCAAAACCAGCCTATAAGGTTATCTCCCCTTAGTAATTCTTTTTTTTACTCATGAAATACGATTGTTGACATATTCTCCCGAGATAACAGTATATTTTAACCATTTGATCGGGAAGACCGGTTTTCTGGCCCAGGGTCGTGATACGGCCCGAATTCATGAAGTAGGTAGTTGCGCAGTTGCCCAAAGGCTGCAAGTTGAATATATTGATTGGTTTTCCCCAAGTAACGAATCTAAACTCTTCCAATTGTTGACACTGATCTGGCCGTGGAAGATAACATGAGGGTACAAAGGTCTAAGGTATCGGTTCCGATCCTTTACACAAGAGTATAAATATAGGATAAATTCAATCTGAAAGCATTGTCAAGGACAGGTCATAGGGGCGAAATCACCCGTAAAACTGTCGGACACGAGGTGGCTATGGCTGCTGAAAGTGTCGTTAAACCTCAACAAACAGTAAATAAATTTCTTCTCTTAAAAGGTAAAATGTAGTTTTGTCAAAACGGCTTTCCGTTGTTTTAATTTGTTGACATGCAAGAGTTATCTCCCATATATTATTGATATCCAAATTGTTGGACGCAATGCGCACGGACATATCGTGGAACATATGGCGGGCTATATTTGGTGGTTTGAGATGGCACCCATTTAGTACTTGATTACAAAGTGCATAGAGAATTTCGTTCGGATCGCGACTGAGTCGCGATTCGGGTCGAGGTTCTTTGTCCGCTTCGCACCTTACAACACTGTGGATTCTCGTACAGTGATGGCCTGTCATCTCTTAAATGTTCCTGAAGAATTTAAGGTCGTCCGGCCAACGCAGGCGAGCACCTGGCCATGAAAATGCTTTTTTTCAGGCTGACTTCACCAGGCGACTAACCAGAAATCTATTTCAGGGAAGACACAGGTAGGTCTCGCGGGTCCAGTCGTGATATGCCACCGAATTATAACAAACACTGAGGTCTGAGTGTGGAAAGGATATTGAAGGGGTTCCCACTCTTTTTGGTAGGTCCCGGTTCTCTCCTAAGAAACTGACGAAAAATACGCCCCACGTTTCCGTTGCTGAACACTGTTCAGAGTTCAGTAGAACGTCAATTTACATTACATGTGGTATGTCTTCTGTAATAACATTATACTGCTCCATGTGGATTTCTTTTTTCGTGGGAGCGGAGGCAACCCCCTCCACCTAGCAACGCCTTTGGTATTCACTATAAAAGGTCAAATTTGAAATTTACATGAGAAGCCACAAAGAAGACACTGGACAAAACAGATATAATTAATTTGTCTGCTGGCTTTGGGTACCGTGCGTGGAGAATGGGTTACTACTAAAACACTTGTCGAGCTAGTTTCCATCCAATTGATAGTTTATGTTCTGCGAAGGAGTAAAAGGAAAATCTCAGGAAATAGCCCTTGGGTTGGACCCAGAGATCCACTGTCTGAAGTTTTTGATCTAGCATTCCATGCTTACAAACATATTTGAATGTTATTATTTGCATGGAAATTTCATTACAGGGGAGTATTCAAAGTTTGTGTATTGCAATAACGCTCTACGCACTGACATCTATATATCAAACTGTCAACCTGCATTTTTTCCCATAATGCAAACTAGGAACGTAACCATTTCAGTCTTGTTTGACAGAGTTAATTCAGCTCTGGCAAACAAGGCTTAATGGCTAAATCCCGTTGTATTTTGGGAAACATTAAATTTTGCTGCTTGAAATTTCGGTATTCTAATATCAGTATGGAGAGCGTTAACCCTTTACCCAACGTAACGGCAAAAACCGGCCAGCGCTATTCCCAAATATCGCCAATTAATTTTCAAAATATTTTCATTTTTTGTCTCAAAAACATAGGTTATGACCCCTTGTTGGAACGAGCTCGTCGAGCACGTTCCAACGAGGGGTCATAACCTATGTTTTTGAGACAAAAAATGAAAAAAATTAGTTATTCAAGAATTTTTTTTGCAAGTGTCGTCTGATTTTCATGTTAGGTAAAAGGTTAATAACTCCTTACATGCTGCTAGCAGATATTTCTGCCCAGGATAGGATAAGTATAATTCTGGCACCTTTAATCAGATTTTACACTGTAAATGGCATTTTTCAACGATAATTTCTTGAGGTAAATTTATTTAAATTTTTCATCAAATCTAGTGATGGCTGCTTGACAGCAGCCATGACTAGATTTTATAAAAAATATCTCGAAAACACTCATCGGGGTAAGAGTTAAACTAGATTTTCATGATAACGCGGAGGGTCCGAGTTCGGATAGAAGGGCTTCGGGGAAAATTTTATTTCCGGACGCTCTAAAATGCCCCCTGTATGCATTACCAGCGTATAATTTAGCATTTTTCTCACACAAAAGTACCAGTAAAATGCCAATTTGCTGCAACGTTTGGAAGGAAACAATAAGAAATTGATGAGCTCTCTACCCACCAGGTGTGACTAGAAATACCACTAAATACAAAATACCTATAAAGAAGTGTGCCAAATCGACAGCACTGTGTTTTTCGGAATATTTCCCTGTCCCAGAGAAGAGTTGTTTTTCAAAACCATACATTACACTTGTCAAACATCACATCAGTGATACAAATTGGAGAATTTCTGAACATTTTATTTTTTTTAATTTATTTATTTTTATTTTTATTTTTTTTTTTTTGGGGGGGGGGGGGGGGGCGTACGACCCGGCCCACCCTCCATGACTCTTGTACTAGGCAGGTGTTAGAGAGATAATTCGCATTTCATGTACTGTATTTGTCCGTTTTGTGAGGTACCGGATTATTTCCGTATCTTGATTCTCCTAGCATATTTGTAACACTTCATTACAAGGCACCCCGCTGACACACCGAGCAGTAAATAAACGATGATAGGCGAAAATGTTAATAGACTCATTCAAATCTCTCGAGAAGATTTGTAAATTCCTATAGCGGGGAGAAGTAATCATTGTTTTATTAATCAGCGTAATTAATTGCTTTAATTAATTGTTAAGCAACTGACACCACCCCCTCCTGCTACGATATCGCTCACACCTGTCCCTGTCTGCTAGTGTCATTTCTAAACAGCTGAAGAAAATGGACAGTTCTGGGAAATTACGATTTCACGCTTTTATCTTTAATGCCGATTTACTGGTAATGCCACCCCCATTAAACAGTGTCACACATTAACTCTTTCCTTGCCATTTTACCATGAATCGAGAGGGGTCGCTGCGAGAATTGTCATATATTTCATCTTTCGCCCTCACATAATGGCAGGCCCAAAATTGGCTGATTGCCAGGATGGGTGACGACTCGCCCCTATCAACCAATCCGACGGAAAACAAAGAGGCTGAAGAAATACCATTAGTAATTTATTTTCCATTTCCTCTAAGATAATTCCAAGCTTTTACTGGGGCCAAAATTTGATTCGTTTCTAAATACCCCCGATGTTTCTATTCGAGTCGCAATGATTCGGAAATTTTCGGATCGCTGAGATGTTCTCAAAATCCTGAAAATCCTCTATATAAAGTGTCTCTCTCCTCTTAAACTCTTCGTCTACCATCAGGTCTCCTTACAGGAGACCTGATGGCAGAAGAAGAGTTTAAGGGAGTTCCACTTCTGTAACGACTTCAATTCCGTTCTGGAATATTCCACTTTTTTGACCTACTTGCCAAAATAGGGGACTCGCCGTTGAATACGATACTTTACCGGAGACTGGCAATTTTTACGGTTGTTAGAAAGTGCAATACTGATTTTATAATTTGGAGCGCCGTGATATTCTATTTGCGATTCGATTCGATACCTAATTCTCTGCCTAATTCGATTCGCAGGGCCCCAGTTTTTATATCATTTGAGAGCTTCCCAAGAAATGATCATGAACAAAGAAAAATGTTAAAATTTCCTTCTGGTCATTTTAAAAAATTATTTCAGATGATACTGTCGCTCGACGACACAAGTAAATTTGTGTGAAGAAAGTGCCATGCAAAATTAACATAAACAGGTACCCCGGATAGCCCCACAGTGCAGTCACAGAAGTGGACGATGAAGGGACCGACGACTCCGAGCGGCACCTATTGGGCGGCAAAAAATGTCCAAAATGTATCTATCAATCAAGGGATGAAATCCCGATTTCTATAAGAAAACAAGCACTAAAAAATATCTACGATGCATGGTGATAGAGTGGCACATATAAAGTTGGCCTTGGGTTACAATCGTTGCTTGTCCGCCACTGCAGCCACGATAGCAGTATTTATACCCGATTACTACACACGTTTCGCGGGGTGTCCACGGGAAACTCACCACTGAAAGAGACCCGCTCTCCTCCGAACCAGTCTTTTAGATTTCATGGTAGGCTTGTAACATGCCATGTTAGTGCTCCTGTCGGCATCTTCGCTTCGGCCGTGCATAACTGAGAACAAGAGTCGCAGCGCTGGTAGAGTGAGTCACGTTACATGACGACCGCTGGAGTATGGGCGACTCTCTCTCTCTTTCTCTCTCTCTCTCTCTCTCTCTCTCTCTCTCTCTCTCTCTCTCTCTCTCTCTCTCTCTCTACATGAGATCGCAGTAATGTTATTCTTGCCAGTCTGATGATTTTAGGAAAAAGTGTTGGATGAACCACAATAAGTTAACACTTTGAACCCGTAAGACCGATTTTTCGGTCCAAGCATAATTTCGTCCCATTTTTGTCTTATTATAAGAGGCCTGTCTATACACGGCCCATTGATAATAAAATAGTAACTACAGTCTGCAGCCAGACGGCTGCAGACTGCAGTTATTATTTTATCCTCCTTGTTTATTGATATTGGACTGACCCATCTCACAGTTAGTGTACACAGAGGCGATACCATTCCAAGAAACGAGTGTTCAAAGGGTTAATGCAGAAGTCACTTGTGTTGGTACTTCAAGAGCTGTATGTTTGTAAGCATACACTCGCTTGAATGTAGGGTGTGAGGCGTAAGGCGGCATGTATATTCGATAGAATGAATTTTATTAGCGTGATGTACATACTAACAAAGGTCGTCCATGTGGAAGACTGGAAATTAAGTATAGCATCTTTTAGGGGGATGTGGAAGCCATTTCCTGCAGCTGGGAATCAACTGAGGTGTCATCTTGTGCTATTCTTTCCATGTTGAATTCACATGTATCACTACTTATATACTGAGTCAAAAGAGAAGGTATAATAGAAACAAATGTGAATAAATAGCATAAAGGATGAAATATAATAGTTCTACTAATGTTGCATGTTTGTTGACAAGAAGTCGTGCAAAGAGTTTAATGACATGTTGTTGTTGTCCACCAACCGTATACAATTTTGCTACGGATTTCACAATAGCACGTGCTATGCGAGAATGTCAAATTGAATGGGTGACTGACGATTTTCATTGTGTTATGTTGTGCTATAGAGTCTGGGTTACTGAGAAAACACGCTAGTTTCTGTCTTCCGACATTTTACAAAATGCCAAGATTAACCGAAAATCAGAGGTTGGGGGCCATTGGTATGCAAGAGGCTGGGTACCTCCAGATGAGCTTGCTGCTGAGTTCGGAGTCACTGTGGTCACTATTTACCGTCTCTTTGGAATGTATAGAACCACTGGATCTACTGCCGACCGACGGCGTTCAGGTCGACCAAGAGTTACAACCCCTGCACAAGACCGACACATCGGGACGTCTCACTTGCGGGATCGCTTCCTTCCGGCCCGGCGACGAGGACAGCAGCAATTACTCCTGGTAGGACTAACAATGGAATTAGTGCACAAACTGTCCGCAATAGACTCGCTGAACACGGCATCCGAAGTAGGCGTCCATACCAGAGACCAATCCTTACCCAACCTCATCGTACCGTCAGAATGGAATGGGTACGTCAGCGTGTTCGCAGGACTCTGCGATGGAGCACAGTTCGTTTCAGTGATGAATCACGATTTTGTCTACGGCACGCTGATGGTAGGGCAAGAGTGTATCGCCGACGAGGAGAACGGTTTCCTGATGCTTGCGTGTGGGAATGCGACCGTTTCGGCGGGGGTAGTGTAATGGTTTGGGATCTTCATCGATGGTAATCTAAATGGACAGCGATATAGGGACGAAATTCTTAAAGCTATTGTTGTTCCGTTGTTCAACGCTAACGTCGGATTGCAGTTATTCCAGAAAGAAGATGTCCGATGTCACGTGTCGCGTATCTGTCGTGACTTTCTTGAGGAGCAGAGCATCGAACTTCTTCCCTGGCCCCCACTTTCGCCAGATTTGTCGCAAATCGAGCATCTTTGGGATCAATGGACCGTCGGGTACGACTTCATGATCTTCAAACGTTAGGCGATTTCCGTAATGGTCTCAGGCAGGAGTGGAACGCAATACCACAGGGTGACATCCAGAGACTGATCAGGTCCATGTGCCGTCAATGTCTTGCCATCCAAGAGGCAAACGGTGGACATACACGCTATTGACTGCATGTGTGAACTTTTCATTTCACCCCATGTCTGATTTGCGACGCCCTGACGTGGCTTTGGCAACAGTAAGAACATTGAAATTATACAAATTCATACAGCTAGACTCGAAATATGAATTTACAATAATTTGTTTGGGATTAAAGTCGATAAAACTAAAAACATTGCCCCTCAAAGTTTATTATACTTTCTTTTTTGACTCAGTATATTAGTGTGATGTAATACTAACAAAGGTTGTCCATGTGGAAGACTGGAAATTAAGTATAGCATCTTTTTGGGGGATGTAGAAGCCATTTCCTGCAGCTGGGAATCAACTGAGGTGTCATCTTGTGTTATTCTTTCCATGTTGAATTCACGTGTATCACAACTTATATTTACATGTATTTGTACCATACCTTGCCATGGATTATAGTTGAGCAATAAAGTATCATTAGCTCTTTCCTATGATGGGGGTCATTAGCTTTGTTTTGGAAACATAACTGAAGAAAAAGTATTTAGATGTTATTACTTGGCTATTATCATATCGGCCGAGATATCAGCTCGAGGTAACTTCATATCAGCCTGAGACCAAAGGTCGAAGGCAGATGTGAAGTTATCGAGGACAAATGTCACTGCCATGTCTTTAACCAAGTACTAACCTCTTTATTTATTAGACCAAAACAAATAATTTCATAAATTTTCAGATTTGTAACAGTTCTGTCATTGTTATAACTTTCGTTTCACGATAAGTTTCACGATAAGTCTTCTTCTCCTAGTTCAGCTATCCGAACGTCGCGGATTCCCCAATGGGGAATCCGTGGCATTCGAATAGTCGAACTGCCTCTTCTTCTCAGGCCCGCAACTACCGAAAAATATTAGAAGGGTTTATCATCATTCTGTCCTACTGTCAGCGCATATTGCCCTGCATATATATCACCTTTTCAAGTGTTTACAACAGTGCATATCATATGATAAAAGGTGACCTGTGTGGCAGGGCACTCCACACAGGAAGATGAATGAATATATTTCTAAATAGAATTGTTGAATTTACAAGGACGCCCTGGCCTCCTTTTGCATGGACAGCAGGGCATATGAACTGAGATGGAAGTTGTACAAGACCATGATATATCAGGTGCCCCAGTGTGCCCTAGCTGTTCAACTTTATTTTGTTACGAAGAGTAACATTCTGGCAAATAATTCTCTGGCAGGGCAGTAGTTGCGTGGGCCGAGAATCGTGGTAACCGGTAACCTGCCCTACTCGCTGCCCTGCGAACAGAAGATCAGAATATTTGGGGTGTAACCCCCCCCCCCCCACACACACACACACACACATACACACACACACACAGGATTTACGCCCCTGCTTCTCCTACTTCGACGAATCTCCGCTTACGACTCCGAATCTTAGTTTGCGATAAATTTCTCCTATAACTCTCTTCTTACTTCTCTTCATCCGCCTAGTCATTATTTATTGTTTATTTTCATCATAAATTCATCATCAAACAAAACTCTGCATCAAACCACTTCGGTAATGCACTTTTCCTGATTCCGTTTGACGAATAACTCTGAGCATTTATTTCGATGTAATCAATTTGGTTGCGCCTTGTGACGCATCAAGGGGGAAACTCTAGCTCGGTTCATATCGCCCGAGATCAGTGTCATATCAGCTGACTTTGAAGCCATATCAGCCGAGTTTGATAAAGGGTAATTCTGGGAAAGAAAATCATATCTGATAAATAATGACATTTTAGTGAGGATTTTTGTGTATTGCCTTAGCCAGATTCTCGGTGGGCCCCTTTATTGAGTGCCCCTAGGGCCCCCAAAATTAATGGATCCCAACACCAGTTGCTGCATGAAATTTCGTGAAAATGACCAAGAGGCGAAATGGATATCTGATTGCATAGAGTGACGGTATACCGAAATGTCCTCTCTGTGGACTGCCATTGGCAGTCCACAGAGAGGACATTTCGAAATACCAGCAGTCTAATCTGCAACTGATCTGCAAATGAAGGAAGCAGCCTTCTTTTAATCTGAAAAATCACAGTTTTCTCTCACTGGGCCAAACTCTGGCCTACCTAATGCCCCCCCCCCCCCCCCCCCCCCCCCCCCCCCCCCACCCCCGGTGCAACCATTTTTGCCGAATGAGCGATGAAGATGATACAAAAACTCCATCAAAATGTCCTCTTTGTGGACTGACATTGATCGCCCAGATGCAAGGAAACGTTCGTTCATTTCGAAAAATCAAAAATGTCTCGTGAGAAAAGTCCCGCCCCCAAACCTCCCCCACCCCCACCCCGCATGCATTTTCCGGTAACTTTTCTAGGCCCTGTCCACCCCTGGCTCCAGCTTCCATTAAAACACCGTACAGGGTTGAGAGTGGACATCAAAATTATCTCATGATTGGGTGATAGAAACTAAAACATTGGAGTTTCCTCGAGCACGTGAATGAGATAATTTTGGTGGCTGAAAGCCGCTCGTAAAAACTTCGATACCCATGCGGTTACGAATGATATAATTTGTTAACTTGAGCTAATACTATAAAAGTTTTACAATAGTATTTTCTAGAATTGTATTTGCTACCTATTAATATAACTGACTAAAATAAATAATTAGTAGTATTTTAAAAGATACGGCAATTTGCCAACTGGCAAATTGCCACATCTTTGACAGTGCCAATGGTTCATTTCAACCCATTTAAAGTCACAGCTAGAAAATATAATTCTAGAAAATACAATTGTAAAAGCTTGATAGTATTGGCCCCAGCTGGTCAAAAATAGTAGGTATTATTTTTAATTATATACTTAACGATGCTGTAATTGGAGTTAAAATATTTTAAATTGCAATTAAAACATCCAGAGATAGAAAATGCGCTAGGATATGAATCTAAACTCTTATTACATAATGTGTGTCATTTCTGGGTGGATATTCTCTTTAATTTATCGTTCCAATAAATATAATGTATTTGTCAGACATTTCCAGCTATAGTATATAAGGCAGCATTCAATAATAGTCGTTATTTTTAAGATAGGATTTTCTTTCCCATAATTGCCCATTATCAAACTCGGCAGATATCACTTCAAACTCGACTGGAATGAACCAAGGCACCAGAGTGGCACCTTGATGCGTTACTTGGCGCAACCGGTTTGTTTACGAAGACAGCGTTCTCCGTTTTCGCCGAACGCAATCAGGAAAATTTGCTTGACCATGCATTGTGGAATGACTTTCAGCCAAGTTTTTGTATGATGTGGAATTAAAGATGGCAGTAAGTAAGGATTAGATGGATGAAGAAAAGAAAGTAGGGAGTTGTGCAGAAAATTCAACACAAACTAGGATTCAGAGTTGTGAGCGGAGATTCGTCGAAATGAGAGAAAGAGGTTGCCCAGCTTTCCGGACGTCGAGATATGAGATCCTTGGTCTCAGACTGATATGAAGTTACCTCTGGCTGATATCTCATCCAATGTAAAACTACCTTAGAAATTACCTCGGGAGCGCGGTGCCTCGGTGGTGGACTGTTGGACTTCTATGCAAGAGGTCCCAAGTTCGATCCCCGTCCGGGACGACCCGCGTTGTGTCCTTGGGCAAGGCACTTTATCCCAGCTGCCTACATGGGGACACGATGACGCCGTGTTCTAAGATGTTCTGCATGTCGATGGTGCTCATGTCTTCAACCGCTGTAACCCTGCTTGAGCGGAGCTTGAACACAGTTAGAATGTTGAGGAGCTTCGTAAAGCTGTCACGATTAGCCATTGTGCATAAGTATGTGGCCTTAAACACCAATAAATAATAATAATAATAATAAAATAATAGAAATTACCTCTAAATATCGTGAAATATTTTTTAGTATTATCGAGATAACGTGTGATTTAGCATACATTAAAATTGATAATCTCCATACTTCAGCTGTTTACACTCATTTCACGCAGGTGAATTGCCTTCACAACCTCTGACAAATTAGCAACATCTCTCACAGGCTTGACCACAACATTATACGCGCAGCTTCGTGGCGGACGTAGAAAGAAATTGAAAAAAATAATTATCAATATATTTTATTTGTCGTTTTACAGCTGTTATGTGAGTGAAAACTGTTAGTGGAAATTATGTCACTATAATAATAGTGCGTCAAAAGTGTGATATAGATTTTTTATTACACGTCTGTTCTATGAAATCCCCATCTATAGCAACTCTAAACCATGCGGAAAATGAAAATCCGTTCCGCACATGTGTGCGGAACGGAAATCGTTGACGGACTATTTTTATAAAGAAGCGAAATTTCACTGGAATTTTCTACAAATCGTGCACCGCAATTGCAATTTGAATCGCTGGCGATAGCTAAAAGTCGTCCCCTGAGTTCCAATGTGTTCTATGTGCCAAAAGGCACATAGAACATATTGGAACTCAGGGGACGAAAAAGTAACACGAGTTCCCCTCGCAGATTTGGTTGGCGATAAAATGTGTCCTTTTTGTTAATAGTTGAATAAATAAATGAATTTCTGAGTGTCCCTGTAATAATTGTTTTACAGACGTGAAGGCGTGTATTAAACACAGAACGACACGCGTGTGTGAATGGGTTAATCGACATGGCACTTGTGCCATCGCGGAAGGATATAACTCGAGGCCTGCGCTGGCACTAGTGCCATATCGATTAACCCATTCACACGCGCGTGTCGTTCTGTGTATTGAAGTAACATACCTAGCAAACGTTTAAAATTCAACTGATTAGTAAGCATAAAAATTCAAAACATTGATACTCCTACTTCTAGAAACAATTCCACACTTCGTCATTAAATAAACAGGAAAATTTTTAAAATTCAGAAATTCATTTTCCCCTCCAAAACATTTTTCGTGACAGACTTATGTATAGAAAAAAAGTTACACATATATATTTTTTCGTCGAAAGTCATAATTTAGTATGAGTGTTTATATACATGTAGACAATATTAGTCCTTGCATAACAAACAATTAGTAAATTAGAAAATTAAACTTTCTCGACATCAGGAAACAAGTCCTGCGCATCAGCTACCAAACCACTAAACCCACGTCAGGCATTAAACCCCGAATGGTATGAGCTTATTAAATATTGTACACAACAAAATGGATAGATGTATTTTTATTACGTGATAATTTAATCCTACAGCCCTACAGGGCTGTGGGGATAAATTATTACTGCCACTTCTTGCCCCCGTTGCTAATTTTTGGACCAGCTCATTTGTTCTCATTTGTTCTCATTTCTGGATACTGTCTGAAACTGTTGGGACCGTGCGGTGGCTCAATATTTATGTCACTGGACTTCAAACCGAAAGGCCCACGGTTCAATCCCCACAAGGGATACCTGCCTCGTGTCCTTGGGATAGGTACCCAATCCCGATTGCGTATGTGGGGCACGGCGACGCTGTGTACTAAAACGTACTACGCGTCGATTGCGCACTTGCCTTCGACCAGTGTAACACTACTTGTACGGAGTTAGTACGTTGGGGAGTCTGGCAGTTGCTCGCTGGTGGTTCTCTTCTGGGACTCCGGCTTGCTCCGCTGCTAAAAACTGCCAGACGTGGTGACCCTGGTTGTCGAAAGTGTTGTTAAATCCCAATGAAAAAATCCTTCACCGATGACAATAAAATATAGGCTATAAATTGAGACAACTATAAAGTATAAAACCACTGCCTCTTTTAGTTTTGAAATTGTCTCTCGAAACTTACCCTTGTTTAAAAATATCAGGGGTGTAGTCAGCAATTTTTTTAGGGGGGGGGGGGGGGGGTCGCCCATAATGCAATTCAAGGATGAGAAGGTTTGGCAACTAAAAAGACTGAAATCTTGGCCAGAGGGCAAGCCTTGGCGAATGGTCAAGTTGGAGGAGATTATGGGAGGGGGCGACCCCTCCCATAATCTCCTATAACTTGACCTTTGGCATCCGGTGGGGGGGGGGGGGGGGCTCCCCCGGAAAAATTCTTCAATATTTGATATCAGCAGTGATCAAAGATTTCATGCTGAGTGAACGTGAATCAAATTCAATGAAGACATTTTTTAGATTGCTGTGGAGAATATCGGCCGCGGACGTTTGGGATTCGGGGGAAGGTGGGGGGGGGGTCGTACGATCCCCATGACACTCCCTGGCTACACCTTGCATATTACAGAGAAGCTTGCTTCTCGGACCTTCTTGAGATATCGGTCTCTTCGCGTACTTGATTGTTCCATAAACAAATAAGAATCCAAAGAAAAAGAAATCCGGGGTGCACTCCGCTTATAAAATTAATCTAAAGTTTGTGTCTCGGGATACGGGTTATCGTGAATGTTACGCACAATAAAAAACAGTACTCATATCACACGGTAATCTCATTTCACTTCTCAACTGATTTAATCAATTTTTTTTAAAATACAATTTTAAACACTTGTTTCGATTATTGTTATGTGTTTATTTAGGGTCATATTATCCTTGCAAACGCCATTCATTAAATTTTTATGGCATTAAATTAACTTTTACAACAGCAATTCGCCGATTTTTCTAAATGTTTGTGACGCGCTGTCAATCAAATATGGGCGTGTATGTTAAAAGTAATTTATTTCACTTTTCTTGATAGATCATGGCAAATAGTGAAGTGGCGGAAAATGCTGGCTTATTAAAAAAATTATAATCTTTTTGCTTGCACGGGGTATATTTTCCTTTTTCTCTGTCAAGGAGTAGTTTTTCTCGCACGAACATACTTTTTTCTGGGTAATTTCACTGTTCACAGAACTCTGTTTCTGTCAGAAACCAAGACCGAGAATGTTTCCGTACTTCACAATCCACAATCAACATGGCGGAGTTTTCGACACAAAGTTAGTTTTCGCTCATCAGAATCAAGTTTTTTGATGGTTCATGCATATTTTATACTGCACCGAACTTATACAATTAATATAATTACTCACCGCATATGACACCTTATCCTTTATCAAACATGAAAAGCAGACGACACTTGCACACTAAATTCATGAATAAATAATTTTTTTCATTTTTTACGTCCAAAACATAGGCTATGAGCCCTCTTTGGAACGAGGTCGACGAGCTCGTCCCAAAGAGGGTCATAACCTATGTTTTTGAGACAAAAAATGAAAAAATAATGAAAATTAATTGGCGATTTTTGTGAATAGCGGTGGCCGGTTTGAGCGTTACGTTGGGTAAAGGGTTAAACTACAAGGGTTGGGGTGGAGACGGCATAAAAATAGTTAAATGTGCATGTAGTGGGTAATTATAGAAAGTCGGTGAGGAATGTAATATCTATGAACTATTTAACCCTTTACCTAACGTAACGGCCAAAACCGGCCAGCGCTATTCTCAAAAATCGCCAATTAACTTTCATTATTTTTTTTCCTTTTTTGTCTCAAAAACATAGGTTATGACCCCTCGTTGGAACGAGCTCGTCGAACTCGTTCCAACGAGGGGTCATAACCTATGTTTTTGAGACAAAAAATTAGTTATTCAAGAATTATTTTTGCAAGTGTCGTCTGTTTTTCAGGTTAGGTAAAGGGTTAAAATAGACTCTGGTTAGCTGGAGCATGGACAGGCCAAATGAAGTGGGTAGGACAAAATATTTTCTGTTGCCAGTGGCAACAGAAAAATACTTTATCCCCCCTTCATTTCACCTTGTGCAAGATTAAGATTGTGTATTACCCACGGGTGAAGGTTTTCTGCCAGTTGGAGCACCTTGTGTTCTCTTTGAAGGCTGAAGTCCCCATAAAATGGCGGAATAACTATAGAAAAATGATCCAAGAAATATCAGTGTGAGAATACATAAACCTGTTTTAGGGATTTCAAGCATGATTGTAAATAATTAAGACATTTTTCAGGAAAAGTGTAGGGCTGGGAAAGTCCCTCCGTGTCTACGCCGCTGCAGTGGTTGGTGAAATTTTACACAGAGGCGGCTGAATCTGCACCATTTTAGACTGAAGAGTCTGAAGAACGTTCCGACCCGGGAAGCACACAAGAGCTGTACTCCATTTAAAAAGCCCGAAGAACATTACACACACACACCAAGATTAATTTAGGCCCATCATGACTTCGACAAAATGAAAGCAGTGGTTGTGAAACCCACTGGCACAGTCTTTACGTACGTTTAAAGGTTTATAAGATGCAAATATTGGCAGGCTTGTGAAATAATAAACTTACACTGAATTTTCGATTTGTGACATGTGGGGGCTGTCTTCTGACGTTCTGTGTTTGCTTTTTCAACTGTTTCTTCTCTTTGCAGATCCACCGTTAATGGCACACAGAAATTTTCCTCCGTCCTTCTGGAACAGTACATACAAGTCACCCATCTCAAGTTCATTCATGGATTTTCAGTGGACAACCAACCCATATTTATCATCAACTTTACACGGTTTATCTGGAAGTCGTCACGACCCGTGGTACCATTCACTATCATCCCAATCACCGTCAGCATTTCCTCATAGACCTATGCATTATGACTTATCAGCGTATTCTGGAATGACAGGCACAAGTCGGTTCGCTCCAAATTACGGATCATTATTCATGCAAAACGGACAGTTCGGTTCAGTGCCTGGACACAGTGACTTCAGCAAAAGTTCAGAACTTTCCAAAAATCATAAGTTTGGATCTCACTTTCCGTCACATTCAGCAATATCAGGTATTATTACATGAGTACCAAACAATAGCCTCTCAGTATCATGTATTATTCCAATCGCATGAAAAATAGTCCCCCAATAGCGCCTAAATTTGCCCATCAATTTTGCTTCGCCGAAAAAAGAGTCACATCTCTCCAAAAATCCATTATACGCCTGTCTTTACCCATACTAGGGCTTTATTCATGTGTGCAGGTGGTTCTCTTTGGGTACTCCGGCTTCCTCCAACCGTAAAATTGTCCGACACGAGGTGATCCTACTGTCGAAAGTGTCGTTAAAACCCCAATAAATAAATAACACAACTTAAAGACTCCATATTCTGTGGATGTTCTTCATATTGTCTTTGACATGACGTTATTTCCTCTGTATGGTTTTGCCTTGTTGCAATTTATGGGAGAATGCCTGCAGGCACTCTCCCATAAATTGTGACAAGGCAAAAATATTTGAACAAATTTTGATGACTGGGAATAATTTAGTACTCTACCAGTTAAACAAAACTCACGCGATTGCGCTCAGAACTCCGAGGCGACCATTTTACAAACGCAAATATTAAACATCCCCGGCTATGTCAATTTGAAAATTCTTCATTCAAAAGTTTAAAATCATCCTTTTATAATATTTTGCACCAAGCCTATCCACCAATCAAATGATCTGGTTTGTCGTATTCAATCTCATTGACGACAGATAGCCTGTTGGTCAGGTCAAATGCAATGTCTGGCATTTCGTCTGATCTGGCTGATCTTGTCCCGTCAATTCCATTGAATACAATCCTGATTATTTGTCTGTCGTTATGCGAAATAATTGATAGAGGAATTGTTAATCAAGAATTTAGTATTGAAACAATTACTCGATTAATCTGTACCTGTTCAGGTTCATGCTTTTCCGGTTACCAATTTTAGTACCGGTTAAATGTCCACTCGGAGCGCGGTGGCTCAGTGGTAGACTGTTGGGCTTCTATGATAAAGGTCCCGAGTTCGATCCCCGTCCGGGACGATCCGCGTTGTGTCCTTGGGCAAGGCACTTTATCCCGGCTGCCAACGTGGTGGCACGGTGACGCCGTGTACTAAGGCATACTGCACGTCGATGGTGCACATGTCTTCAACAGCTGTAACCCTGCTTTGGTGGGGCTTGAAAAGAGGAGCTGGCAGTTGATAGTCGATGTTCGGTGGTTCTCTCCGGATACTCCGGCTTCCTCAACCCGTAAAACTGTCACGGTCACGATTAGCCCTTGTGCATAAATATGTGACCTTAAACACCAATAAGTAAATAAATAAATAAATGTCCACTCATTGCAGAAAGTATGGAAATCTGTTGTGCATATAAGTGGATTCAGACATTGGGAGATGCGCAGAAAGCAACTGATGCAAATCTCCCATAAAATATTCGGGCCTGACTAAGCCCGAAAATTTTATACGACATTTGGATAAGTTATAGTCTGTCAGGCCCAACCAAGGCTTTCAAAAGTCACATTCCGAGTTTGATCTCATTGTCTGAATTTACTAACACAAAATATTTCCATCTGGGTCCTGACCAAATTAGGTCCCAGGGGTAAAATTCGAAACATAGGGCATAAGTTGAAACTAATGCCATGTAAATTGGAATTATTTTTCAAGTATCCGATATAGTAGTAGTAGTAGTTGTAAATTATTTGATTATAGTGTCACGTTTCTATACATCTTTACAGAAAAAATACATTACATTGATACAGATGAGTAAAGTAGCATGAAACCCAGCCGTGAAGGCTTATGAGACACTTGAAAAACGATATAAATTTCTATGTATAATATGTACATAATTTTTCAAATCATTCGCACACACAAAACCACCCAATATATGATTACATTAGGCTGTCTGTTGGAAAACGGAAGTGAAAGCAGTTAGAGTGTGATGCACAGTGGTAAATTACCAGAGGAATTATGGGAAACAGTGGCTTCGGAAAATCTTCTATTTTTTAAAATACCATTTTTACACGGAGTGGTTACCAGGCATGTAACTAATAATGAAACTGAAAAATATAATTGTTTTTCACATTTTAGAAAACGAAGACGATATCCTCCAGGGGTTGGTATGTGAGAAAAATTCTGCTTTTAAGGATGCTGGGTGGTTGAAAATGACTGGTTTCGGCATTTTTTCATGCAATTTTTCAGGGTGAGGCCTTCAGTTTGACAGTAAATTATTTCACCCACATTCAGATTGTTTGTTTCTACTATGGGTTAGATAACTAAGTTGAAGAATAATCGCATAATAAAGAGAGTGTATGGCATGTCATTTTGGAAAATACCTGGAAAACTGTGGAGCGGAACCTTAGTATTTTCTTATTCTTTGTTCTAAAATAAGCAGCGGTTAATTGATAACAGAACGGTAATAATGATGCGGTTAACCTGTTACGGCATCCGTAACCGTTTCAATTCTACAATAATGTTTGGTAACATATTACTGCATACTAGGGAAAATTGGTAAGCAGGTTAAGAAAACTGAAAAGTTACGAACTGGAAGAAAAATATTAAAATGCTTATTTAATTTTGATTCTTGATCGAAATGAATTCACTTATTTCTTAAATGAACCATATTTTTTTTAAGTATCGTCAAAGTCATATTACTAAAAATCTGATGTTTTTTTGTTTTTTTTTTGTCTCGTGTACCATTTATTTCTAACCTTGCAAGTATGACTCATTGCACCAAACATTTCAATAACAAAAAATCTTGTCAATCACAATCCTGTATATCTTTCATTCCTATTACCCCGATAATCTGAATAGATGGTGGTTTCACAAAGTAGATTACTGCCCAAAGCCATCAGATGAGTGTCCGCCTTAACCCGTTACCAAACGTAACGGCCAAAACCGGCCAACGCTATTCACAAAATTTACAGCCCAATTTTCATTACTTTTTCATTTTTTGTGTCAAAAACATAGCTTATGACCCGTCATTGGAACGAGCTCGTTGAGCTCGTTCCAATGAGGGATCATAAGCAATGTTTTTGACTCAAAAAATGAAAAAAATAGTTATTTAAGAAAGTACAACAAAGCTCCCACCGTAGGGATCACCGAGTTTTACCAAAGACACAAATGCAGTCTCGGTTCGTATTAAAACTACGTTTCGACGAATCCGAATTCGAAACACTGAGGCTAATACATTCTAATGATATGTGAATTCCTCTGTTATTGTTTCATGGACCAACCGAGGAAACTGTTCCACTTTTGTAGTGCCTAGTTGGGTATAACACCAGTGATTTGGGATGACTTTTTTAGGGATGGAGAGGGGTGTTTGGGAGTTTATTTTTTATATTGAGTGGGATTCGGTTCATGATTCGAGTTTATTCGAAGATTCTAAAAAGAATGTATTATCATCGGAAATTTGTGCACAGTCGAAATAGCGAAGTTTTGAACCGACTCTTCAGATCCTCTTTTAAACAACTGATGCATATCGCATTGCGCGCCGAACTTCTACAATCCCAGGTATCACCCGACAGCTTGTATGGAACCCCAAATGCTCGCAATTTAATCAAGCATTTCGGCCAAATTTTGAAATACCAGCCAGACGTTTCAGTTAATTCATTCACAATTACGGGTTGAAGTTCAGACTGTGTTTTTGATTAATCCTTTACCCAACGAATCGAACACACCCGTCGGCGTAATTTACAAATTGAGTAGGTGATTTTTTTTAACAAAGCCATATATGTGACCCATCATTGGAATGAGCTCATCGGTCTCGTTCCAGTGAGGTTTCACATGATATGGTTTTGTTAACAAATTTTGAAAAAATTAAAAAACAGTAATTAAAATAATAAATTTTGATATCCTGTGCGCTGTATAAAAAGGTTAACCTAGCTTCATATAAATCATCGTTTGCCACTCGTAATTGTAGAATATGAGTGTGCTTTGTCATTTAAACCTTTACCCAACACGAATAGAGGTATCGCACAGGCTCAGTGGTTAGAGCATTGAACTTCAAACCGAAAGGTCGACGGCTCGATCCTGACCAGCGTTAACCGCGCTGTGTCATTTGGTCTAGACACTTAATCGCGGTGGCGTTGTTTACTAAGGCATACTGCACATCGACGGTGCACTTGCCTTCAACCCCTACTAACTCGGCTTGTACCTATTTAGTACTTTGGGGAGTCTGGCAGTTGCTCGACGCTACACACTGGTTCTTTCCGGGTACTCTGGCTTCCTCCACCCGTATAACTGTCAGACACGATGTGAACCTTAAATCTGGCTGCTGAAAGTGTCGTTAAACCTCAATAAAACAAAACAAACAAAACTTGAATAGCAGACGACACTTGCGAAAACATCTTGAGGTTTGAACAACTTTTTTTTTTTATTTATTATCTCAAACACAGAGCTTATAACTCATCATTGGAACGAGCTTAACGAACTCGTTCCAATGAGGTGTAATAAGCTATGTTTGTGAGACAAAAAAATGAAAAAGTAGTAAAACGTGAATGACCATTTTTAGTGAATAGCGCTCGCCAGTTTTGGAGGTTATATTTGGTGAAGGAAAAAAAATGGAACCGAACGAAAGCTAGCCCGGCCCGAATCAATAATAAAATCCGAAATTTTCACCTCCAGATTATGATGTACAATCCGCTCATTGGATTTGTGACTGATACTATTCTGGATTCTTTGAATAATAAATCGTTGTACGGCAGTAGGTTGAAAGAGAGTGCATTTAACCACCAAAGTCCGGTCATGTTCACATTGTTTTACATTAACCCTTTGTAACAGAGCGGCCGCTTTTCCAGCCAGAAACATGATATGTCATAACGTCATTAAATAGGATGGCTGTTGAGTAAATATGTGGGGTAGACCAATCAATATTTTCAACGTGCAGCCCCGAGGCTGCACGTTGAAAATATTGATTGGTCTACCCCAAATAATGAATATGGACTCTTCTAATTGCTGCCATTGAACTGGCATGGAAGATACCACTAGAGTTCAAAGGGTTAAGACATAAGTTAAAGTTTTGCTTTTGCAGTGGTGTCCAGTCAAGTCTTAGTTGTGAATACAGGAAACCAGCAGCTGACTAAAAATAACTGCTGGGGCTTGTTGATGAGCTTTCTCAAGGCTAGCAGACTCAGATACCTCGCTCAAGGCCATAAAATTGACATCAGCCACTATAAAGCCCATAAGGCCTGAAGAGGCCCTCAGACTGAATTTCTTATCTTTGCAAATGACAATAAAAGATCATCATTTCAACCGATATTATGACATAAGTTTTACTGAAGCCTTCTTAATCGTGATCTCGCTCGGAAATGGTTAAATGTTATTTATTTGACTATTATAGTTTTTTTTATTTAGTTTAAAAGGGTGGAGATTTGCACATCCATAATAGAAGTAGGTTAATTTAAAGGAGACTTTTCCACTTAGCAGTCGTGGCTTCCCTCTGTTGAGTAACCCGTTTATGCTGAAATCTCTTTTTCTTCATCATTTTTCAATCCAGATACACAAAGAATCTTTGTGTTTGTAGTAGTTTTTCATTTTCTCACATCCGAAACGCTGGTGGTGGAATTCGAGACATATTTTGGTTTCTTAAATATTGAAATTATGCCAAACCTGCCAACGAAGAAAATACGTAAATAAACTGAATTTCTTTCTCATTGTATTTGTTATAATTGTTTCGCGGTAGGCCAATGCGATGTATCTTTTGTATTATTAGAGATGTGAAATTGTTGATATAGCATGAGGCTTACATACCAGTCTTATTATTCTTACAACAAATATTGAATCATAATATGAGTTATGTCCCTTTTGTTGTTTTTTTTCGTGTCAGACTGGACAGTTGTTTACATTAATGAAACTGTTGTTGTTGTTGTTGTTGTTGTTGTTGTTGTTGTTGCTGTTGATGATGATGATGGTGATGACGTTGATGATGATGATGAGGATGATGATGATGATGATGATGTTGCTGTTGCTGACTTTGCTGTTGATGTTGTTGGTTGTTGTTGTCGTTGTTGCTGCTGCTGCTGCTGCTGCTGTTGTTGTTGTTGTTGTTGTTGTTGTTGTTGTCGTTGGTGGTGGTGGTGGTCTACTTGACCTCTTTTCAATAACCACATGGTAAATTATATCTTGGCCGGAGATAGAAATTAGGCTAGCTGTGAGGCTTACACTCTGAAATCAGTTGTGTTAAAATCAACACAAATCAACTGGGTTGAGTGAATATGAATCCAGTTGGGCTGTAGGATTGAATCATTACAGGGCTTCCATGCAAATACACATGAACAGAACACATACAGACCACATTCGCCCGTACCGTTACAGAAATAGTTGTGCCGGAAGATATCAATCAGGAACACGACGTTTTAAAGAGTTTCTAATACAGCTTAAATCAAATCTTCTTCTCGCCTCAACAGTAAACCCAGATCTTTTGTGACGTTAAACAAAAAAATCCTGCCATGCAGCATCATATTGTTTTATAAATTAGTTGACGATTAGGACAGCCAATATATTATATTATCCATTGATAATATAAAGGTTCCAACTTTTTCAAAGTAGTTATTTCAAATGAGAACAATTTTATTTTGTTTTCAGTACCCTTTTTCCAACATAATTTTTCTCACGAAATTTCTTAATAAACTATTATATGTGTTTGATTTTCGGTCAGCGTATGGTTTTATTAGCCTGGGAAAATATATCAACTTCGGATTCCTTCTCAGGTTGAAATTTGTGGGGGTCGATAAAACCATGTATCGACCTCACCGGAAGTCTATACCTGTATATTACTTTAGAAACAGTAGCGACACACTGTTTCACAGTATTATAATGGATGTAATAATAAACACGAATCCACGTGACTGTATTCTAAGTATGCTGCGCCATGTATCACGCCATGAGCGTATATATCGTGGAAGGAAATGTCAAACCATGGCAATGGTTTGACATTTGTAGAGACTGATACATACATTCAATGACCTGAGGTGTCATTTACTAGGGATATGGAGTTATCACTTGTACGTTTGTTGAGTCAATGTGCTAATGTCGCTCAGTATTTCTAACAGGGAAGTCTACAGCTATGTCCGGATGGACGACAAAACAGGCATCTTTTTCTGTCTGTTAATTTCGTTTTAACCATTGACCCAACGTAACGCCAAAACCGGCCAGCGATATTCATAAATCGCCAATTAATTTTCATTATGTTTTCATTTTTTGTCTCAAAAGCATAGGTTATGACCCCTCGTTGGAACGAGCTCGTCGAGCTCGTTCCAATGAGGGGTCATAAGCTATGTTTTTGAGACAAAAATGAATGAAAAATAATAGTTATTCAAGAATTTTGTTTTGCAAGTGTCGTCTGCTTTTCATGTTAGGTAAAGGGTTAAATAATTTGAAGAGACATTTTAGAGGATCTTATTGTAGGACTCTGCGAATGATGGAATCGAATCCGAAATGGAATCGGGCTGATGATTTCGAACCCAGTGTCAAATGGAATCATCACCGCTCTTCAATTTGTAGATATTGCCTATTCTTACAGCCGTAAATATATGCCAGTCTGCACTCGAGTATTCAACAACAACTGGTCTGTGTGGACAAGTAAATCAAAAATGCGAACTATTCCTGAAACCGAATCAGAGTAGTTTCGGAAGCAGCAACTCCTTGAATTGTACCTTTATCATAGGATAGAAGAAGTGTCCAAGGAGGTTCCATTCCGAAAATATACTACTCTAAGTTTGCTAAGCACCAAGTATATCCAACAACCTGTTTTACGTTTTAGTTGAAATATTGCTATAAAAAGTGTATATATTTTTTATTTAATTATCTCTTTACTGATTTAAGTACAGAAATGAAGATTTTGTTTGTGTTTGACATTATTTTTTAGCTTTTGAATACGATAACCATGGAAAATGGATATTACTGGTAAAAGAGGAAATTTTTCAAATTAGCCAAAAAGTTGCCGGAGTGAACTGGCATGGGTTCAATATCGAGTATGAGACCATTATTGGTAATTAGAGCTTAACAACGCCTTCTCATGCTCCAAATCAGGTTTCAGATGGTCCTTTGTGGGATGTTGTTCCATTCTTGGACCAGCATGGCGCCAAGCTCCTGGACACTTCTTGGTTAGACTGGACGGGCTGAAATTGCAAGCTGCAACTCATTCCAGACATGTTCGATTGGATTGAGGTCAAGGAAGCTTGCTGACCAGTCCATACGCTCAATCCCCTCCCTCTGTCTGTACTCCCGGACGGCATGGGCAACATGAGGACGGGCATTATCGTTCATCAGAATGAATCTATGACCCACTGCACCTGCATACAATCTGACGCGGGCATCCAGGATCTCATCAATATACCGCTCTGCAGTCAATGTACCACGGTCAAGGACACAGAGCTCTGTACGTCCATCCCAGCTGATGCTATCCCAGACCATTATTGACCCTCCACCATAGCGGTCATGCTCAGAAGTGTTGGCTGCATGGAATTGCTCTCCTGGTCTTCTCCATACCCTAGAACGCCTATCTGTGTTGTTTAGGCAGTACCTTGACTCATCTGTAAAAAGGACAGGTCGCCAATCTTCTCTGGTCCATCCAACGTGGTCCATGGCCCATTCATATCGTGCTTGGCGGTTGTTCTGGGACAGCTGAATGCGAATACAGGGTCTTCTCGATCGGAGACTATCTTTGCGCAACCTTGCCCGGATAGTCTGCGTCGAAACATTTACCCCGGATGCATTCTGAAGGTCTCTGCGAAGCTGGGTTGCTGTGGCAAAGGCGTTCCTACGGGCCCGAATGATCAAAAACCGGTCTTCAACTGCTGATGTTGCCCTGTTTCTGTCACAACCATGTCATCTGACTGGTGTGCCATACTGCTTAAATTTTGCGCAGGCTCTGATGATCACCGTATGATGCACACCAAGGGTTTCACCAGCTTGACGATAGGTTGCCCCTTGTTCCACCATCCCTACAGCCCGCCACATTTTTACTTCAGACAAATGTCTTCTTACATTTGCATTCGCCATATTCAATCATTCAGTCACAAAGGTTTGTGTTGAAATGAAGCCTGAATACCCTACACATCTCATGTACATGTAGGCAGTATACGAAAACATCATGAAAATCAAGGGGTACATGCTTTCCATGACTGTCATGAAAAGTCTGCCTGCCAAGAGAGCTAATGTAAACACCGGGGACCATCTCAATACCTTCCTCAATCAATTCCACCAAAAATATCGCAAATGTGTCACAAGAACATTTCACAATGATGTGTCAAATATGTGGTGCTTAGCAAGCTTTGAGTTGTATACTTTCATAAGAATCAAGAAGACACTTGGAGGATATGGAAACAACGCGGTGATTCAATAATCTCCGAATCAGCGAAACTCAAATCAAATCAATGAGATGATTCCAAATCCGATCGAATCGAATTTCGAAGCTTCCCTGACTTATATCGTCATCGTATTCGATAAATTATCTCCCTTTAAATTATTAGACAAGCGACAGGCGAGAAAGGTCTAATTCATAAGCAAGTAATTGTTGAAAAAACACCTGTGACATCAGTAGAAAATAAAGCCAAGTTTCTTTTTGTAACTTTTAATAAACGAAAACAAGACAGCTCCGAGAGCTGTCTTGTTTTCGTTTATTAAACGTTACAAAAAGAAACTTGGCTTTTTATGACAAACTAATTAGAAGCAACAATCCGTCATGAAGAACATCTATCAGTACACACCTACCAACTCTAAGTACATGTACACTTTGGCTCTTTGTTTAGTGAATGTGTTCTTAGTAATTTGCAAGTTTTTATTCTTCCCTGGTAAAAAATAGTAAATCTTGCGTCCAAGCCTTTTATATTAATGGGAAAGACAGTGTGAGTAGTATATATCACGATGCGCACACTGTTGATATAATGAACTGAAAAAGAGTTACAGAACATCAAACTAGTGAAAGCGCCTAATTTTGTATTTTTAAATGGGTTTCAGCAGAAAATATTAGTTAAACGTTCAAACGGAATGGGGGAGGGGGGAATGTGAAAAACAAATTCTGTATTTTCAAATTACTCTACAGGAAAATGCTCGAGGTTTGAGAAAAGATTCGTCAATCGATAACATAAATTCGCTAACATTTTAAAATTTCAATTTTTATATGAACTCCCCATACCCTAAGTGTTAAATGAACCGACAACTTTTGGAAATTAAAGGGAGCTAACTTTTCCGTAAATCGTCATCCATGTTGAATTCGCTCCATTAACTTACATTGTTTTGTAGAGATAAGAACCAGTCTAAGGATTTGGCTTTAATTAAGGAATTTTTTTTTTTATTTTTAGGTTTAGAAAATCCGGTACCAGAGAGCAGTAAAGAATTATACTGGTTCTGAAGTGACTTCAAAACTCTATTGTTACTACAAGTTCTTTCTTTATATGTTTGGTAAACAAACATTCAAAAGTGCGTCATCATCAACGCGAAGCGTTAAGTTGAAGGGATGACGCTGTTCAATTCTCAACTAACTCCGAGCTATATGACACTTCGCCTTTATCATTCGGGATCTAGTTTCACACAATAGTATATATAATATAAATACAGTGACATGGATGTGGCAGAGTTCATATTTAAAATGTAAGGGATCCAAATAAGAGTTTCAACCCTCAGCCTAATGTTTGCAGGTTGACAGTAAATTCAATACCTCAAGTATACAGGTTCTTTTATCTGGTGAAGTTGGCCTCACAAAAAGAGACAACGCCATTATTTTTCGAACGTACAGCGCTACATTTCAGATTTAACAAGGCCTGATAGCTGAGCTGTATATATGAGTACCAGTTAATAGTCTTCTGTGTTCTTGATCGCTGGGGAGTGAGTAAGGATTCGACTGGGTCGCTACTTCACTCACTTTGTGGTCTGAACAAGAGTCGTAGTAGTTCAGACTGACGTCAAAATGATATTCTAAGCAGCGAAGTATTCCCATAATGCAACTCGAATTTAATCAATTCAATATTGTTGGACAGAACTCTTTGAGCACTATCCAACAACATTGAATAGATTAACCCTTTACCTAACATGAAAAGCAGACGATACTTACAAACAAAATTCTTGAATAACTATTTTTTTTTCATTTTTTGTCTCAAAAATATAGGTTATGACCCCCCATTGGAACGAGCTCGATGAGCTCGTTCCAAAGAGGGGTCATAACCTATGTTTTTGAGACAAAAAATTAAAAATTAATAAAAATTAATTGGCGTTTTTTGTGAATATCGCTGGCCGGTTTTGGGCGTTACGCTTGAACTTTCCATATTTTGACACGAGTGTGTTGATGGATAATTTGTACACCTCTAAAACTTCAATGTGCCATATTATATCATACATTTGAAATTTACGATTGGGACTAGCTCCTACAAAAGGTCCGTGCAGATGGGGTAAGGTAAATGTAGCGGTCACAGTAATGTTGAAATGTTTGAAAAATTTATTCGTACTCTAAGTTCATGGCAAAAGGTGTTACCAGACGGAATAGGTGGAGTGTTGGTGTTACAGATAGAGCAATCACATTGACCATTATCAGCATTGTTTGAAATGTTTCACGAATGCGATGGTTGCATCAAAATTAAACCCTACACACTGATGTCAAAATATTAAATTTCAACCTGCAGGTTTTTCCCATATTGCAACTAGAATTTAACAAATTCAATCTCGTTTGACAGAGTTTGAATTGGTTAAATTCTTAGTTGCATTATGGGAAAGAGTTGCTGCTTAAAATTTGGGTATTTTGAAATAAGTCTGATTGGGGTTAAATTAATGCATTTTTATGCTGAAACATTAGAAGGGCCTGGTTCAGTTTCAGCGCGTGGTGTAACTGATCTTTTCATATTCTCAAGCTCGCATTTCATTATTGTTGGTGCGGACTCCCTTGTCATTTTTTACCACGTCTGCGACTTAAAAAGATAAACTGAAAGAAAAGAAATATTCAAAGTAACTCTTGGCTTTATTAATTTTGTTATGTTCCAATAAGACTAAAATCCTCGTTCTCTGATTGGACGAGAGCTTGAGTAGGTTTTTTATGTTTACGGCTCCAGTAGGACATGTTACCGTCTGACGTCACCATTTTGAAATGAGGTTGCCAAATTTCGCAACTATTCCAACAACGGAGTGACTTGTAAACCATTTCCTTTCTGCAGATTTTTAACACGTGTAACAGACGTTGTTCTGAAGTGTTGTTTTAATAACACATCAGTTTACGATTTGAACTAAGATGGGGTGATCTCGCCCTTTATCTGATTCATTGATTATTTGTGCAGTGACGTCGTGGGGTACACGAGAGGTTTATTTATGGAACTTGTGATCGTTAAAAGTTGCTTTGTTCATGTCACAATGTAGGTTTTGGGCTATGGGCGGGGTCTTATTGGAACATATACGATATTGTGATGAACTGACGGTAACATGGTCTGAAGTTTGCGGTTCGGAGCATATGTTCAATCTCGTCGAGACTGAACATTCGATCCGAGCCGCAAACTTCAAATCATGTTACCGTCAATTCATCACAGTAACTTATAATTTTGCTTGCACATTAGAATGGACACTGTTATTTCTAGCTATCAAAGAAACAGAAAATCATCAGCATGCCCTCTGTTAATAAAGTGCCACCTGTAGGGTCGAGATGATTGGTCGCTCAGCCAACTGTCAGAAAGCCATCTATATATCGTCCATTGGGTGGAACAAGGCGCCGACTGCAATGCTAAAGCATTGCAGATAGCCCCCTGTGCCACCCAAGGAACGATATATATATATACTTATTAGCATATTCGAAATGTGCGGACTCAACAAGCAATTTTTACCGTTCGGTGGCTAACGGGTACAGGTAAGTCAATGGCCGATTATCAGAAATTTGCTTGTTCTATCCTTAGTGTTTGTTTTCCGTGGACAAGTATGCAACGGGATATGGACAGATTATTATCGGAAGATGACCAGGTTTCGAATCACCTGGGTCTATACCGAAAAGCTGAATACTAGAAATCGAGGAACCTTTTTTCATTCTCATCTTGACTTTGTGTGAAATGGGCCTTCATAGGGAAAGCGGGCGAAATTTTGAAGGCACAAAAATAATGTGTCCAAAAAAAAATTTGTAAGGGTTAGAACACAATTCGTCTTGAACGATGGAGATATAGGTTAATTTTTGGGCATGGTTCGTCCTCGAGGAGGACGTACCACACACAAAATATAACTTACATCATTATTGTCCAAATTTGGAGCGTTATATCTCTATACGGTGGCATGTGTATAGATATTTCTTAAAATATTGGCCTCAGTACTGTGCATGGCAATACAGATTCATCCTACAATAGCTGTGCGCTGCCCGACATTTCACAGTTTTTCCTAATATTCGGTCACCTGGAATTTTAGGGTCGTCGTCACCCTCTTGTCCTTCTGGCTTTTTCGTTCATGCTGGCTCTTTCGTGTTCATTTCCATCACGAGATAAATCAACCCGTGTTGGCATTGTTGCACCAACATTTTCGTTTTTATGAAGATGGGTCATTATGTATACAAGTCCACCCATGTTGCATGCTGGATTCCAATACGACATATAACTTTCAAATCAATTTGAAAAGTGTTATTTGAAACTCTCATCTGCAGAATGGACAATGGTTTTCTGTTTATTTTTCATGCACAAAGTGCAAACATTCACACAGCAGCAAACTTATGTACTATTACAAAAGGTTTAATAATAAAATCGACTTTAATACTTGTTTTGATTTTTAGTCATTACATATCCTATTCGTATGGCATAATTTGTGTCAGGGTCACTGATTGAGAAGACTATCTCCGACCACCGGGTCATCGTCCAAAATAGAACGTGGTTGAAATAGGTACAAAACCAGGTGCGGGTGAGAAATAAAAGGCATTAACTTGAATGTTTTTTTGAAAACAAATGTGCCTGTTGAACTGCACCCTATTTTTTTGTGGTGGAAACCGACCCTGGGTCAAAAATACCGACCTCGAATTTTATCGATATCCGTGTCACTATTATATACTCGGAATCTCTCGTTCCACGCTGTTTTTCCCCAAAGTTAGAAATGTGTTGTTTTCGATTGACAATTTTTATCACGGTGAAGATTATAGAATACCGAGTTGGAATACAGATCCCTCTAACACGTATTAATTTAACTCGTTGATTACTTTTGATGGTCTGAATTTGTTATTCGATATTTTTTATTACAAATTATTGGAGAGTGTCCACGGGCACTCTCCAATAATTTGTAATAAAACAATTTTATATTAACAAAATATTATTTGCGTCTGACTGAATTTGAAACATCATGAGCAAAGAAAATATTGGCTTTTGCTTTAGAACCCTCATTTTTGGAAAGCTCTGATAGTGACTTCTAGCACTCGACAAGTCAATAGTATACGTCTAACAAATTAACATATTTCCTAGAAAGAAAGCCGACTTTTTCGCTAAAAATACTCGAATAAAGGTTTTGTTTTTAACAGACCCCGGCTGCTTTAACCCTTTACCCCAACGAAGACGGTATCAAAATTTCTTATTTTAAATATAATTTTTTTAAATTTTTCAAAACATTTCAACAAAAGCATATCATGTGACCCCTCATTGGAACGAGCTCACTGAGCTCGTTCCAATGAGGGGTCACATGATATGGTTTTGTGGAAATATTTTGAAAAATTTAATTTTTCAACTGCTCAATTTGCATATCACGCGGACGGATGCGGACGATTCGTTAGGTATTAGGTAAAGGGTTAAATATTCTTACATGGGTTCTATAACCTCAAACCACAAGTGACGTATTGTTCAGGAAAACATTAATTGTTTCGTGTAAAATAATATCAGGGATTATTAAGTCTTTAATATTGATATGAGGTGTGAATTTGTTGTCTGGAGTCCATGGGCTTGATCTGTGAAAACCTTTTATTCAGTATATGGTTCTTTAATTCCAAAATATAGAAAGTATTCAGAAAGTATTCAAAATGTATTCATGAATGCAGCTCAGATTTTAATGTATTTGAATACGAATTCGAATACATGTATTCATAACTTTCAGTGAATACAGAATACATGTGAATACTTGATAAACTGTATTCGAATACGACTGAATACAAATACTGAATACGAATACCCCAACCCTGTTAGGTAAAGGGTTAAATATTCTTACATGGGTTCTATAACCTCAAACCACAAGCGACGTATTGTTCAGGAAAACATTAATTGTTTCGTGTAAAATAGGAAAGACTAACCTAACTGTTCATGATTTCCTCCAAAATAACCGTGTTTGTCATTGTACAACGCCCCAGGTTTATTTTACATCACCCGCGTTATATTCTGGGCGATGACCAGGGCGCAGGCCGTGGGAAACAAACGAATACATTACGCAGCAGGCAAATGAATTCGGTTTCGAAAACACTTCTCTGCCTTGAAAAAAATACTATTTTTCCTTTACAGTGATCGACGATGATAAATTAAGGTCAGTTTCTGATTTTCCTAAAGTACAGAAGGTATTCTCCAAAGGATCTCATACCAAACGAGGAACGTTTGGAAAACTCGGTTGTGAAAAAAACAAAGTACGACCATATCTTTTAAATGAATAAGCCGCAAGGCTGTAAGCATTTTTTATTCTTCCAATATATAGTTTCAATAAGAGGAACGGATCCGGGGGGGGGGGGGGAGAACTCCTCCGCCTATTTTTAGTGGTATCATGGAACTAAATATTTTCCCATAGGCGACCATTATAACGTTCAGGCGAAAAAAAATATGATCGCATCACTTTAATTTTGGCATTCAAGTATCTTTGTCAACTTTTTCTGACCAGATCACAAGGAGTCATGCAACAGATAAGAGAGAAAATCTGACAGGAAGAGAAGTACCGGTCACGTGCACATATTTTTCAGGGAATTCCCAACAAAAACACACCAAAAATCAATTGTATTTTTAGATCCAAAAGTCATCAAATCGCCATCTTTATTTATCTGATGTATGCAACAATAATGCAAGATGTCAATAGAATGTTTCAAATGATTATTGAAACAACATATTTCCCCAAGGCTGCTTATTTTTGGAGATTGTATCATTTCCAGGTGGGTAACTCTAATTCAAATATTTAGTTCAGTGATACCTATAATCATCCCAACACTAACAAAGATACATTTCACCACTTTCATGAGATAAAAGATTTATTTCTGCATTAAAATTTAACTTTCGGCTTCTGCTGAGTCAAAAACATGAGGAATTTGCTCTTTTAATGAAAAGTGTTCAAACTTTGTCAAATAGGCTTAAAAACTGGTATTACCTCCAAAAGATTTTTATAGCCTGTTACCTAATAAATTAGCTGAAAGGGATAAGAATTCACAGCTTTCTTTAAAAACCTGATCCCAAAATAAAACTAAAATCTGCATCGGCACACAGTATTTTTAGAAAAACCTGTCTCATTTAACCAAACTGCAGTCTCATGCAGGCCACTATAAAATGGCTTCCTTTTTTTAAAAGGTAAATGAGTCTAAACAAAAATGTGGGTATATTTTGGCTGAAAACATTGTGGTCATGTACAAAGAAGCCATTTTCCAAAATTTTCTCCGGGAAGCCCGCGGATCCTGTCGAAACAATGATCGGCCACCGAAAAAGTGTAATAAGATGTTTTGAACGAAGAAAACAGTTTACTCGAATTTAAGTGACTATTGTTAAAGTACTAGCGGCTTTTAACCAATTCGTAAGATAAAGTCTTAACCCACTCTCCTGGCCAAATCTCCAAACACCATTCATAATAATCGCAATTTAGATTTTGTTGGGTTTCCTTGTAATTTTTCTTTATAAAAACATAGTTTATGAGTCCGTTTTGGAACGACCTTGACAAGTTGGTTTCAAGCACGGGTCATTAGCTTTGTCTTAGAAGATAAGATTTTCAGTTGTGAACAAATATTGATGGTGCCGTTCGCTTTTGTGTTAGGTGAAATGTTAACGGGAAAGCTCCGTAAAGCAATGCCCTGGAGATTGTCATTCAGAACAAGTAATGGATACGTTTCAACCCTTTACCCAACAAATCGTCCAAGTTTATTTGTTTGGCAATATAAATGTGTCAAAAGCCCTCTGGAAATGTTCGGCCCAGACAGTTGCTGGCAAGGCATCAACGATTAAGGGACGCATCTTGCATAGGACTTGCAAAGAAGACTTCTAAAGAGAGGAAAAATGCAAAGCTGTAGCATCTCCTAGTAGGTGAATTCAAGGCGGGGACATTACAATGTAATGTGGGAAACATTTTGCATCATTACTAGTACGCAGGTGCCTAGCCAGAATTCTATAACAGAGAATGCCGTAGTCAGTTTTTTTGGATGGGGAGGGGTGGGCACACATGGTATCTGAAAGGCCGTTGTTTGATGCTCGGAGACATCCGGTCGTAAAGGTCGAGTTAAAATTACCCCCCCCCCCCCCTCCCAGCCCCCCCCCCCCCGCACACACACTGATAAAGGTATGCAAATTTCCGTGCTCTAAGAGCGAGGTGAGACTTTTGTAGCGTGTGTAGCCCTATATTGGAAACCACTTTAGAGCTGTATGTTATGTGAAATGTGCATTGGATAATTGTTCTTTTGGGAGAGGGGCAGCAAAGATTTTAGCACCCCACCCACACTCAGCCAAGTAGCCCACCCACTCCCGCCCCAAACCTACCCCTACGCCACTGCTACTATCTATGTTATGCCACGAACCCTTTGATCCACTCGCGTACAGATATAATCAGTGGTTCATTTATGCTGTCATCGGAACGGACCGGGTGACGATAGCAAATCGCGTGTTGTTATTTTCGTGGCCTAATTAAGATTCAGTGCTTCGACCAGCCTGTATCCCGAAGGCTAAAGTCAGTCCCAGTAACAAACTATTCTGCTTTTCTAACTTAGTTGATAACCAAGTTGGTGTTTGACGGAGTTAACATACTTCCATCAAACAAGGCCAATGGGTTGATTTTGACTGATTGTGATCGATATTGCTAAAGATAGCGACTAGAGTTGCACAAATGACATCTTCCGAAGCGGAAGAAAAGGACAACACGCCAATTCTGTATAATACTAAGAGGAGCTGGCTGTAAAATTGAGCAACGGCAGTGTGAAACATAAAAAAAACTGAGTGTGAGCGTCCCTAAATTTTCTTTCCCTACAGGTGATGAAAGCTCTCCATCACAACATGTATTCATCGTGGGAATCCCGGGAAGTGGAGCAGTGGTTGTTTATTGCGGAACACAAGTTTTTTTTGTGACGGACAAAATCGGACACATTAACCATCATCTGGAATGGAAGTCTACTAACCATTTTACTGACAAGAAAAGCAGACGACACTCGCATACAAAATTATTGAATAACTAATTTGTTCCAATGAGGGTCATAAGCTATGTTTTTGAGGCAAAAATGTTAAAAATAATGAATAACATTTTTTTGTGAATAGCGCTGGCCGGTTTTGTTGTTACGTTGGGTATGGGGCTAAAGTGGGCAACGTACTTATAAACCATTGGCAAAACTAGGTTTATAATTGTGCTGATGTCAGGATATAACCATAGATGTGAGCCATAAGTGTGATAGCAGCAGACACCAATAAATAGTTTCATCATTATTCATTTTTGTGACTTCATCAACAGTTAGAAAAACAGTCGGGATCTGTCACTGGTAGTAAGTACATTATTAATGCATTAACGGACTGAGGCAAAAAAGAATAGCGGCGAATTCGCTGAACATCGTAAAACGATGAGAACGTGTTGAGTGTGGAGTGTCTGCCCCTGCTAAACCTTCTAAATTAAGCGTGAAAGGCTTAGCAATGGCCAAAAACTGAATTTCAGCTCACGGCCCTTTGATTGAAATATTGGCCTGACTCCTTGTGCTTTTTCAGAGAACATCTTTAATTACATGCACGGAAACCCCACGCCATGTGTGATTGACTGATAATAAATACACTTTTCGTGTTTTCTGTGCGATCAGTTGCCCACTGATCCTTTCCTGGAGGAAATTAATCGTCACAGATGTCACATATTGTGTTGCAAGGGTGGGGTGTACATTCGAGGGGTGGCTAGGGATGGTGATGATAATGGGTCACACCCTCAATTATTCTTTGTCTATAGTCGAGCAGTCGCCTGTCAGGACTGTTGATCGATAGTACATCGCTCAAGTGACAAGTATATCTCAAGTGGAGCAGTTGGACATAAACTTTCACTTGTTAACCATTTACACAACACACACAAAAATTTATTATTTTAATTATTGTTTATTAACAATTTTCAACAAAATCGTACCATGTGGCCCCTCACTGGAACGAGCTCGTTCCAGTGAAGGTTCATCTAATATAGTTCTGTTGATTTTTTTTTAAAAAAAACATTTTTTTCAACTGCTAATTTTGTAATTTACGGGGGCGAATGCGCTCGATTCGGAGGATAAAGGGTTAAAGGTTATCCAACGAAATTGAAACTTTGGCAGTATGACTTTCTAGTTTATTGAATGAAGTCTCATCCACAGCCGCAACGAAAGGTCAGCGGCTAATGCGGGCTTATTCAGTATTAACAAAACGCGGCACAGCAGCTTTTCTTGTTCCAATACTTCCACAAATATAGGCATGAAACTGTAAGAGGTAGTTGCAACTTCATGATTTGCAGTTGGGCCCGCCTTCGAAAGTTGCTGCAATCGGCAATGTTCCGGTGAAAGTCGCGGTAGTGTGTTGATTGTCGTGACTAATTCCGATAATTGTACCTATTGACAGAAAAACTCGCTGAGAAACATGTATAGAAAACAACAGTTGGGAAGCTTCAAATCATGCCATGGTCTGGCAAACACTAGTCCTCCAACTCATCCCTTCCAGTATCTGAAGATAGTTAGGGATACGTGCTTACGATCTTGACAAGAGGTTTACTGCGTTGTGCCCTTGGGCAAAAAACTTAATCTCGACTGCCCATGTGGAGGCACTGTGGGGCTGTGCATTAAGGCGTACTGCATGTCGATAGCGCACTTGCCTTCAGCCGTTGGTTGTGCAGAGTTAGTGAGTTGGATTGCCTAACAGTTGCTCGTTGCTACTCGGTGGTTCTCTACGTGTACTCCGGCTTATCTGGTAATTTGATCCTGGCTCTTCCACATTCACATTTCAAATCAAATTTTTCTAAATAAATTGACAATAGGCTCTTGTCCAAACGACGTGTTCTCAATATGGGGCCAAAATCGATGTTCCGTTTGAAAAATAGTAATTTCAAACATCTACTAATGAACAGTTAATTGAATGTCATTGTTGTGGCAAAGATAATATTCTGTAATAAGGTTTAATACCGGGAACGGGAATTTCACGGCTCTGTGGCTCCTGGATCTGAAAGTCAATCACAATACATGGGAAATTCACAGACCATGGTATTAACGATTCGTATTATGGTTCATGAGATTGCGACGCATATCATTTGCTTCAAAGACCAACATCGCAGTTGGAGCTATGGTTTAATCTGACGAACTGGAATTTCCCGGTTTCCAGTTCTGAAAATCAGTGCTAATGCCCGGGAATTTCGTGGACTAGAATCGGGAATCAAAGATTGCGAAACGCAACCTTTGATTCCCGGTTTTGTCCTATGAATTTCCGGGTATCGGGATTGATATTCAGAAGCGAGAACCGGACAACTCAGGACATAGTGACCGACTTTCAAAAACGGGATGAAACCATAGTCAATGGTTGGCGGAGGGAAGAGGGGATTATATTTAATGAAACGCTGAACAGTGATCAGCGTGCCGTTTCTGATTGTATAACATCAGTACTAGGGTGAAAGTTTTATCATTTTATAATGCGTTTACCATACAGCGGGCGTTGATGTTATTGTTTTTAATATTTCATCACAATTTTGATAAACCGGAAACATTTCACATTGACAAGTTTGTAAACAAAGTTGCTAAACTATGCATAAAAACTAATTATCAACGCAACATAGCTGCCACCAAGACCTTCGGTATCCATTCAAATCGTTCGAATAATACTAATTTTGATGTGGTTAACCTTTACGTTATGTGAAGACTACCCGGCCAGAAGAATTCACAAACATCGCCTTTCCAATTGCATTATTTTTTGCCTTCGAAACATAGCTTATGGCCGATCACTGGAACAAGCTCATTAATTTCGGCCCAATGAGTAGTCATATGATACGTTAAATTTTAAGTTAAGCCTAAAAAGAGAAAAATCTGCTTAGCAGGCCCTCCCGCATAGTCCTTTGGGCTGCCGCATGCTCTCTTTTTATAAGCAATGCAAACATAAAAAATAATAATTTAATGGTTTATGTCTGATATTTTAACCAAGTCAATAAAATTGATAAATTTTACCCTTCAGTGTAACACGGCTTTGCAATGCTTTAGTACTGTAAAGCCTTATTGAACTCAAGGTACGAAATACACCACCTCCCATGCTATTCTGTAGATTATGAGGTCATAAACATAAAACAAACCAAGAACATGAACTTCCAATGGCAAAGAAATAATTACAAAAACAAAAAATAAAATAAAAAACTGCGCGCCCACATGTAATTTTGCAACAAAGGGCCTGAGAAACAGAAGTTGCAAGTATCGTCTGCTATTCGTGTTAACCTTTACCCAAGGCAGACGATAACAAAATTTATTATTTCAAATATCATTTTTTTAAATTTTTCAAAAAATTTCAACAAAACCATATCATGTAACCCCTTGTTGGAACGAGCTCGTTCCAACGAGGGGTCACATGATATGGTTTTGTTGACATTTTTTGAAAAATAATATTTTTCCAACTGCTGAATTTGCATATTACGCGGGCGTATGCGGGCGATTCGTTGGGTAAAGGGTTAAGTAAATTTAGTGGGCACGACATTGTTTGTTTGTTTGTTTATTGGGGTTTAGCGACACTTTCAACAGTCTGGGTCACACCGTGTCGGACAGTTTTATGGATTGGGAAACGAGAATACCTAGAGAGAACCACAGAACAGGGCACGCACCTGTCAGTATCTTCAACTTACACATGCTGCCCAAGTAGAGCTGGCAACGGTTGACGACAAGGGAACCATCGCAATGCAGTACGCCTTAGAACACAGCGCCAATGTGCAATGAGCAATCGGGATTAAATGAGTTACCCAAACACACAACACAATTACAGCTGGTCAGGGCCCAACCGTCGACCTTTCGGTTTGAAGTGCAATGCTTTAACCATTGAACCGCCGCGCAACCAGGAAACACAGCATGATGGATACCCAAGGTGTCGGCGTCAATACAAGTGAACAAATTTTCATTAGAGGCCTGAATGAGACCGATGAGGCTTTCATTTTGCAAATTAACCACTCTTCTTATTTGGGTTTAATGACGCTTTCAACGGCGAGGGTCATATCGTGCGGGACAGTTTTAGAGATGGAGCTATCTGGATTAACCAGAGAGAAGCACTCAGCAGCGGTGAGAAATAGGACTGCCCAACTTACTAATCCAGCACATGAAGGGTAAGCATTGGTTTTATAGACCCGATACATGCCCAGTAAACGATTACCGTAAACATACGGTAAAATTATTTGCAAACAGCTGATGGTGACGAAAACGTTGATTTTACGCTTTTACTTAAGGTTTAGTTAAACGAAATATTAACAGAGGGGTGGGCATGTTCAGTCATCCATGACTTACGTCGTCATGAAAATCGATATTCCATAAAGTTATCGCCCTTGAAACTATTAGCCGAGATAGAGAGGTCTAATTAAGAGGCAAGTAACGGCTAATAAAACAGCTACGACGTTAATAGAAAATAAAGCCAAGTTTCCTTTTGTTACTTTTAATAAACGAAAACAATAGGCAGCTCCGAGAGCTGCCTGTTGCTTTCGTTTATTAAAAGTAACAAAAGGAAACTTTGCTTTTTATGGAAGGCAAATTAGAAGCAAGTAGTTCATGGATAATACGCCATTAAGAATATCTATCAGTATCACACCTACCAACACTAATGCCCACATTGGCTCTTTTTTACGGTAATTTGCAAGTATTTTTTCTTCCCACAAAAATAGCACATCTCACCTCCATGACTTTTATTTTAACGGAAAGGACAGTGTCTGTATTAAATATCACGATGCGCACCCTGTGGATACAACAAAAACGTTAAAGGATATCAAAAGATGGTGAAAAACCGTTTTCTTATTTTAACCCTTTACCCAACGAATCGGCCGCATCCGCCCGCGTAATATGCAAATTCAGTTGTTGAAAAAATATTATTTTTCAAAAAATTTCAACAAAACCATATCATGTGACCCCTCGTTGGAACGAGCTCGTCGAGCTCGTTCCAACGAGGGGTCACATGATATGGTTTTGTTGAAATTTTTTGAAAAATTTGAACAAATTATATTTAAAATAATAAATTTTTATATCGTCTGGGTAAAGGGTTAATGGGTTTCAACAGAGAACAATAGTCAGTCGTTGAAACTGATTAGGGTAAAAAGCCAGCTTCTGCATTGTTATACTAGCCTACAGGAAAATGCTAGAAATTTATGAGATTCATCATTTGCAGACACAACGTGTGTGCCTTGTGGGGACGGCCAATCTCTTATTTACATTATTTCATTCACTTCGTGCAGGGATTCGAGGAAGTGGTGACTTTTGAAGTCCAAATTCTGAAATATTACCCAGAATGTGTCAACCAGGATTTTTTTTATTTATTTGGATTGCGAAAGTCTCGAATATTCCGCGCCAGTTACACTTCCTTCCCTCCCTATCAGACTCTCCCTCGTGCCGCTTCGAAACTCAGGACCATATGTTCTGTACCAGGAACTACAGACTATCAAAGATCCAGAGTCCTGTAACAGAATTTACCCAGGTGCCGACTACTTTTTCTGTACATGAAATAAAAGTTGCGATCTGTAGCCTCTATCGGTAAATGAGTTAGGGGTCCAGAGCTAATCAACAAATATACTTCAGCATGGATTGTATTCCCCATGCAAATATTAGTCACTACGATGACGTCCTTAATCGAAACAAAATCTTTTGAAAATTACGGTGAAAGCGATGACTTATTGTTTAAAAATAAGTTATTGCGAAAATAACAAAAGGTGTGCAATCTTCTGGCATTTGGCAAAACATCAGAGCTACGAAAGCGGATGAAAGGGGGGAATTGGACGAGAAAATAAACTAAGACTAGACGACCAAGAACAGGTGAACTATCTTCGTCGTATATCGGACAACTCTCCATGGTGAGGCTTCGTTGGTCAGTAAATGTTTTTTTGTATAATACAATACACACATCGTGTTGCTCTGGATCACACTTAATGACTGTGCTGACTGGTGAATTCACAATTTTCGCCACTGTGAAAAAACTTCAACTCCTTGGTCACACGGGCCCAACTTGAAGCAGCAATACCTAGAGATCATTGCTTATAGATAGAATATACCGGTAGTAGCTTGGTATACCAAATGTTCACCACGAGTGGTGAACATTTGATACATCAAGCTGATTTGGGTATATTTTATTTATACCATGATCAGCAGATTATTAGGAGTCGCTATTATTTTTTTCTCGACTTTACTGAGCAACAGACGAACATACGTGCGAATCTGTATTTGTTTACATGAGCACTGGTGGTCGGTAGTTCCGCTGTGAATTTTATCGCCGAAACGAAATGGAAAAAGACACGCGCAAATCACGGGGCCTTTTTTCATTTTAATAACGTACTATTTCGAATTATGTATGCTTTATTAACAAGAGACAACGCATGTTTGTAAATTTTGGTATCTTCTGAGGTAAACTCATTTAAAAACGTAATAAATAATTGCCATTTTCATTTCCCTCTTTACGAGGCGACGAGCGATAAATTTAGCCAAGTTTGTAATCAGGTTGAGGTCACCAAAGGTCAACAATATACTTAATAATTAGTACGACACCACTCACCACAAAAGTCTTGTCTGTAAGTATCTCCATTCGGTTCAGCCTAACTTTCTTTTGATCATTGTTAGGGGCTCTATGGGATCAATCGCTTAGCCTACTGGGTGAGAGAAAAACTTAAATTTGGATAATAAATGAATGACGTTCATTTAATCTATGTTGTGTTCTCATTGTCACATTTGCTCCGTTATTGACTCGATCACCGGACGAGTCAATAAGGGATAAAAAGTGACAATGAGAACATGACGTAAGTAGTATGTAAAGTGGTTTTGAGGACTTATTTGGATGATCTCATGGATGATCTCATGTGACGTCATAGTCACGTGACCCAGTGGCGCTATGTTGTGTTGTCATGGTAACCCGCGTGAGCGGCCATGTTGTGACGTTATCTCCATAGTGATGTGTGGTGTTAGTGCGCATGCGCAGTGCGTGTTGTTAGGGTGATACGTGTTTCCGTCGTCCATTTTGTATACTGGGGGCCGCCATATTGGTTTCTATGGTACCCCGTGGTTGCTATGTTACCCAAAGGCCTACAACAAGACAGGGGTATGTTCGGAGGGTATGTTCGATTGAATAGGAGTAATTTCCCGATTCGTAGAATTACCACAAACAACCTGACAAGTTGTACTATTTTGAATTCTTTCAGAATTTAGAATTCTATTTATCTATTAAATAGTTTTCGTCCACCTGACCATGTTCCTTTGTTCAGGAGTATACTCCAGTAGAGTAAAAGAGCGTATCAGCTGGAGCTGTTTTGCTTATTATTACTATATTTAGCTGTTCTGGTCTGTTCTTGTTAGTTCTGGCCCTATTCCGAGTACTCTTGTTGTTTCATTTATCTAGATCACCCAATCAGTTCACTTTCCTGACGCTAACTAACCAATCAGATTGTCTCATCCCCGGTAATGTCTATGCAGAGTTATCTCCCCTTATTACAACGAAGTCCTATCCGGTTCTGATCACCTCTATATCCAATGGCCACGTCCCATGAAATCCCTTTTTGTGAAACGTCTCTGGTTATGGAATCCCTTTTTAGTCGTATGAGGCTATGAGAATATCCCTCAATGAGGCCTAATTTACTATCCGTTATAGCCTCATTTCTTTTGAGGGCATGAGGGCCATTAAAAATCCCTCAATGAGGTCTAATTTACTATCCCTCTTAGCCTCATTTCAGTATTTAACAGCCATATCCCATGGAATCCCTTTTGGTGAAACGTCTCTGCTTATGGGATCCCTTTTTAGTCGTATGAGGCCATGAGGGCTATGTTCAATGCCTTCAATGAGGCCTCATTTACTATCCCTCATAACCTCATTTCTTTTGAGGGCATGAGGGCCATGAAAAATCACTCAATGAGATCTAATTTACTATCCCTCTTAGCCTTATTTCAGTATTTAACAGCCATATCCCATGAAATCCCTTTTTGTGAAACGTCTCTGGTTATGGAATCCCTTTTTAGTGGTATGAGGCAATGAGGGCTATGTGAAAAGCCCTCAGTGAGGCCTCATTTACTATCCCTCATAGCCTCATTTCTTTTGAGGGCATGAGGGCTATGAAAAAATCACGCAATGAGGTCTAATTTACCATCCCTCTTAGCCTCATTTCAGTATTTAACAGCCATATCCCATGGAATCCCTTTTGGGGAAACGTTTCTGGTTATGGAATCCCTTTTAGTGGTATGAGGTCATGAGGGTTATGCGAAAAGCCCCCCATGAAGTCTAATTTACTATCTCTCTTAGCTTCATTTCGGTATTTAGGGATACCTATGACCAAGCACCTATATGGCTCCTATACAGGTAGTCTTACCAATGGCTTCCATCTTATCTCCAAAGCTCCAAGGCCACTACTTGTCTATGGTCTATCTGTCCTATCATTGGCTTCTACAACAGTCACCCAATAATATAGTCTTCTACCACTCTTCCTGCCTTGAACCATTACTTCTGGTCACCCGGCCTTCAAAATGTCCAATCATATTGCTTCATTTCCCCGGTATAATACTTGTACATATTGGCAAGCTATATAAGGGATTCCGTAAGTGGGATTCTTATCCTACTAAGTAAAATTTGGATTCCGTGATTTCATATAAACACTCGAGTGTATGGAAAGGGACTAATAACGCCCAGTTCAAAAGCTACTATAAGAACCTGAACAGATACAAATGACAACCAACCACTTCAAAACAATAAAGGTGCAAAAGTGAACGAAGATCCAACACAACCATGATCGAAGTGAACATAACAAAGTGAAAAAGATCGAACTGATCTGATCGAACTCAACCAAGCTCGAAGTGAACAGAACAAAGTAAACAAAGTTTTTAACTACAACCCCTAAATATAACCTAATGGTAACCCTTTGAACTGTTTGAATCAACTCTAACCCAAATGAAAATATAACAGTGTTAACCCCTTTGAACTGTCTGAATGGACTTTATATAATTAATATAAATAATACTAACATTCTTGAACTGAATGAATGTATATATAATTAACACCCTTTGAACTATTTTGAACTGAATGAATTGTATCTACAGCCTTAATGAAAATATAACGAAGGTGACCTGATTGAATTTTAACTGAATGAATTTTTTAACTACAACCTTTTGAACTTAATTCTTCCAATATGGAAGGGGAATACCCTCGAGTGTTTATATGAAATCACGGAATCAAAATTTTACGGAGTCGGATAAGAATCCCCCTTACGGAATCCCTTATATAGCTTGTCTATATGTATAGGTATTATACAGGGGAAATGAAGCAATATGATTGAACATTTTGAAAGCCGGGTGACCAGAAGTAATGGTTCAAGGCAGGAAGAGTGGTAGAAGACTATAGTATTTGGGTGACTGTTGTAGAAGCCAACGATAGGACAGATAGACAATAGACAAGTAGTGGCCTTGGAGGTTTGGAGATAAGATGGAAGCCATTGGTAAGACTACCTGTATAGGAGCCATATAGGAGCTGGGTCATAGGTATCCTTAAATACCGAAATAAAGCTAAGAGAGACAGTAAATTAGACCTCATTGAGGGCTTTCCACATAGCCCTCGTGGCCTCATACCACTAAACAAGGATTCCATAACAGCGACGTTTCACAAAAAGGTATCCCGTGGGATATGGCTGTTAAATACTGAAACGAGGCTAAGAGGGATAGTAAACTAGACCTCATTGAGTGATCTTTTCATGGCCCTCACGCCCTCAAAAGAAATGAGGCTATGAGGGATAGTAAATGAGGACTCATTGAGGGCCTAGCCCACATAGCCCTCGTGGCCTCATACCACTTAAAAGGGATTCCATAACAGCGACGTTTCACAGAAAGGGATTCCATGGGATAAGGCTGTTAAATACTGAAATGAGGCTAAGGGGGATAGTAAATTAGACCACATTGAGGAATTTTCTCATGGCCCTCATGCCCTCAAATGAAATGAGGTTATGGCGGATAGTAAATGAGGCCTCATTGATGGCCTTTCACATAGCCCTCATGGCCTCTTACGACTAATAAGGGATTCCATAAGCAGAGACGTGTCATAAAGAGGGATTCCATGCGATATTGCTTTTAAATACTGAAATGAGGCTAAGATGGATAGTAAATTAGACCTCATTGAGGGATTTTTTCATGGCCCTCATGCCCTCAAAAGAAATGAGGCTATGGGGGATAGTAAATTAGGCCTCATTGAGGGATATTCTCATAGCCCTCATGGCCTCATACGACTAAAAAGGGATTCTATAACCAGAGACGTTTCACAAAAAGGGATTCCATGGGACGTGGCCATTGGATATAGAGGTGATCAGAATCGGATAGGACTTCGTTGTAGTAAGGGGAGATAACTCTGCATAGAGATTATGGGGAATAAAGCAATCTGATTGGTTAGTTAGCGTCAGGAAAGTGAACTGATTGGGTGATCAAGGTAAATGAAACAACAAGAGTACTCGGAATATGGTCAGAACTAACAAGAACAGACCAGAACAGCTAAATATAGTAATATTAAGCAAAGCTGTTTCAGCTGATAGGCTCTTCTTCTCTACTGGAGTATACTCCAGAACAAAGGAACATGGTCAGGTAGACGAAAACTATTGCATAGATAGATAAAATTCTAAATTCTGAAAGAATTCGAAATAGTAAAACTTGTCGGGTTGTTTGTGGTAACTCTACGAATCGGGAAATTACTCCTATTCAATCGAACATACCCACTAGTCCACTTCCCTCCCGGTAAGATAGTTTGATCAGTTTACGCACAAACACAGTAAAACCGTTCGTCTGTTTTGGGGGTCTTGCGGTTCGGTTTTCCAGTTTGCCGCGAAAACTGGAATCGAATCGTAAACCCCCAGCTCTATTAAACAATGCCCCCTCCCCACCCCCATCCCCACCATATCCCGAAGTTGGCTTGAATAGCTGCTTCACGAACTAGTTCTCTCTTTTATCAGGGAAACATTTTCCCATTCTCATCTGACGTTGAGGCATTAATCGCAATTTGTTTCCAGCGCCCACGATATTGGTTCCCGACCATTTTCTGAATAGCCAATGAAAATGCTATATAATTATGGGATTCCGAGATTTCAGTATTTCACGATTTTCATTTTTTTTTTTAATATGCATTAAGTCAAATATCGCCAACTTTCAAGTCGCGGCGCAACAGGTTTCTATCGTACAAAAAAAGGAGTTTTTTTCTTGCTGATCCGGAGATTTCAGATGATGGAGTCAATGAAATCATCGAACCTTGGAGATAATGACAAACCGGAAAGACCCTGAAGATCATACATTTATCCATCTCAGTCCGACTTTAAGTCTTCTCTGTTATCCGTAAGTATCGTTCTCCAGCTCTCTTTTGGTCATTTGTCGACAAATATCATCGGAATTGGCTCAGTGAATCGTTTTCAATGATTTGTCGCATCCGATGCTCTTTAAAACAAAGAAAACAGTATGAAAGGTGATATACCGGATGGCAGTCTGCAGATGAGAAAAAAGACTATAGCGCTTGTCATATCTCTGACTAAATTCAGTTATATAGCCGGGCTAAATGAAATGGAGGATGGACAAAATATCCCCTTCTACCTAATTTCACCTCGTTCTCGGCCAAGAGCGTATATCTCCAAAGATGAAACAAAATATGGCAACAGTATTGTGAAAGCGTTCCAGGCTAGTTACGTCAGGAAACGAGAACCTATTCTGAGGTGTAGAATTTTTATAGGCACAATAGGGCAGTATATATATTTATGACTGTCCACATGTAGCATGACATTGATGAAACTGTCGAAATCCTTGTAGTCAAGACCGCCTTCTGTAATCAGGGCCCGGCTTCTGTTCAAAGATATACGATATCCATCGATAAGACAAAGAGTTAAAACTGGTACAACAGTTCCAGATGGGATGATTGAACTTGACCGAATGAATTTTTGATGTCTTTCTTACAAGCTGCACTAAAAGCAAATGCAAATTTCACGGTTGTTAAAAAGATAATAAAAATACAGATAAATTATGTCCTAGACTGAACGCCATCGACTGCACAACGTCTGTAAATGATCCTTAAAATTTGCATCATAACTCGCCGTTTCGTATTAGAGATAACTGGAGGGCATGCATTTTGCCATGTGCCTTCAGTCACACGCTTTCTTAACACCATTCTGGCAAATAACTTTCCTTTCGCTCTGCGGGCACAGACATCCCCCACCCCAACCACCCACCCCTGCTTGAACACAGATCAAATATGAAATAATATTTTGGTATGTTTTGGTATTAAAGGTACTTTACTCGACTTCTATTTACTTTGACTTGTATTGCAAGTCACACTTGACACATTTGAAACTTATTCGAAAAAAAAATTTAACATTTTCAAAGAGCAAATCACTCTTTACATTGCGGATGTATTGCGGGACATAAGTTGTTTTCAACTTAAATTCCAAGCCCAACTCGAGAAATTGAAAACATTTTTTAATAACATATCGTTGAAGGATTTTGCGATGCCCATCTAGCAGGGACAGCGAAACTGTTTTGGAAATCATCAGCAGCAGAATTTTAATTAATGAAGCACGGGTTGTACCCGGTAAACAGTCCTGGAAACGAGACGGGTGCGGGTGCAATTGCTCCCGTCAGCACCCGTGATTTCTATTTTACGGGAGCTAAAAATGCCCTAGTTGAAAAGTATTGTGGGGCACTAATATACTGTGAGGGCATATTAAATGTGTGTTTTTTGAGATAGCAGCACTCTGTAGCCAGTGGAAAGTTACTGTCATAATTCAGCAATTCCTTATACATTTACCCCTTTGAACACTAGTTGTAACTGCCATGCCAGTTCAATGGCAGCAGTTTGAAGAGTCCCTATTCATTATTTTTGGGGTGGACCAATCAATATTTTCAACGTGCAGCCTCGGGGCTGCACGTTGAAAATACTAATTGGTCCAACCCACACATTTACTGAACTGCCATCCTATTTAATGACGTTATGACGTACCATGTTCCTGGCTGGAAAAGTAGCCGCTCGGATTCAAAGGGTTAAGGTGTCTGGTGTTTGTTGACGGTATTCCCTCGAAAATTCATAGACTAACACTTTACGGGTGCAATTTACGCTCGTCTCTGATTTCGCGGGAGTGTAAAACTGCACCTGTCAATTTTGTTCATTTCCAGCACTGCGGTAAATCAAAGTTCCACCCCCCCCCCCCCTCCCCCCCCCCCCAGGACCCTGATTACTTAGTCTATCCCGCAAAGGGGCGAATACATCGTGTTCACATATTCTCCCTTATTATACCCCCCGCAAACAAAGTTTGGGGGGTATATAGGAATCACCCTGTCCGTCCGCCTGTCCGTCCGTTCGTCCGTCCGTCTGTCCGTCTGTCCATCCTTGTAAGCGCAACTCCTCCTAAACCGTTTGAAGAATTTTCATGAAATTTTACACAATGGAAGAACTCCATATGAAGATGTGCATGAAGCAATATAATTCCGTTCTGACATTTCCAAGGGGAGATAATCTAACTTATACATTTCAGGCGTGGGGGTATCACTTTGTGAGTTTGCTCACAGTATCTCTAGTTGACTTTGGAGTCAATAAGGGAGCAAAGGTGATAATGAGAACACAACACAGATTAGATGAACTTTATTCATTTGTTACCCAAATTTATATTTTTCTCTGACTCAATAGGCTAAGCGATTGAACCCATAGAACCCTTAACCCTTTACCCAACGTAACGGCCAAAACCGCTCAGCGCTATTCTCAAAAATCGCCAATTAATTTTCAAAATATTTTCATTTTTTGTCTCAAAAACATAGGTTATGACCCCTCGTTGGAACGAGCTCGTCGAGCTCGTTCCAACGAGGGGTCATAACCTATGTTTTTGAGACAAAAATGAAAAAATTTAGTTATTCAAGAATTTTTTTTGCAAGTGTCGTCTGCTTTTCATGTTAGGTAAAGGGTTAAGAATGATCAAAGGGAATTTATGCTGAACCTAATGGAGATACTAACAGTCTGCGTTTTTTTTTGTGGTGAGTGGTGTTGTACAAATTATTGCGGATTTTTTTTTTTAAGTTCAGGGCATGAAGTGGAATCACTACAAATTTTTAACACACAGAAAAAGTGAACCAAACCGAGTTTTTTACGGAAACCCAAACGAAACCGAATCTAAAAACAAAATCCTCTCAACATCAAGATGTGAGTTGCTGCAGGTTTAACAGAACATCACAGTGCAAGCGTGAGGGTTCTAACAGGACATTTTGCCGTATCTTCATACGTTACTGTCACGTCACGCAAGGTCTTTTGTTATGAAAGTACAATACCAATTTGATCTTGTGTCTTTGAAGAAAGAAAAAAAAAACATTGGCACCTTCTGAAAAAGTGCGGACGCTAAAGTCCACCGATAGGGGGGCCTTATCCAATCTTTCCATGAGGATATCAAAAATCAATATTCCAATATCTGTTATCGTGTGTTGAGTATCCGTGAATACAGAAAGTGGTGAATTATTTATGGAAACAATAGTGTTCCACAAAATGCAATAGATTCTGAAACCTTTATTGTAACAATTTAACCATTCCCCCACCACAACTCGAAAAGGAGTAAGACAATTGTGAATAACTCATTTTTTTTACCCCAAAAACATAGCTTGTGACTACTCATTGGAGTGATTTTTGATTGACACACAATACCAAGCTCTCGGGTCACTAGTCTATATCAGTAAGAAATTTGTGTGGCCTGTAACCAGCCTAACCCTCAAATAGGTCATCGCCCATGGTTAGATTCGCTCGTCTGGAATGTTTCAGATGGTTTGAAAAGTGAACCTGCGGTTCGTTTTTCCAACTAACTCATATATTCTTGACGATTGAATTTGAAAAATTTCCTAAAGATTCATTTTCTGTGATTCAAAGCCAGAAATGCTGCTCGATCGAGACGTGATTTCAATGACCTTTTGGTGTCACTACAATCAGAAATTCACCACAACCGTAGTTTTATGATTACGTCGCGTGTAGTTGCACAAATTGTGTAAATATCTTGATATTTTCAAGGGGAATTAAATACGTATTTACCGGAATATTTAAAACTGGGATAGGAATAGATTACCTGTATATCTTTGAAAGTGAAGGTACATCACCTTACATCAACTGTCGTCTGCGCCCAAATTTCCAGAAAATGTGGGAAAATAAACAGCCCACAACAGCTTCGAATTTCAGATTAAACTTGTGGACTGAGAGTCTAGTTCTATACTTGGTCGGAGGCGAACCATCGATTGCATTACTTGTGTTCGGGGTGGGACAGCTGTATGAGACAGATCCCCGAATACCCTCTTCAGGGCCGTATTATTCATAAGGCTGACTAGGCTAAAGCCTAGAGGCCCGCAGGGACAGGGGGGGCGCCAATTTTTTTTTTTTTTTTTTTTTTTTTTTTGCTGAGGCACTGCTACCAGTGCCTTAGGGCTCCAGTGGTTAAAGGCACTTTGCACTCTGCGCCCTAGCGATGCATGTACATATGTATTAATCCATATATATACTCTCATAAGTATACTGTATATATATTTATATACAGTACATTATTTTAATGCTTATTTAAATAATATGTCAAGTTGTGAGTAGAATTCTTCAGGAGCCCCGCAAAATGGATATAGGGCTTTGTACTGCGGCATAGTACCTACCGTACCAGGGTCAGGCTATCAGCTGTTGTGGGGTGGGGTGAAAGATTGAAGTGCCGGAGGGGGCCCCGAGGCTGAAGTACCTAAAAGAGATACCTATAGGTTGAACAGACCAACATCTTCCTCTTGAATATAAAATCCCCTCAAGACGATATGCCGTTCTGAGCACTCGAAACAAAGCTCAGCCGATAACTTGTTTGTCGTTCTACCTTTCCTGTTGGATTGGGTGTGTTTGTGTGTGGGGGATGACTGCTCTATGTGGGAATTTGAAAAACTGCACACTCCGATTAGATGGACCCTGTCGCTTTACCGATCCCGTAACCATTGTTCATTTTAACCGTTTGTTTAATGTCATAATCGATTTGGTCTAGGGTGAATATCTTGTTTAAGGTGAATGCTTTCCGTGAGGTAATTCTGTATAGAGTAGGGTGGCTAAACAGACAAAAAAAAAACGTTACGTGGCAGATAAAGGCACCAGCTTTGGCATGCAGACTCTTTCCGTGGTTTCATTTAATATTGGCCTGGGAGCCATCTTCACTCTTTCCTTCTTTCAAGATGGTCGCCAAAACTACAAGACAGCCGCAATGAAGATGGAATTGCTGCGTAAAAACGTTATTTAAGTTAAATTAAAAGGGTGGAAATGTACAGATATTTTTTTGTTATTGAGAAATGACTAATTAAGAATGAAATAAAATAAAATAATTTTTTCTTCTATGCTTCAAAATATCCTTTTGAAAGGTTATTCTTCTTGTTTTAGTGATAGCAATAGATTTGAAAGTTAAAATCTATACCTTACATCTGATTATGTTATAGTATTTAATTTAGTCTTAACCCTTTACCCAACTTAACGGCCAAAACCGGCCAGCGCTATTCTAAAAAATCGCTAATTAATTTTCATTATTTTTTCATTTTTTGTCTCAAAAACATAGGTTAGGACCCCTCGTTGGAACGAGCTCGTCGAGCTCGTTCCATCGAGGGGTCATAATCTATGTTTTTGAGACAAAAATTAGTTATTCAAGAATTTTTTTGGCAATTTGGCAAGTGTCGTCTGCTTTTCATGATAGGTAAAGGGGGTTAACGCTTATTCTTCAGGACAGCTTTAATAGAATTAATATAAAGAGTAATACATGGTGAGCACAATGGCAAAGGACTGTGCCGAAATGCTTCCGATTTTGGAATGTCGTAGGAATCAGGTCAGAGCTTGGCAAATGTATGACAAAAGTCACCATTAATCGTGATGTCGGAACTGATTTTATATTAGGTATTATTTATTAGATACGGTTTTCTTCAAAATTACCCATTTTCAAGCTCAGCTGATATGACTTCAAACTCGACTGATATGGCGGCGTTCTTGGCCGTTATGAACCAAGCTAAAGATGCCCCTTTGATGCGTTACTGTAGGCGCAGCCGTTTGCGATCACCGTTACTCGTCGAAAGCAGTCAATCAGTAAACTTGGTATTACCAGACAAGCTTGGTAGTAGTTTTTTAGTATGGCGAGAAATTAATGATTGCATTTAGTATGAACTATGTGGGTGAAGAGAAGAAAGAAGAGTGTTAGGGAGAAAATTCATCGCAAACTAAAATTCAGAGTCGTAAGGTGATTCGTCGACGTGGGAGAAGAGGTAGTTTGGCTAACCGAACGTCGCGGCTTCCCCGATGGATCGTTCGGATAGATGAACAAGGAGACGGAGAAAAGTGTCAAGGTGAAAGCTTGAATTTTCGATTTTGTTGAATTAAAGTGTATATATCTTTGATAATTTTTCTCGTTCAGGCCAAAGGTATAAGAATGTTCGTTTATATGGCGGACCCCGAAAACCGATTTGTCACTTAAACAGACCAGCAATAATTCAAGCGCTGCTAATTCAGTGTGACATTTAATGCCCATTATGGCGCACTTGTTGAACGCCACATGGGCTATCTGATAACTGATTAAAAGGAGTAAGAGAGACAGTATTCTCATGTAGTCATTATCTGTGTAATTATGGCCAGTTAATAGGTGATTGTGCAAAAAATAGTATATCGCATATATACTGTTTTTTACGTAGGCAGCGAAATGTCAAAAGATACCAACATGTGAGTCTTTCAAAGGAACTTTAAAGCCAATATTAAATTAAGATAGATCTGAGCGGTCAAATTCAAGAGAAGCGATTAAACCGAGAATTAATGTTCTGGCTGTCGAAATAAAAATCGTGGGGTTTCTCGAAAAAATTAATTCCAGTCCTCGCTGCGAGGAAATGGGGATGACCCATGCTATGGGTTAGAGGAGGTGCCGCATCGATGCGAGTGTATAGGCACATTGTGATGTAGGGGTGCCACAGAGCTCATATTTAGAATAGGAGCAGTCGCGGGCCAAGTCTGTGGCCATATATGAGAATAGGATCAGAAACACGAAGTACGAGCTCAGGGAGCTAATTTGGATTTAGGTAAACGGCATTACCTGTTTTAGAAGGCCTGTATAAACATTGTTCTGAGATAAATGGAGGGGAGCGTTTAACCCCATTGGTGGTGACTGTTTAAGTGAAAAGCGTCGAGTAAAGTGATAATAAGCTAGTGGCCGTGAGACGGCAGGTGTAGAGTGACATTCCGTCACATGTTGAGTAAAAACGTTCGGATATAGTGACAATATGTTAGTGGCCGTGCGACGGCCGTGAAAGGGTGAAGTGAAGAGGCGATCAGAGAACAAACACCAGCGAGAAGGAGGAAAAACAGCGACAGCAGAGTATGCGGCCCCGCAAGCGACTCAAAAACTGTGTGGGTAGGGGGTGATTGACATTTTGTTTTTCATATTCATTGGATTCCATGTAAGTCACAAATTACCATATTTATTTATATGTATTTGTATTAAAATTGTTGTTTTCAGTGAACCTGTTGATTTATGCTTTTAGAGGAAAAGTTATTAACCCCTTCAGGATAAGAACCACTTCAACAAAAGTGAAATGGGCAGGTTCGTTACGGCGAGACATACGTTCACGCATGGATTCAGGCGACACTTCTTGAGTTTTGGCTGAATACGCGGCGTGAATCTATTTCCCCCAGCAGCGACAAAGCCCCGATTTCCGACAAAAAGGAAACATCGAACTTTGTGAAAGAATGAAAAACTAATAAACTGTGGGGTTCATTTAAGGCCCGAATGAAGTCGAACCTGTTAACTTGTGACCTGCGTACGGATTCTCCGGAGGATGGTAGCTCCTGATCTCTTGGGTTGATGCCGGAGAACCTAATATATATATATAAACTCTGACGATGTCTCGGTGTACTGCTTGCTGGTAAACTATGTCAGAGGTAGCTTCATTTTATCGGCAGCCGGCTTGGTGTTTTCTAATTTGTCTGCGGGTAAGAGCGTTCGAGATCAAGATAACTGCGTGGTCTGTCACCAGGTTACTGTTATTTATGGCCACCAAAAGCTAACTTAGACATGGAGTGTGGTTAGTGTGCTTGTAGCGGTGTGGAGTGACCCAAAGTGGTTATGACTCGCCACTGTGAATGGCAATTTCTTTGAACATAAAGGTCATTGTTGTCAACAAGCATACTGGAGTATACTGGACTACTGGGATGATGTAGTGAAAGTCGCGGAGAAACTGGAAATTCCTGACATCTTTCTGAATCAAGCTTGCTTCATGCACGCGAAACCTTCAGGAATATTCCGTGTTTTTAACTTTATGTGATGTTAAATATACTGCAAAGATAATTATACCATGATTAAAGAGGGAATTCTGCGAACTATTCTAAAATCGGACGGAGGTGGAACCTTTTCTGAAACACTTCACAAGATCATTGTTCCTTGTTATCCATTCGATACAGGCGTATTGCCGCGATTTGGAAACGAATCTAATTGAAACTGGATGCCGATTCGAGAATCGATTCTAAATTTGAAGACTCGTAATGCCCATCGTATACCAAAACTCATTTTAAGATGTCTGTGGGGACCTGCAGGGAAGTGGAAGAAGAGGGGTAACGATCGCAAGTTAGGACAAGGCCATCCACCACAAGAACAATTTGCAAAGATCGCGAGTCGCCCTACTGTGGAGACCAGCTCAGTATGTCATGTGAAATTTGCGTTGGGCCAGTTTTGGATGCCCGGCGAAACTTCTAGGGGGGGAGGGGGGGTGGCAAGCATCGTTGCTACGCCACTGATAGCGACCAAATCGGAAGGGAAAGCAAATAGTGTCCGCATCCCATTATGCCCACGAGATGCGAGACAATTATGTCCGCTAGAAGACCTGCGGACAAACTCAGCTTGGTTTCTGCGGACATAATCGGCCCTAGTCTACCTAGAGGTAATGTGTACATAATCGACTAACTTCCGGACGTGATTGGCTTGCATTTAGCGATGTAATCCGCTTTCGGTCATGCGGTCCTATTCGGTCGCGAAACAGTCGTACAGCCACAAGCAGCAATAGCATCTTGGATAACAGTGCAACGATTTCTTCGTCTTTTCAGTTTTTTCATACATGCTTTATCTTCACATGTGGTAGACATTCCATGGACGTCATTGCATGCTTAATATACCTTCGCGATATAAGCCTTCTTGCTGGTAAGACAATCAAATTATCTATCTAGTAAGATGTCACCGCTTATAACTCATCATGAGAAAGTTGTTTTCCTCCTAACAAATTTCTTGTTTTACGCGCACCTACACATGTTTTGGATATGGATGAGAGAAAATAAATGTAATTTTTATTGCAAAATTCTTTCCATATGCGACTTATGCAACGAGAAGAAGAAACGATGGTAATTTGGGACAAATTGAGCCACTCGGCTTCTACGATTAATGAAAGCCCAGAGTAACTCTATCGGTCTCCATGTTTTTGTTCGTTCGCAACGCACTCAGTAACATATTCGTTATATACTTTTCTTTATATATTCTGGACAACTGAGAACACTGGATACGGTTCTGAGCAAAGTTTTCGTATTGACAATTTTGTATCATATATGAACTGTCATTTTGTTTCTCCCAACTATAATGTTTTGGCCAAACTTTATTTGAAATCGCAACAGCGATTTCAAATAAAGTTTGGCTAAAACATGGCAGTAAAATGTTCGGGTATCGAAAGAATACCATGGGATTCTGTATCAGTATATCTTCGTGAGATCAGCACTTGTAATTGGGTTAGATAAGGGAAGACAATTATCCACACATTGCTACCTAATATGTTATTCTTATTTATCATAATTAGTCATTTTTTCAACGGGGAATCTGTGTTTTTATTTTGTCCCGTTGTGATAATTGATACGGAATGGATTATCTCTCTTGATCAGATCAGTTACGATGGGAATGATGCGAACCAACTTTGAACTGTAAACAAGGAGTTTCGTCACGAGGTGACCCAAACTGTCTAAAGTGTCGTTAAATCCTAATAAATAAATAAATAAATAAATAAATAAATAAATAAATAAATAAATAAATAAATAAATGACGTCAACGAGAAGAATTTGCAAATGGTAAGACTAGAGGAAATTGTGCAGAAATGGCGAAACACCAACTCCTGATTAGGATTCTTAACGGACAATTGTAGTTTGAATATACACTTCCGCTCTAGTATTTCATCAGGTTTTCTCGAGTTTGTTGCCTTTTCTCGCCCAATGGACAAGAGATTTCTGGATTTCTAACAGAACTCCTACATACTGGGTAAACTAAGGCTGTGCCTTCCTTCCGGGATGCGGAGACCACTTTAACAAGATTCGTTCTATGCATGGCTGATAATTTTCATCATCTTGAAAGATTAAGGTTAGGAAAGTTAACTCCCTTTAATTCTATACATCTGTCAGTAAATTTAACACTAAGGGTGTGAATTTCATATAAAAATTGAAATTTCGAAATGTTAGCGAATTTGTATCATCGATGGGCGAATCACTTCACAAAGGTCTGTCATTTTCATGCAGAGTAGTATAAAAATACAGAAGGTGGCTGCTTTTCAGTTTTTTTTTTAAATCCGTTTGACTATTATTTTCTTTTGAAACCCATTTAAAAATAATAAAACGGAGTTTTCACTATCTTTTGATGTTCTGTGACTTTTTATCTGTTCATTATATCAACAGTGTGGTTGCCGTGACATATAATACACATACTGTCCTTTCCGTCAATATAAAAGTCTAGGGAGGGAGGTTTGCTATATTTTTTTCCAGGGAAAAATAACATTTTTTGCAAATTACTGTAAAAAAACTATTTCACTAAACAAAGAGCCAAAGTCGACGCTTAGTGTTGGAAGCTGTGTTATTGATAGATATTTTAATGACGGATTATCTGTGAACTAGTTGCTTCTAATTTGGCTTGCGATATAAAAGCGAAGTTTCATTTTGTTACTTCTAAAGCCCCGTTCACATGCGCCGATCTGCATACGTGAGTAAATTTGCATATATACAAATTTTGCTTACACGTGCAAAAGTATTTTCTGCGATGCGTTCACGTGGATTTGAGGATTCTTGATCATTACCTGTCATTTCAGTGACAATGGGCGGGGCTGTTAAGGTTTTGGAGACGTAGAATGCTGCCATACTGCTTGGTAAATCAATTTGTATAAATACCGGCATTGTTCACTTGTGGACTGTCCGGCTGTTCTTCGGTGCGTCTTTCTCCCCATATGCTTAGCAACACGCTAGTCTCCTCATCTGACCACGAAGTCCCTCTTTTTCTCTGATTTACATTTCGTCCCCTGAGTTTCAATGTGTTCTATGTGCCTACTGGCACATAGAACACATTGAAACTCGGGGGACGATTTCTTTTTGAAGCCATCGTTACTGCTGTATGAACTAAGCTGAAAGAAGTCACTGAGCTCAAGTGTCAAATGTCAGTTATTGCGGCACTCCTGTCAATGGGGCTTATGTAATAATTTATCTCTTATTGTAAAATGCTCACATAAGCAAATTTTATTGTGCGTTCACATGAGAAAAAATACACATATGCAAACGTTGAATATATGCAAACGAAAATTTGCATTTGGTCCCCACTAGGTGCAAAAGTAAAAAAATTGCATGTTGAGTAAATTTTACTCCCATGAGTAAATGCGTTCGAACACATGCGCCTATTTGCATGCGTTAGCAAATTTGCGTATATGCAAATAAATACTCACGTGTGCAAATCGGCGCATGTGAACTGGGCTTAATAAACGAAAACATCAGACTCTACAGTACGGCCACCGTGTACTGGTCACTTTCCGCGGGTGGGCAAGATTTCCACGGACGCAATAATATTAGATTCCAAACACTAATTATAGGAATAATCATCAAACATTGAATTGATGAAGCACCGGGTACAACCCGGAGATCCATTAATTAAAAGTATGCTGGTGATGCTTTCTATTACCTGGTAAACGCATGCGTCGACATCATTGCCCACGCGTGGATTACGACCAGTCCACAGCGGCTGTCCTGTAAATGTATTTTTATATATCTGTTTATCGAATAATTTCAAGGGAGATAATTTAATAGAATGTCGATTTTCATGATGAGGAAAGTCAGAGATGAGTATAACAACTCAGAATGTTTTCCATTGGCGAAGAATAACGTTTGTGGGAAGAGACTGGGTTTCATCATTTAAACATGGGCACAGAAATACGGAAACCTAAACATTGTTGCAGTAAACATCCGCCGTTTGCCAATAACTGAAAGTTTGGTTAGAAGAAGGTTAAAATCGAATTATCGTTTTCAATCTCGGACATGCCACTAAATGAGTTACAGAAGATGGACAAAGAGTACAGACGGTGAACATCCCACCTCTATAATTAGAAGGCAAGAGAAGTGAGAGATAATTAGGAAAATAAGCATGACATATTATCAACATGTGTTCTCACCCTTGTATCATTAGTTGTAGTGAATTAAAATTTGTCATCAGTAACATTATCGTAGCGTTATCAGATAGAAGTACTTATAAATGAGTGCATACACCTGACAGGAGAGAAGAACTGCACGCATCCATTCTGTGAGAAAACTATAGAACAGAGAGTGAATGGCTGCTAAAAGAACACGTGCGGAATGGTGTTTCAGCCCAATAATAACTCACTTTGTGGTGTAATACAAGAGAAGAACAAGGAAAGTTTCAACCAATGGACCTCCGGGTTGAATAGTGGGGTCCATTAGCTGAAACTCTCGTTGTGCTTCTTATACAGTACGGCCGTCGTGGACTGGTCACCTTTCACGGGTGGACGATATTTCCACGGCCGTAAAAAATATTAGATTCCAAAAATTAATTATAAAAATAATCATCAAAAATTTAATTAATGAATCATGGGTAGAACTCGCTGCTTTATTAATTCAAATTTTGCTGATGATGATTTTTATTACCTGGTAAACGCATGCGTGGACATCACTGCCCACGCGTGGATTACGACCAGTCCACAACGGCTGTACTATTATTTTCACAACAATTGACTTCAGTTTAAATTCTACCCAATTTGTGTTTTACTGTTTCACGGGAAATCAATTTGTCTTTGGCACCCGAATCGGTGATACTGGGCCATCATTTCAGGCCTTCTGGGGTTGCCACATCAACATCTGAGGCGATCAAACTGCATTTAGTGTAAAAAAGGGTCCATAGTTTAAAAAATAAAACAATTCGCTAAAATCACTAACTTATTATTCAACAATGCGGAATAAATACGTTGTGAGAACAATGGTGAAAAAGTGATTCGAAATGTTTTCAGAATTCCACGAAGATCAACCTGTTGAATGGTCACGATGAGAAAATCCACTTTTAAAAGTATAAAAACAATTATTTATTTATTTATTTATTTATTTATTTATTTATTTATTTATTTATTTATTTATTTATTTATATATTTATTTATTTATTGGTGTTCAAGGTCACATACTTATGCACAATGGCTAATCGTGACCGTGCCAGTTTACGGGTGAAGAAGCCGGAGTACCCGGAGAGAACCACCGAGCATCGACGAGCAACTGTCCGCTCCTCAACATTCTAACTCTGTTCAAGCTCCTCTCAAGCAGGATTACAGCGGTTGAAGACATGTGCACCATCGACGTGCAGTACGCCTTAGTACACGGCGTCATCGAGCCCCCATGTAGGCAACCTGGATAAAGTGCCTTGCCCAAGGACACAACGCGGGTCGTCCCGGACGGTGATCAAACTCGGGACTTCTAGCAAAGAAGTCCAACAGTCTACCAGTGAGCCACCGCACTCCCGAGTAAAGAAGTAAAGTACAAGTAAAGTTTCAACCAATGGACCGCCGGGCTGAATAGTGGGGGTCCATTAGCTGAAACTCTCGTTGTGCTTCTTATACAGTACGGCCGCCGTGGACTGGTCACCTTTCACGGGTGGACGATATTTCCACGGCCGCAAAATATTACATTCCAAACACTAATTATAAGAATAATCATCAAAAATTTAATTAATGAATCACCGGGTAGAACTCGCTGCTTTATTAATTCAAATTTTGCTGATGATGATTGTTATTACCCGGTAAACGCATGCGTGGACATCACTGCCCACGCGTGGATTACGACCAGTCCACGGCGGCTGTACTATTATTTTCACAACAATTGACTTCAGTTTAAATTCTACCCCGTTTGTGTTTTACTGTTTTACGGGAAATCAATTTGTATTTGGCGCCCGAATCGGTGGTACTGGGCCATCGTTTCTGGTCTTCTGGGGTTTCCTAAACATTTATTTATTTATTTATTTATTTATTTATTTATTTATTTATTTATTTATTTATTTATTTATTTATTTGTGTTTGGCGCCACATCAACATCTGAGGCGATCAAACTGCATTTAGTGTAAAAAAGGGTCCATGGTTTAGAAAATAAAACAATTCGCTAAAATCAATAAGTAATTATTCTATAATGCGGAATAAATACGTTGTAAGAACAATGGTGAAAAAGTGATACGAAACTTTTTTCAGAATACCACGAAGATCAACCTGTAGATTGGTCACGATGCGAAAATCCACTTTTAAAAGTATAAAAACAATTAAAATTTATTAAAAGGGCTGACTTACTTGATAAATGACAGAATGTCATGTGTGTTTGTGTCATAAAAATGTCTCGAAGACACCCAGCAGCACAACACTGCATGCAATCTGACAAGGTTAAAATCGGTACCGTGCAGAAGAATGTGCTTCACTGTCAACAAATGTCAACTTGGCTTGGAACACATTCTGTCGCACATTACAAAATACGTTAGTCATGTGTGGCCAAATAGCAGGCCCACCCATCCCATCGCGACGGAAAATTGTATTGCATTGCATATCAAGGGAGATAACCAAATCTTGAATTTGTAGCTGGACGTAATGACGTACTCACAGACGTCACATTTATATAAAAGATATTGCATCGTGGCAAAATTACAATATCTTTTCTACAATGAGTACTGGACACATAATTATCATTAAAACATTTGGTCGGAGTTTGAACATTTAGAAAAAAACATCATCCTTTTTTACTCCTTTCCTGATCCATATACCCCCCCCCCCCCCCCCCCCCCCCCCCGACGAGGGACTGATTGAATGATTCGTTGTGTAGGTAACTATTGACAACAAAGAAGACCTGTTTGGTGGAAACGGTTGTGACTGTGGCTTTGAATCTTGTCATTATTTTTCTCATTCCCGACAGTTTCTCCAGGGGGGGGGGGGGGGGTCAGAAAAAAATTAAAGTACACGATGCTGGTTTTTGCATTCGACCTTCCCTGACATCCACCCATCCCATAACCACAAGATTTTCCATATTTTCCGCATATTTTTCCGGTCATTTTGAACACCCATCCGATCTCTTTCAAAAAACTTTTTTTCCGACATATTTTGGACTCCCACCCCTCTCAGAATCAAATATCAATTTTTTTTAGCACTTTTCCAGTGTTGTTGAGGACGATTTTCTAGCGTTTCTGGGCATTTCTTATGTGACCCCGAGATTTTACAGAAGTATTTTAATTGAAACAGGGAATGTCATGCTATTGGTTTAATAGAAACCATTGTTGACACATGAACCTGCGTTGGCCCTTTAAGTTGTTGACTATTTTATCCAAATAGGACATGAGAGCTTTGTTTTAATTTTTCGTTAATTTTATTTTAACACTAGTTGGTGCAATTGTTATATGAACCATTTGTTCTACTGTTAGTTGTATCTTGATTTTTGATGTGTGTTAAAAATAAGTTGAAAGCCGCGAGGAAGCTAAAAGACCTTTGCTTATCTGTAATTATAAAAAATGTTTAAATCTGTTTAAATACAGAAATAGGATATGCAATGAAAGAAATCGAGACACTCAAGGCCGAACAGATTGCTGGTTCAAAAAATCATAGGCTCAGATGGGACAGATAGCTCAACATACTCATCAATACAACCGCCTAATAGGGCTATAATGTGTGTGTGTTGGTCTAAATCATTTTAAAGTGGTCAGTTTGGCAAAAATAGCATCACGAAAAAATTTGCAAGGGGTTGGAAAAAAAGCCACCCACCCCGACACCGTGTAAAGCAATTTTTTTCCGCCTCCACCCCATCTGTTTTTTCTGGACACTCTTCTGGAACCAGGAAGAAATGATTCATATTGCGGTGCATGATGAATGTCACCGGTGTTGTCATAGCAGTCCACGTGAGCGCCATGTTCAGAGGTCATTGCCATGATGGTACATAATGATAGTACCGATGAGCTGTTCATGTTGTTAGGGTAATTTGTTTCCGTTGTCCATTTTGTGTGCTGGTCGGCGCCATTTTCGATTCAATGATGACACGTGGTTGTTATGAGAAGCCCACATGGACAGTCTGGCTGTGCTTAAGCTGTGTTTTTGAAGAAAAAAATAAAAAATTCAATTCGATTTTTTATTCGTGTTGTTTGTCGTCTGCAAATTGTGTAAGATAATGCAGATGAAGAATATAATCTGTTGCATTGCATGAATTAGACTGTTTACCTAACACGAATGGCAGACGATATGTGCACTTGCAATACAAATTCTTGAATACTATTTTCATTTCTTGCCTCAAAAAATAGTTTATGATCCCTAATGGGAACGAACTCGAGGAGTAGGGCCCTGCGAATTTCAGATTTCGGGTCGAATCGAACCTCGAATCGAATCAGGCACACGATTTCGATTCGAATCGAAAATCGAATCGAATCTCACCGCTTTTCAAGTTGTGGATATTGTACTTTCTTAACTCTTTACCCAACGAATCGCCCGCATCCGCCCGCGTAATATGCAAATTCACCAGTTGAAAAAATATTATTTTTCAAAAATTTTCGACCAAACCATATCATGTGACCCCTCGTTGGAACGAGCTCGTCGAGCTCGTTCCAACGAGGGTCACATGATATGGTTTTGTTGAAATTTTTTGAAAAATTTGAAAAAAATGATATTTAAAATAATAAATTTTGATATCGTCTGCGTTGGGTAAAGGGTTAAAACCGTAAATATTGTCAATCTCCACTCAAGTGTCGTGTGCAACAGCGAGCGACTCGTGCAAATCAAGCAAAACGACGAAATATTCCAGAACGGAATCAATGTAATTTCGGAAGCGGAACCTACTTGAAATCTTCTTCTATCATCAGGTCTCCTGTACAGGAGCCATCATCACAGAAGAAGAGTTCAAGAGGAGACACTTTGTAGGATTTTGAGAACAGCTCAAAGATTCGAAAATATTAGAATAGGTGCGATTGAAATCGAATCAAATCAGTGGGACTATTTCGCATCGAATCGAATTTCGAAGCTTCGCAGGGTCCTATAATGGGGCGCGTTCCAATGAGGAGTCTTAAGTTTAAATTCTCTCCTGGAGTAAATTTCACTTCGACAAAATCCCCTATAAAGCTCAATGCCTCAAAATCTCCTACCCTCACCTCACCACCCCTTTCACATTGAAGGATTCTCACAGTATATTTTCCAAAATAGCTACCAAAAAAACCCCTAATTTTTCAGTGTTTTTGATTAGCGTAGTGTTACTTCAGTTTTGTACTGAACAAAATGGATTATCTTATTATTCATTATATTGGTGAAGGAAAAATTATTAATTTAATAACAAATTATTTATTTGTTAGCGATTACTAATTGGTCCTAAAACTCGTTTTCTTGTGGCAAATGAAAGTGATGTGTTTATTAAAATAAATATAAATGTGGTTATAAAAATGTATAACGTAGGGTTTATAGAGGGTTTTCGTTTTCATTTTTTTTTTTTTTTTTGAGGGGGGGGGGTGTTCTTTTGGGATGGGTATGTGGGGAAGGGAAGGGGAGGGGAGGCGAGGAGATGGGGTGGGATGGGATTTAGTCCTAGCTGAGGAGATCTAGGGAAATTTGAATAGAGATTTTGTTCAGTACGGCCGCCGTGGACTGGTCACTTTCCACGGGTTGGAAATATTTCCACGGGCGCAATAATATTAGATTCCAATCACTAATTATGGAAAGAATCATTAAAAATTTAATTAATGACGCACCGGGTACAACCTGGTGCCTCATTAATTAAAATTTTGCTGATGATGCTTTTTATTACCTGGTAAACGCATGCGTGGACATCACTGCCCACACGTGGATTACGACCAATCCACTGCGACTATAATTATAACACTATAATTAGTGTTTGGAATCTAATATTACTGCATCCGTGGAAATATTGCCCATCCGTTGAAATTGACCAGTCCACGGCGGCCGTACTGTAGAGTCTGGTGTTTTCGTATATTAGAAGTAACAAAAGGAAACTTCGCTTTTTATCGCAACCAGTTAGAAGCAACTAGTTCACAAATAATCCCTCATTCAGAATATCTGTCTGTATCACATATTCCAACACTGAGCGTTCACTTCGGCTCTTTGTTCAGCGAATATGTTTATACAGTAATTTGCAGGGTTTTATTCTTCTCGGGGACAAATATAGCAAATCTCTCCCCACTAGACTTTTATATTGATGGAAAGGATAGTATGTGTATTATATGTCACGACGCATGCGTTTACCAGGTAATAAAAATCATCATCAGCAAAAGTTTCATTAATTAATACTTCATTAATTAATTTTTTGATGATTATTCCTATAATTAGTGTTTGGACTCTAATATTATTGTGTCCGTGGAAATACTGCCCACCCGAGGAAAGTGACCAGTCCACGGCGGCCGAACTGTACCTATCACCATCTTCACAACTCATCATTATATCCACGTGTTTGTGTATGAAATAAATTTAGTGAAAAGTTTTAATGAAGTGAAAATGTCCCTTTTAGTCTTCAGTTGACGTTACATCAAACGCCAGACGCGTAATAACGACATAGCGCACCATTTACGCGTAGGTTCAAACGCTGCTGTTATCTGCGGAATGCATACCACTGTCGTGTCGTAAATTGTAAGTTCATGTTTCTGCTTTATATCTGGCCACTGTTCGTTTAAGGTGAAGCTGACCGCACAGTTACACTGACCAGATATTGAGAAACAGTTAAACATTACGGAGATGTTAATTGATTTAATTAGTTGTAACGCTTTCTGTGTGTCTGGTGGCAATAATTGACCTTATCGATGCAGTGTAAACACATCCTGGTGATTAATAAACGGTGAGAGTTATACAGAGTGGAGGCTTCGAAATCCGATTCGTTTCGAAATCATTCAGATGATTCCATTCCATTCCATTCGCCGAAATTCGGAAAATTTCGACTCATCACCATGTTCTTACCAAGTGTCTCCTCGTGAACTCTTCTTCTATCATCAGGTCTCCTGCACCAGAGATCAAATGACAGAAGAAGAGTTCAAGGAGTTTCCGCTCCCGAAACTGGATTGCATTCCGTTCTGGAATATTCCTACTTTTATCCATTTGCCCAAACTGACAAGTCGCCGTTGCATACAATAATTTAACCATTTCAACTCGGTATGCATAAATGTTGGCGTAAAAAAATTGGTAGTGGGCGAGCAGACGATATAAAGAGCAAGAAATCTGAAGCGGGGTTCGGGAATAATTTAATCCAACAGCTCGACAGAGCTGTTGGATTAAATTATTACTGAACCTCCTAACAAACCAGGATGGTTTCGTTCATTTCGCCGTTGGCTGCATTGACTGAAATGATACCTCCCAAGGCGCCAGTGTTGAAAGGGTTAATGGAGATTGATAATATTTAAGGTTGTGTGAAAGGTTGCAATATTTACAGACTGAGATTCGATTCGACGCTGAATTTCAGATTCGCGGGGCCCCAATACTGCGTCAGTGTGAAAATCTTTCTGAAGACCTGATTTCGTCGGGCAGTTGTCGACCAACACCGCATCCATACTTGCAATGGACACGTAAATGTGGATCAGTTGAGTGACAAATCTCGAAGAGAGTAAATGTTAAACCTTCAACTGGATGAGGGCTATAAGCTTATATGTAAAGTTAAAATCTGCTGATACTGTGATTAACCCTTTTAAGACTGGCGTCCTTGGTAGTATAACATCGTACAATACTTCTTATCATGCGAAATGGGCGAATCCATTTTGCATTTATAGGAGGGGGTCAGTAATAAATTAATCCTACAGCTCTATTGAGCTGTCGGGCTGAATTAAATCTGAACCTCTCTTCGAATCTATTGCCGACTGTGTCGTCCATTTGATCACTGTCAAATTTTTCGTCACGCAAAAATTATTGCATACCATTTTGAAAGGGTTAAAAAAAATCCACACTCCGTCAATTAGAACTAAGGTAAGTCATAACAAGACATTTTGTTTGCTAAAATCAACCCTCTCTGTCCACTGATATCAACAAAATGTTATTTCAAGCAACAATATTTTCACATAAAGCAACTCAGGATTGAGTATGTAATAAGTGTGTTCACACTCAAATTTGATGGAGTGTAGTTTCCACTTAGATACTAATGTCCTAGGAGGATGATCATCACACAATCAGGTTGGGTAGATTTTTCCACCCGATGAATATGTTTAATTTCTGAGAACAAAGGAGACTCGCGCACAGAAAATTTGCAAGTTCTTCTTCACGCTTTCTAAAAAATTGTGAAAAATTATAAGGTAGGAAATCCAGTGATTTAGTAGAACAACACCGTCCCTGTATTGTAGTTCTTGAACCCTAGAATTCATATATATGCTGGAACTTGTATATCTTATGTTTTTCTTTCAGAAGCTGACTTACTGTTTGGATGGAAACACCAAACTGTGTGCGTGGTAGTGGTAATTCGCTCTTTGTATCTCTTTCGGTGCAAATAGTCGCAGCAATCAATTTTGGCATAGGCCTGTCATCGTATACTGATAAATTGATTACACGTATGCAGCACGTTGAAGCCTTAGATGGATTCAAGGGAGCTACAGCCCCAGCTCTCTTTTCGAAAGGCCTCAATAGTTTCTTAATAAACCAGATAATAATTTTTATATTGAACTTTCATAGCAAACTTAGTTCATGGCAATAACATGTGGAAACAATACGAAACGTCCTAACAGAAATTTCGCTCATATACAAACGGTTGTGTTCCGTTCACTTTCGTTTCCATGTCAAGTCTTGAAGTCCACTTTGTCCCACGCCGGTAAAATGTTAAGAGAAATCCGCTTCTTGACTTAAAAAGGGAGTAGATTGTTTAACTCTTTACCCAACGATTCGACCGCATCCGCCCGCGTAATTTTCAAATTAAGCAGTTGAAAAAATTATATTTTTTCCCAAAATGTCAAGAAAACCATATCATGTTGCCTCTCATTGGAACGAGCTCGTTCCAATGAGGGGTCACTTGACATGGTTTTGTTGATTTTTTTTTTAAATTTTAATAATCAATACTTAAAATAATAAATTTTGATATCCTGTGCATTGGGTAAAGGGTAAAAATAGTTGTTTATTTATTTATTTATTTATTTATTTATTTATTTATTTATTTATTTATTTATTTATTTATTTATTTATTTATTTATTGGGGTTTAACGACACTTTCGACAAGTTGTGTATTACCGTTGCTACTAGAACTACACCGTTGCTACCAGTAGCAACGGTAGTAGATACAGTACATGGAGAGTGTATTATCACTAAATCATCCGCAGAGTGGAGATTCCACCCAAGCAATAATTGCAGATTTGTTGCAAAACATTACAAACACAAGCAAAGCTCCAGCCAATGGACCTCCGGGTTAAACCCGGAGGTCCATTGGCTGAAACATTGATTGTGTTTTTGTCCATATGTACAGAATTTTAAAGTGATATTTTGGGTGATAACTCCACGGATGATTACAATTCACCCTCCACATACTGTAGTTGTTTTCAACATTTCGCTCACACGGTAAAGGGACAAAAATCCGCGAATTTGAAAAAAATAAGTTGACCATTTGGCAAACCACAATTTTCTTTATACAAAAGTTCCTTTATGTTTCTAATATCATTAGAATGAATGCTTTCCTACACATTCAATAAATTAACTTGAAGGCAAGAATTTATTGACTTTTTCAAAAAAAGGTAGGCAGCATTTTTTCATCTCGATCTGGTTACTCGATCACTCATTAAAAGTTCCCGGAACAGCTCAAAGTGCAATGTCATTGTCCATATTCGTCAAAATTAGCTTTCGCAGAAGACAAAGATGAAGTTTGTGTGCACGTATTCTATTTATAGCGTATGCGTTAATGCAATTTGCTTTGATTGCCAGTGTCGAGGTACTTGTTCGTGGTGGTCAATCATTCAGAAAGCAGCGAAAATAAAAATCATTCTATGTATTCAGAAATTTTATTACACATCCATTAAACATGAAATTCCTTTATTTAACGGAATCGCCGCTATAACATAAATGTTTCTGTGTTTAACTGGTGATGTACAATCCGGAACTTTTTTCCCCGCACCGTTTAGTCTGGTTTCTTTCCCGTCGAATCATCAGTTACGCTTCGAAAAGTTTCCAAATTTCGTTGTACAATTATCGATCGTCTGTCGCGTAGTGTGAAAATGAAAACATCCAATGCAAAATAAAGTTGGTTCACAAAAAAATGAGATAATATTAAAAAACAATCATCTACAACCACAACATTAGCCCTGTCCCGTGGCCGTGTCCTTTGCGGACCCCGTTATTTCTAAATTAACTATACGAATTTCAACAAACACTCCCAATAGAAAAAATAACGAATGTAATTTAGACTGGTTACCTAAAGGTTGTTTTGATTTTTTATCGATCCATTTGATCAGTTCTGCTTCAAAAAAATATAACGGACTCTTCATGTTTGAATTTAAACATCGGAATTAAAATTTGTTTATTTAAATGAATTTTAATGCATGGGGATGTGTAATAAGCATAGAACACGATGTGTATTTGAATCGATGGGTGTTTTACTCGTTGGAATGGCGTAGTCATATTTCGCTAGAGCCCGTGGCTCTCGCGAAATATGACTACGCCATTCCAACTCATTATGTAAAACACCCACCGATTCAAACACACATCACGTTCTGTCTATTTTTCACTGTGTTGGTTTACTTCAGATCACTTTTGGGAAACTTCGTTTATCTCTTCGCAATATCGTGTCCTCTGAAATTTCGTTTACATTAAAGTTTTTTTTTAATTAATCCTACAGTCCTTTGAGAATAACTAATAATTTATTCCTTCGGCTTTTTAGGGTTAATATTTTAACAATTGTCTCCACCCTTTCGCTGTTCATGCTATCGTCTGCTCGTCGACAACAAAACTAGCCTCGCTACAAACGTAAGAAATGGATTAGACGATATCATGTGTACATTTTTGTACTCGATAACGCCATTCTGCAACAGTTTCGAATGCGTTAATATTTCACTCCTAAATCACAGAGGGCGATTTCCCTTCACTCTCCTATCTGACATATCAGCATATCGACTTCATAGATTGCGAAAAGTTGGCGCTCATTTATTTCGTTGATATCAAGAAAATCCTTCAACATTTTCCGCTGTCTTCTCGGAGAATTAGATCTATGGCGAAGAAAACGGAACGTAATGAAAATAGTTTGACTTTTCTCCACACACCTGGAATTCTTCACGCCAATTAAGAAAACATTCTTGTCGTGTTCCCCGTGCGTTTAGGCGATTAATTGATAGCTGGGAATGTGACATCAAAGATCTACAAAAAATAGATTTGAAAGACTTCCTGGTTTTATTTCTCGGTATCGAAAACATACAAATTACTGAAATTATAATGGTGTATTTAATGTTCTCGATTATCAACAGTTCACCAAACGTATGACGAATGAACTGTCCTGATTGTGCAAAATATTACCGCACAAGATCAGTTGTGAGGCCAGGCCACAGATTCAGTCATGTGATAAAACACGAGTCTTAGTTATGAAACTGCAGAAGAAGCAGCCTCTCTGAACGCCAGGGGCGCACCGTTCTATTGATTTATCAATGTATTTACTTTTACTTCTCAAAAAATAGAGAGGAACATGAAGATTCATTATTTTATTTCCTTTGTACTGTAGAGGCCCAAGTCGCGAAAAGCTAGAGCAAAGAATATAGAATGCCTTGGCTTCTTGGACCCAGGGACGTAGCTATAGGAAGGGTGTGGAGGAGTACCCCCCAGAAATTCCGAATCGAATTTGTTACTAGTCTGTTTTTTTGAATTCATCGTTCTGCTTCCCTCACACTGACCAGGCTACACAAGGACAATAGACTGGCGGCTATTCAGCCAATATCTTCTCTTTCCAATTGACTGGCAGCAGAATAGCTGACTTACAGTCGGAAGGAGTAGGTATTGGCTGAATAGCTGTCAGTCTATAGTCCTTGTGTAGCCTGGTCAATCAGCTGGAAGGAGTAGGTATTGGTTGAATAGCTGACTGGCAGTCAGTTGAAATGAATAGGTATTGTCTGAATAGTTGTCTGTCTATAGTCCTAGTTTAGCCTGGTCAGTGTTAGGGAAAACTCCTGGACCAACCTGGGGAATGACTAGATTTAAGCCAGAGGGAGGTCTCAGAATTAATCTCAGGGGATCAAAAATCAAAAACAAAAAAACAACAAAAAAACAGCTAAATCTTCTGTGATCCCTGCGATTGAATTCCCCGCGTTTTCTTGTATTTGAGACTATTTGAGATGGGTTTAACATTTATTCAAAGCGAACTAAATTATTGAATGCTAATTTGACATTGCAGTTCCTGGGACGTAAACTGTGGGTTCTCTTCACAGTGCCCGAAAGGCGTGCTACATTACACTCGGTATTTGGTGAAATTACAGTCGGTAAAAATTGGAATTTTGTCAATATATCCGGACATAGATTTGAGGTAGGCTATTCCCTCACAATGTTCGCATCTCACTTGAACAGATTTGTATCACAGGTTATAGCTTCGGTTTATAATATCTTATTTTTTGACCATCTGTTGGAGGGGACGTCTAAAGTTGTATGAATGCAGTGGTGACTCAGCAGTGTCTAGGGTCTGTGGAGATGAGGCTAGAGTCCGAGGGTTTATTCCAACACTCCCTATGGTTGAGCTGCCCAAACATGAATGAGACAACAGATATCAATAACTACACACCCATTCCAGGGGATTTTCGGGTTTATGTTTCGGAAAAAACTGCAGCGACTTCACCGACTTGTGTAAGATGCATTATGCCACGTTAGATTATTAATTTTATTTATTTATTTATTTATTTATTTATTTATTTATTGGGGCTTAACGACACTTTCGGCAGCTATGCTCGCCTCGTGTCGGATAGGTTTTACGAGGTGAGGAAGCCGGAGTACCCGGAGAGAACCACCGAGCAACGGTGATTAACCGTTAGACTCCCCCAACGTACTGACTCCACACAAGCAGGATTAGCACTGGTTGAAGACAAGCGCACCATCGACGTGCAGTATGCATTAGTACACAGCGCCACAGTGCCCACACCTGGGCAATCAGGATTAAGTACCTTGCCCAAGGATACAACGCAGTCACCCCTGGCGGGGATCGAGCCTTTGCCGTTTCGGTTTGAAGCGCAATGCCGTAACCACTGAGCCACCGCGCTTCGCCACGTCAGATAAAAACGCCGTTGGTCAAAATAATGAAGTACACCAGGGAATAGCCACTGGACTGTGAGTGAGAGAAGACTCGTCCCTGAAAAATGTTAATCTTATATACATTCATGATTAATCCTGAAACCCCCCAAACTCGTTCACTCTGATATTACTTGGGTCATTTTGCTATAGTAGTTATTCCAGCACTTTCTGGGTTGGCATAAAAAGTTGGTTTGGGTTTTTTTTTCGCAGAAGACCCTGGCTACTCAGATATTAGGGTATCTCATACTTAACCGAGGTCGAATTGAAATGAAATGAGGGCAAAATAGTTTTATGCTGCCATTAGCTTGGTCGCCTCACTGAAGAAAGCTCACTGACATATTTTAACCACTACAGCGCATGCGCATGTTACAGATCTCCAATCCACTTTTTGTACAAATGCCGACATGGGATACGGACACCTGCCCCCGGATGTCTCCCCCCCCCCCCCCTGTCAAAATTGATAGAAGAGGACACCTGCCCCCTCATGATTTTCCAGGGTTGGACACCTGCCCCCCTACAAAATTTTATTAACAGGACACCTGCCCCCAGCTAATTTTTATACCGTGGACACCTGCCCCCTGCTGGTTTATACACCTATAGGACACATCTAATAATAAAAACTAAACCTGTCAAAAAAGTGTCAATTTGATTTAGTTCCCTGGGCACAACAGTTCTCAAATACCTCATACCTTCCTTAACAGAGTCAGGTGGCAAAAAAGCCAATCCATCTAGCATTCCACAAAAATGCTTAATTTCATCATTCTCCTTGTAACAAGTGGCTAATCCCTCTTTCTGTATTTGTCTCCGCGTGCTTTGGGTCAGATGATAGAAACACGCTTGAATCCTTATATGACAACCTAACATTGTACATACAGCACTGTGTATTGCAACTTCAAAATCACAAGATATTGAAACAGGATTGGGACTACATTTTGTTCATCACAAGTATTTAAAACAGCAGTAAAAACTTCCTCATATCTGGACTGATCTGGACGATGTCTATCTCAGCAGACTTCAAAGCATACCAGCAAAAGGATAACTGTGTGGATTCATTTCTTTGCTTTAGCTTGTGTTTTGAGAATGCATCTGTTCAATATTTACAGTAAAAAGCCTGCTCATATCAATAGGTTACTATAACATTTTTGTTAGAAAATAGGCCATATGTCCTATAGGTGTATAAACCAGCAGGGGGGCAGGTGTCCACGGTATAAAAATTATCTGGGGGAGGTGTCCTGTTAATAAAATTTGGTAGTGGGGGGGGGGGGGGGGCAGGTGTCCAACCCTGGAAAATCATGGGGGGGGGGCAGGTGTCCTCTTCTATCAATTCTGACAGGGGGGGGCAGACAGCAGGGGGGCAGATGTCAGGGATTCCCCGACATTCATTGTTGATTGTACAAATATTAAAAACAGAGAAGAGAGAATAAAACCTTGTATGATCTAATAACTCTTTATCGAACAAATCGGCCGCATCCACACACGTAATTTACAAATTAAGCAGTTGAAAATAATATATTTTTCAAAAAATTTCAACAAAACCATATCATGTTACCCCCACATTAGGAACGAGCTCGTCGAGCTCGTTCCAATGAGGGGTCACATGATATAGTTTTGTTGATTTTTTTTCCAAAATTAAAAAACAATAATTAAAATAATAAATTTTGACATCTTGTGCGGTTGTTAAAGGGTTAAATCAAACCAATGTCCAACTACTGATCTCTGCTGCATAGCTCAAAACTATTTGGAAACAAGAAAATGAAGATGGAGACAGATGTATATATTTTTTTAGTGATTTCCACTCCCAGCAGATTGATTTTGTTTTTGACATTAGATGACCCCCAAAGCAAGAGAAACGCCAAAAATCGCGTGATTTTGCGGTATGTCTCGGGAGATCTCACACACTGTGATCTTAAATACTTCACGTTGAAGTATCAGTTATGAAAAGGCCAATAAAACATGAGATTGCGATAATGTCAATCCAATATTTTCCGCATTAATAGAAAACAATGTAGTAGAGATGGGAAAATTGTTTCCAATTAACTTCAAAGAGTTCAGCGCATCGCGAAAATAACTCAAATATGTTTTCTATACATTTGTAAAACAAAGACATATTAGAGATGGAGCGATATTTTGAGAAGAACTATTAATCCAAAGTAATCCAGCGCTTATTTATAATCAGGAACATCTATTTAAATGTTATTAGGTATAGAACACAATATTGCCGTGTGCACCTCATTCAGTGCGGATCTCTATAACACGACCTCGAGAGCCAGGGTCATATCGTGGTGTCATCCCATTTCATCAATTCCCATTTCATCAACTGCCTCTAAAATTATATTTTCCCATTTCATCAATTCCCACTCCATCAACAGATTTTTTTTTCAGGTGTGTTTTATAATTACATGTTATACATTTTAAAAATACAATTAGCCAGTTGATGAAAAATCAATATTTTGAGGGTTTATTGTATAACCACTTTCCAGACATTTCCCAAACGAACATACTTTAAATATTTTATTCAGAGCAACTAGATTACTACACATAATAAGTGGGGAAAAGTAACATATAACATTTAAATATCTATCAGAATGTAACATTTAAAGCACAATGCTCTAGTAACACACTCACTATTACTTCAGAATGCCTGTTGGCTTTCTAAATTAATTTCTCTCTTTTGAGTAACAAATTAGTTTAGAATGCCTAGTGGCATTCTAAACTAATTTGTTACTCAAAAGAGACAAATTACTTGAGAATAGGCATTCTAAATTAATTTGTCTCTTGTAAGTAACAAATTAGTTTAGAATGCCTAGTGGCATTCTAAACTAATTTGTTACTCAAAAGAGACAAATTACTTGAGAAGCACAACAGGTTTAATTTCTGTTTAATTTAATATTTTTTATAATAGGTAAAAAAAAATGCATTTACATAAGATTAAAACATATTTTCATTCTGTTGATGAAGTGGGAATTGATGAAATGGGAAAGTATAATTTTCGAGGAAGTTGATGAAATGGCAATAAATCCTCTATAACACGTCCTCAAGAGCCAGGGTCATATCGTATCAGATAGTTTTACAGGCAGAGGAAGCCGGAGAACCCAAAGAGAACCACCAAGCTACGGCGAGTAACTGTGATTTGAATTCCCAGCTTATTAAACTGGTATGAGCAGGGTTAGCCTCGGTTGAAAGCAGCATACCATCGTCGTGCAGTACGCTTTAGCACACCGAGCCATCGTACTCTCATTTGGGCAATTGGGATTAAGTATCTTGCAAAAGGATACAAGGCAGATGACGCGGACCAGAATCGAACCTACGACCCTTCGATCCGAAGTCATTGCTTTAACAAATGAGCAACCGTGCTCTCTGTTGTTTTGTTGCTGTTGTTGTTGTTAGATCAAGCCTTCACACAAGATGTATATGAAATTAACGGCGAGCTCGTTCCAGTGAATAGACAATTTTGGAGTCAAAATTTAAAAAAAATAAAATATGAAGAGCCATTTTTGTGAATAGCGTTAGCCGGATACCGTTACATTTGGTAAAAGGTTTGCGTTGGATTTGAGTGTTATTGTTTGACTGGATACTGCACTCAGTGGGTGTTTCCTAGTACTATATCTAGTAATTTACCAACTGGCCAATACTTCCACCATCATTCCACTTGAATAATTAGAGCAGTGTTTTGCGAAGTTTACATTTTTTTAATGGACCGGAAGTTGATTGACGACCGGATATTGAGTGATGGACATGGAACTCTCAGACTCGTTGAGGTGGACGCGTTTTATAAATGAGGCTACAAGCCGTACATCACGGTGTCAGGTTTTAGCGTTATAATTGGAAAACAAGTTTCACACAAATTGTTTTATGTTGAGCGACACATTTAAGGGGGAATATATTTCAATATAGTGCTTATCGTCTGATGGGATTAGACAATGATAGGCGTATTTTGTCGTGAAATACGGATGCCAGGTGTGATTGACGTTCGGAGCACCTGTCGTATCGACTCAACATTGATGCCTCCGTGAATACTGCTGAGAATATTTGTTGTTAGTGAGAGATCCTATTATATTTTATTAAACTTTATAAATGCGTATACTGACTTGTAGGCAGATATATATGTCTGGCGGCTTTCACCAGCCCTTGAATTGTACTACACAAAACTATCTTTCATGACGCCAGACTCAAACCTCATTAAGTCTTAACCCCCACCCCAAAACAGTGGTCGTGACTTTTAGCACGAGTGAATATTTATTGGTCATCAATAATTAGAGGTTATAACATGGTTAGTTTTATATCGGACGAGATATCAACCCGGGGAACTTCTATCATCCTGAGACCGAAGGTCGAAGGCTGATGTGGTGTTACCAAGGGCTGATATCTCGACCAGTATGAAACTACTCAAGTAATAGCGTCTTTATTTCTTAAACCAAAACAAATAACTACAAAAATCTCAGATTTGTTACAGTGTTATTCTTTTCACAAAGTCCGAAGTTTCTTCTTCTCCTAGATCAGCTATTTGAAAGTCGCGGCTTCCACCCCTTCGACATATTTCTACTCACGACTCTGAATCTTAGTTTGCGGTGAATTTTCTGGGCAACTCTCTCCCTTCTTCTCTTCATCCGCCTAATCGTTACTCATTGTCATCATTAATTCCTCATCATACAAAACTTCCCTTCAAACAACCCCACCATTCTCGGTAACGTCAATTGTCCCGACTGCGTTCGATGAATAACCGTGAACATATCTACGTAAACAAAATGGTTGTGCCAAGTAACGTGTCAAGGAGGACAACTCTAGTTTGGTTCCTATCGGACGAGATCGGCGACATACAACGGAAGTTGAAGCCATGTTAACCTATTTTGATAATGGGCATTTCTGAGAAAGAAAATCATATTTAATAAATAATATAACATTGTGGACACAGACGGTTAACACTTTTACCTAACATGAAAAGCAGACGACACTTGCAAATAAAATTCTTGAATAACTAACTTTTTTCATTTTTTGCGTCAAAAACATAGCTTATGGCACCTCATTGGAACGAGCTCAACGAGCTCGTTCCAATGAGGTGTCATAAGCTATGTTTTCGAGACAAAAAAATTTAAAATAATGAAAATTGCATGGTGATTTTTGTGAACAGCGCGGGCTGGTTTTGACGGTTACATTGGGTAAAGGGTTAAGGAGAATCAGTTTAATTGTTTAAACATTGCAACTTTGATGTCGTGAATGCTTAACATGGAAATGGACGAGTTCTTGTTATATTTTTAAGGAGGGGGGGGGGGGGTCAGTTATAATTTAATGTTCAATAACAAATACAGCTTCCACTGAACTTATTTATTTGTCCCGCTTTAACCCTTTACTTAACGAATCGGCAGCCTTTAAACAGTTTTTTTTCTTTAACCCTTTGAACGCTAGTGGTATCTTCCATGTCGGTTTAATGGCAGGAATTGGAATAGTCCATATTCATTATTTGAGAGTAGATTAAATATTTTTTTCAACGTGCAGCTTTGGGGCTGCAGGTTGAAAATATTGATTGGTCAACCCCACACACTCACGGAGCACCCATTTCCTACAGAATTAGATTGGTAGTCCGAGACCATGCCATAGCTGTTGAAAACCTACAAAGAGGCGGTGGGAGGACTGGTTTTGTCGACAACAGAATTTGAAAATATCGACACTGCTGCCTAAAAAGTTTAAATTTTATGTATTTTAACAAAAAAAATCAGTTCGAATATTTGAAAATGAACAGAAAAACATTTCCTATTTCATTAAAGTAGAAATAGGCTGGAATATGCGGACCTGCATGCTATGTTATTTATCTTATGCTGCTACACCTTCATACCAAACGTTATTGAAAACAGAAATGTCGTTTAGAAATTTTAGTCAGAAAACTAATTACACGTAATTTACAACAATAAATGGGCACCAGTCGACCATCTTGAATTTTATTTCGAAACAAAATTGACGTGCATCAATTTTACATGTCTGATCATTGCTGAAAATTTGAAACAAAGTGACAAAGCGTTTCTGAGATACAGATGGTAACAGGACACACCAACATAATATATATAAATATGACTGAAAAAAGCTTAAGTTCGTCTAATTTGCATAATTTATGCATGAGAAAAAAATCATATGATATGTTATTTATCTTATGCTGCTGCAACCCCATACCAAACATTATTGAAATCGCAAATGTCGTTCAGAAGTTTTAGACAGAAAACTAATTGCACGCAATTTTCAACAAAAATGGCCCCCAGTTGACCATTTTGAATTTCATCTTTTTTTGGATAAAAATTGACATGCATCAATTTTACAGAATGTTTGACAACTGCTGAAATATAAATGCGTCAAAGGGTCTCCGATTTACAGGTGGTAACAGGACACACCAACATAATATATACAAATGTGACTGAACAAAGCTTAATTCGTCTAATTTGCATAATTTATGCTCGAGAAAAAAACTCTTATGATATGTTATTTATCTTATGCCGCTGCACATCCACGCCAAAATTTATTGAAATCGGGAATGTCGTTTGGAAGTTCTAGGCAGAAAACTAAGTACACACAATTTCCAACAACAATGACCACCAGTCGTCCATCTTGAATTTTGTTTTCATATAAAACTGATGCACATCAATTTTGCATAATGTGTGATCATTGCTGAAAATTGGAACAAATGCGCCAAAGCGTCTCTGAGGTACAAGTGGTAAGAGATCACTGCAACATAATATATACAAATATGGCTGAAAAAAGCTTAAGTTCGTCTAATTTGCATAATGTATGAGCGAGAATAAAAACCGTATGATATGCTATTTATCTTATGTTGCTAATATTCCATACCAAAAATTATTGAAATTGGAAATGTCGTTTAGAAGTACTAGGCAGAAAACTAATTACACGCAATTTTCAACATAAATGGCCGCCGGTCGGCCATCGTGAATTTTTTTCTAAAAAAATTTACGTACATCAATTTTACATAATGTCTGATCACTGCTGAAAATTTGAAACAAAGGCGTCAAAGCGTCTCTGAGATACAGGTGGTAACAGGACAGATGGATAGGCAGACTGCCAGACAGACAGTCGGGCGGAGTACAATCCATGAGTCACCTCACGGCAACCCGCGGGGGACTAATAACCTCGGACACCGGTATACCAGCTATCTCCTCGAAATCAACCATCATTTTTGTGATCTATAGGTCAATATCTCAATGACTACTACAGACAGTTTGATATCCGTTCGTTAACAGACGTTCGTGTCAGATCCATCATTCGTTAATCATTACCCAGCACGAATAGAACAATACAGTTACAAATAAAACTTTGAAACCAAATAAAAATTATTGCTTAAAAACACAGCAAGACTCTAACTGGAACAAATTCAATAAACTCGTTGCAATGAGAGGGCATTTTGTTTATGAGACAAAAATGGAGAAAATAATTAAATTTGAATAGCGATTTTTGTGAATAATACCGGTCGGTTATGGCTGTAAGGTCAGGGGAAGTGTTAACGAAATATTTAAATTATTTCTGCTTTCTTGGAACTCATGTAGTATAACGAAACAGACGTGATAAGTTATATTTACATTCCACCAGAGTCTATATCCATGTAACCACTCGTCCCCTGAATTCAATGTGTTCCATGTGCCAGTAGGCACATAGAACATATTAGAACTCAGAGGACGCACTGTTAATAAAGAGGCCGAAGAGTGGTGCAGTCACACGGCACTCGGTGGTCCAATTGTTTTTATCTTAGTTACTTGATACCCCAAATACCACTGGGAGACTGGCAACACTCATAGATAATAAAAGCGATGCATGTCATCCTTTCCTTCATTCATTCATTCTTCTGATACACTCATCACTTTTTGTAGAATGAGGAATGTTACCTATAAAATTTACTTTGTCAGAAGTCAAAGATCTCCAAAGTGGCGATTTCGGGGTTTAAGACAGGTATGGCACACGAGCATGGAAATGCAGAATGGTAAACATTCTGACACGTGATAAGTGACAACCAGGGGTTGTCCTGTGTGTCGGAATTTCCGACTGAACAATTATTTTGTCGACTGATTGAAAGTATCTGCCAAGCGTATACCCTAACTCGCCTTCATTTTTATTACGCTCATGAAGTTTTAATTTTTTTATATTTTGGAAAAATACATATTTCTTGTGCTTTTTTTATGTGTGACAGAATTCCACACATGGCACATACCGACATCAGCCATGGATCTCTATATAGGAGGACGTGATGGATTTAATTTATAACATTTATAACAGGCGTGTTACAAAAGTTGCCATCAGAACAGCAGAGTTAATACACAGAGCCATGCAGATCTCTGTTCATTAATCAAATTTAAAATGACGTCAGAAACCTTTTTTGCGCCGTCTTCTCTTCTTACAAGATATGTATGGCACATTGGGAGAACAATAATTGTGATCGTTTGCCTTTTACCTAATACGAAAGGCAGACGACACTTGTAAATAAAATTCTTAAATAACTATTTTTTTTTATTTTTTGCTTCAAAAACCTAGTTTATGACCCCTCATTGGAACGAGCTGAACGAGCTCGTTCCAATGCGGGGTCATAAGCTGCGTTTTTGAAACAAACAAAAAATAATAAAAATAATGAAAATTGAATGGTGATTTTTTGTAAATAGCACTGGCCGGTTTTGGACGTTACGTTGGGGAAAGGGTTAAGGGATGTGAAAAATCGCATATTTTATGATTATCATTCTCCAGAGCTGTGGCTTGTTGCAGGGAGTCCGACATTCGTCGTTGCCGCGTTACTGTTGTTTCATTATACCTTCATCCATTCTCGTTCGAATACAAAAGGTATTCAACTTCGTGACGTGACGAAAAATAATATGTAATTTCTCCGGTGAAGTACACTGGGTGTAAAGTGCTCAGCGCAGATTTAGATGGCATACGTATTAACATACGTTCGAATATGATTAAATTTCTAAAGGAAAATGTAGTAAATACAAAAACTATTTCATATGAGAGGTGTACAATTTTTGAGGTGGGAGGGAAGGTATCACAGACGCACAAACGTCTTTGTTTCGTCTGTCAGCAGTCTGGTAGTATTGTTCGACGTTCATTCCATTATTAGAAGACTTATGAATCCCAAATTTCACGTCCATTCGAATCCGTGTCTAATCAGACATAGGATTTCGAATCGATTTCCGAATCGAATCTCACGACTCTTCAGGTTGTATATATTGCACCTTCTTCTAACCATGAATATTGCCAGTCTCCACTCAAGTATGATATTCAACGGAGAATCCTTCATAAAATCGGAATATTCCAGAACGAAACGGAAGTAGTTTCGAAAACGGAACATCTTGAACTGTTCGTCTATCACCAGGTCTCCTGTTCAGGAGACCTGATGATAGACGAAGAGTTCCAGAGGAGACACTTTGGGTAATTTCGAGAACATCTCGCCGATTCGGAAATTTTCGAATCAGCTCGACCCGAATCGATTCGGAATGATCGGGACGATTTCGATTCGAATCGAATTTCGAAGCTTCGCAGGGCCCTATGGCAGATAGTTTGTTCTGCTTAGGCATAAAACTGCCGTAGGATGTTGCTAGTTTCGTGATAGTCGAGTCGGACCAGCCCTCGAGATTTGCTACGGTAATTTATGAGTCGCCCTGATGGTCGACTTCGGCTTTTATAACGACATTGTCACCTGTCATGGCGAATTTCGTCGACTGTTCATTCCTTGTCCGAATAGCTGATCCAAATCAAATATATGGGTATCATACCTAGTTCTCATTCTACAAATAAAATTGCCTTATTGTGATTGGTCACTTTTCTGGGCTACCGACAGTTATGTTCAGGTTTTTGCAATGGTACATAAAATCACTCGACGGTCTACGTAGTGCAGGAAGATAAGTCCCCCTTGGAAATTGAACCGAGATGGTCACTTCCACAAACGTCACGTTTGGTTTGAAATGTGAAGAAACAAGTATATATGAAAAGATATGCGGATCATACAAAACAAAATTAGAGGTTGCTGATACGAAGAATAATATCACTCGAGAGCTGGAACATATATTATTTTCGCTTAGATGCAAGAAAGAAGAACAAAAAGGCACGGCATTCGCAACATATCACGATAGCTTTCCAGTCTGACAAATTCGTTGTACAGGTATTTGAGACCGCACAACTCCGCGTACCCTGTAGAATTTTATATACCCTTCGCCTGCGCCTCGGGGTACATAAAATTCTGACAGGGTACATGTGATTGTGTATCCTGCCAAAGACCAATATAATCAATAGTATACATAAGAACAGTCGGGCAACATCATACGACGGGCTGGCAAACATGCCCCACCACCCAATATCTAAAGATAGTTACTGGACTGTTTTGTTCTAAATTGGTAGCACCGTTACGCACTCGTGGGATGCGGAGATCACTTCACGACATGAATCGGTGTGGAAAATCCTTCTTCATCTCTCTCGAGAATAATTATCGTTCCGAAATCGAGCCAGTGTCTAACTGTCTTTTTTATTATTTCACTGTACAATATTCAAATCTTGCATCCCTGACTTATATCGTCATGAAAATCGACTTCGATAAAGTTATCTCCCCTGGAATTATTAGACGGGTATGGAAGGTACAATTAAGAAGCAAGTAATTATTGAGAAAACACCTGTGACATCAGCAGAAATAAAGTGCGGTTTCCTTTTGTTACTTTTATTGAATGAAAAGAACAGACAGCTCTCTTGGATTACTATGACAAACTAATTCGTGGCAACTAAGTAACTTTTATACCGGCTCTCTATTTAGCGAATGTGTTTTTACAGTAATTTGCAAGGTTTAATTCTTCCCAGGAAAAAATAGCAAATCTTACCCCCCTAGAATTTTATATTAATGGAAAGTATAGTGTCTGTATTCAGGGACGTGGCTGGAGGTTTCCGATTGGGGCGGTGTAGGGTAGTGAATTTCCAACTAGAGGGAGAGAACATGAGGGGGACCCCCCCCCCCCCCCCCCACCGGGCCTTTCCTCTAGTTGGAATTTCACTACCGAGAACACTTTTGAAAATGAAGCCATGAAAAGGGGCATAAAATTGATTCTAATAACTGAAATGCTAACACATTTATGATAGAATTATCAGGTTATTATTATTTGGTATTATTCTGGGAATTGAATATGCTCTAAACAAATGCTCAAGCTCAATCATGGTGTGATTTTCTTGAGGTGCATTTCGAGGACTTATTACGACAACTAAACGTACTATAGAAATCTCGTACCGATTAACATCATGCATACTTATGAAGCTCGAAATTGCGCACATTGTAGTTGTAAATAGAACAGTTTGAATTTTTTCCGATTTGAAACCGAGTTGGAATTTTGGGAAGTAAGAGAGACATCAGCATCACCAAAGAAGCTCTAAAATCGAGATAGATGGAATTTCCAACTACTCATGACTTGCCCTCCGAATTTCCAAGTACAGGAAATTTTGGCCAGGATTGGGGGGGGGGGGGGGTGACACCCCACTCCCTGTCGCCACGTCCTCGTCTGTACTACATATCACGATGCGCACATTATTGATCTTATGAACAGAAAAAAAGGTTACAGAGCATGAAAAGATGGCGAAAGCGCCTCTTTTCTATTTTTAAGTAGGGTTAAACAGGAAATAATTGTCAAATGTTCAAGCTCATTGGGAAAAAATTGCCGCAAAAAAAGCCAACTTCTGTATTTTTATACTAATCTACCATGACTCTACTGGAAAATGTCAGAAGTTTGTTAACTGATGCCCACATGGATGATACAACTTGGCTTGCATTTCGAATTTTCAATTTTAATATGAAATTCCTATATCCTTGGTGTTAAATTTACTGATAACTTCAGAAAATTAAGATCAATCTTTATCATATGACTCGTCCGTTTTGTTCACTTTAAAACACTTGATATTTTGTTTTCATATTAATCAGTGATAAATAAAGCCTTCCGTCAATTTCATTGGTCAATTTCAAAACTAGACAATTTGATTGGCTGAACAAAATACAACTGGGCCACATTTTCATAATTTGCATAATTAGAGTTGGGAGCTTTCATTGGTCAATTTCAAAACTAGACAATTTGATTGGCTAAACAGAATACAACTGGGTCACATTTGCATAATTTCAGTAGGGAGAATTTACGTTATCTGTCCTATTTTGGGTGGGTTATATTGTATTAATCTTTTACCTACAAGAAAAACTCCATTCGTTTTTTTTTAATTTTCACTTTTTGCTTCCAAAACATAGGTTATGACCCCTCATTGGAACGAGCTCAACGAGCTTGTTCCAATGAGGGGTCATAACCTATGTTTTGGAAGCAAAAAATGAAAATTTTTAGTTATACGAGGATGTTTTTTCCAAGTGCCGTCTGCAACTCAAGTTAGGTGATGAGTTAAAAAGTCATACTAAGTGGCTAATTTGTGCGTGTGTGTGTCATATGATAAATAGAATATGAAATGAGTGTTTTTCTCATATAATATTTATGAAACTCGTCCGAATTTTCCGTTTGGGCTTGCCAGAGGCTCGCCAAAACGGAAAATTCTTAGACCCGTTTCATAAAAACTATATGAAAAAAACACTTATTCCATATCCTCTATTTATTGTACGATTACACAATTATGGTTAAGTGTACAGTAGATAATACAGTAAGACAATCTTTGTTTACAAAACAAGGTTTCAACAATATTTTATGCATATTGCCATTGAGTGTATACACACGTGCATACTCCACCCAAACACACAAACCCACACCCACCCACACACACACCAAAATATATATATTTGTGTGAAATTCCCTGTTACCTGGTTCTTCATCGTCGTTATTTATTGGGCATCGCTGTCGACTTGGGGCTGCTAGACTCCCTTTTTCTGCAGGCCATGGTACACAAAATGCGCCACATTATTCAGGGATTTTGTATCATCGCACATTAGAATGAGCTTGAGTTTCTGTGTGTCATCATTGCTGTTATGGAAACTTTCGCCCATCCCTAAGTGCCTTAACAAATTCTCTCGCTCCGTATTAAGTAAACGACAGTGAAGTAGAAAGTGTGTTTCGTCATCTACCGACTTATATTGCCAGCATAGCCTTTGATTTTCAGGTACATGGTGGTATCTACCTCGTTTATGGAAAACGAACTTTCTTGTAAATCTCTTCCAGTAACGAAAATTGTCATCAATCCCTGCAAAAGCAGATTTGATGTACTTAAATCTTGCTGGCTTCACTGTCCCGCGATTTTAAAGCTATAAACACTCTTCCTGTAAGTACCAGAAGTATATTAAAAAAATACATCTTCACACGATATCTGATACGTTTAACATTTAAAAATAAAAACAGTTTTCCAAGCCACGATATTTTTTTCACATATGAAAAGTAAGCCAAAGTTAAAAAAAACTTTCACACATTAAATTTCTAATTAAAATTGAACAGGTTCTCTTTCCTTCGTTTTAAGAATTAAATAAAGTCAATAATAGTGTATTTGTGTAGTATTCCCATCTATTTTAGTTTGGCGTAGATTCCCTTATCAGATCAGGTTCGAAACAGGTCAGAACGAATGTTACCCTTAAATGACAAGTGTTTGTTCCAATTGCTTCACTCCATCAATTTATAAAGCAATAACACTGACGTGACCCTACTAAAAGACTTACAACTGCCGCCGAAAATAGGTGCTCACTCATCCGTCAACATACAAGATAATCAATTATATATTTGAAATAAAAGCCTGAAAATTACCAAAAAATGTTGGAAAATTCTCGACGAGAGTGTCTCACTTAATTTTAACTTTTTTGAGTGCGGGTTATTAGTGTAGAAATATTTTCCAGTTCTGCGTATTTAAATCTTTTCATTCAATGGTACATTTTATTTCATTGCAACTCGGGGACTTGAGTCTGTGGGAACAGCGCTGACCATTCCTAGAATGAGAACCCAACTGACATATAAATCAGAATAAAATGCTGTCAAAAATTCACGCTTATAAGGGTATCGTCTTAACAACTAGCAATATTGATGGAGAGATAGGGAGAAATATGATCATTAAACGGTGATGACTGACAAGGCAAGTGAAATTAAAAGCTCGTATTTTGAGCGACATAGAACTTTTCCTGCTTGCTTCGTGTGAAAAATCTTAATGAATTATTTCGTGGCCACCGCTTTACAGAGGTTCGGTGCGTACCATGAATTTTAAATGTGAGCAATAATATTTTTAAGGTGGAATTTATGATGTATTACGTGAAATATATATTCTTATAGCTTTGGTTTTCAAGTCGTTGCATTGGTACATTAATTTGATGTATTGGTTGATCGGTGGTACAAAGGTTCAGATAATATTGTATAGCTGTAACCATAATGAATAACCACTTGAACATTATGCATGGGGAATTTTGTGCCCGAACATCCCACGGGGCGGGGGAGGGTGGCTGATTTTTCAGAGAAAGTCTATGGAAGTGGACGAGCTCTAATTTACAAGACTACCGTGGTTTGGCCCATTTAGAGAAATGTTACGATCGTCTATAGATAAAGGTATGATTACAGGCTAGTTTCCCGTTTAGAAGAGCATACCGCGATGTGGTAACCATGATTGCCTGGTCTGTTTCTTCAACTTCAACCATCTTCCAACCAGAAGGCTAGCCTTCGGGTTGGAAGATGGTTGAAAAGTAGAAGAGAGAGACCGAAGCCAGCGATGGTGTGATTCTTTGCCAATGTTTTCTAAATTTAATATATTACAGGAATGCCTGCACTGTACATTGCCAAATTTGCATGCGCCCATTTCAACTCATTGTGGAAGCACATAACACATTTCCTCTACATCTCCCCCCCCCCCCCCCCGCCCCAACACACACGCACACACATCTGGTTCCGCCACCTCTGCGGATTTTGACAGTGCCATTCTTGTCACGTGGTATTATCAGAAAAGAACATGCACCGGCCCCTGGCGTACTTCGGAACCTTGTGTCTTCGGTCAACCGCCAACGATGTTAGTTTTCATTGTGCTGTCGTGGAATTTCAAATGTTGCGATCTTACTCGATTTATTCAAGCTCAATATCAATTGCCAAATGTCGACAACAGTATAAAAAATTAGGCCTTTTAACGCCATTACAAAATGTAACGCTCAAAACCGGCAGAGCTATTGAACTGCCATTAAAATGTTACTGATTTTCGATTTTTGTCTCAAAACCATTGCTTATGACCCCTTATTGGAACGAGCGCTACGAACTCGTTCCAATGAAGGAGTCATGGTGTAATCTTTTGAGGGAAAAATGTAAAATTTTTAGTTATCAAATACATTGTATTGCAGGTATCATCAGTTGTTGGGTAAAGCGTTAAACTTCAACATTTCAGCAACTTTCATTATGATCCCCGGTGCGTGTGGAGGTGGGATGGGGAAATCTCTCCGAGAGGCAAGATATCTGAAACAGACCCAAGGCTTTTCGAGTGTCTGGTTCAAATATATTGCCCCTAGTGTGACATTTCCCCATTCCCACCTTCAGACTCATCGAGGATGATTTTTCTCCCCACACACGAGGATTACGTCATTATAGATAATTGGCGGTCACGTGCTGACATACCCAATTTATCAAGTCGTAGTCCTTTCGAAAAACGAACAATTTCATCGGAAAGATCGTACAAAAGTTAGGTATATATCATAGGTATATACTAAAAAATTGATCTGTAATACTGTCCGTTAAGAGGTTAATGAATTTGCGCGTGTCAGACTCTAATGTAGAGGGCATTGTAAGATTATTGATCGATCGATAAATTCGCGCAGTGATATTATTAAATCTGCAGAGAAACATGGGGTTGAAACAAATCAAGTTTAATATTTGAATAATAATTAAATATTGAGTCTATATCAACAAGGAACAGATAAATAGGTAATAAACGAACACAATTTAAGAAGCGTTTGTTTTATTTACAATTGTGCAGACGATGATGAAATAGTTCCGGCGACCTAATAAAATATGTAAATGAGTATGTCACGTGGGGTGGGTGGGATAGAAATATCCCACCATGCTGTCTTACCCGGGACACGCGTATGTTTCACGTATAGTGGGGGGAGAAAAACACGTCCTCTATAATAGGGAACGAGACATAAAATTTTCGACAAAACATCCCTGACAAATACAGACATGAACGTCGACTTTCGATAAAGTTACCTCCCTTGAAATTTATTAGATGAAAGGTCCAATTTAGAAGCAAGTAATTGTTGAGAAAACACCTATGTCCTATGGCATTAGTAGAAAACACAGCCATATTTCCTTTTGTTTCTTTTATTAAACGAAAACAACAGACAGCTCTTGGAGCTGTCTGTTGTTTTCGTTTATTGACTGTAACAAAACAAACCTGGCTTGTATGGGAGCCAATTAGAAGCAACTGGTTCGCAGATAATCCGTCATTAAAAATATCTGTCAATATCACCCCTCCGAGTACGAAGAGTCCACTTCATATCTTTGTTTACCAAATGTTATTTTACTGCAATTTACAAGTTTTTATTCTTCCGAGAAAACAATTAGCAAATCTCACCCCCACATTTTTTATGTTAATGGAAAGGACAGTGTCTGTATTATATGTCACGATGCGCACACTGTTGATGTAATGAACAGAAAAAAGTTCCAGAACATCAAAAGATGGCGAAAACGCCGTTTTCTTATTTTTAAATGGGGTTTCAACAGAGATTAATGGTCAAGTGTTCAAATTCATTGAGCACAAAATTGTAAAAAGCCAGCTTCTGTATTTTATACTACTCTACGGGAAAATGCCTGGAGTTTGTGAAATGGTCGATGATACAAATTCGCTAACATTTCAAAATTCCAATCTTTATATGAAATTCTCATACTCTTAGTGTTAAATTTATTGACAGCTTTAGGGGGCGCGGTGGTTCAGTAGGCTAAGGTGCAGGTTGCAGGCCGAGAGGTCCTCGGTTCGAAACCCTCCTGCGGGAACCGCGTAATGTCGTTGGGCAAGACACTTCACCTCCATTGCCCACATGGGGGCACGGGGGTGTTCTGTACTAAGGCGTACTGCACGTCGATGGTGCACTTGTCTTCAACCAATGCTAACCCTGCTTGTGTGGAGTTAGTTTGTTTGGGGAGCTCGCAGTTGCTCGCCGTTGCTCGTGGTTCTCTCCGGGTACTCCGGCTTTCTCCACCCGTAAAACTGTCGCGGTCATGGTTAGCCATAGTGTAAATATATGTGGCTTTAAACACCAAGAAATAATGATAATAATACTGACAGTTTTGGAAACTTAAGGGGAGCTAACTTTCCCGTAAAGAAAATTGTCAGCCATTGTTAGCGATAAGAAACTTTTGTGCCCCTTGTTTTTGTTGGCAATTTTATTGCTTCGTCCCTTCGCCAGAAAAATAACTAAATGCTATAACCTGCCTCTTCTCCGACTCGACAAAGACAGGGTTACACCTTGAACCGTATACAACGCTGTTGTTTGGTTTCTTCTCACGGGGAATAAAACAGATATAGCTTGTTTGAGGAATGCTGGTCTTATTAACTTCTATCCCACAGTTCATTGGTTTTAATTAGAATCTTATAAAACGATTGTTATAATTAAATACAGAACAGAGAATATGGATAACAAAATCATATATTTACGTGAAGGGGATAACTAAAGAATAATAACAAATGTTACAGATTAGTCCATTCTATTTTAATGAAATACATTTCTTCATGTTACCATTTTCCCACAATAAGAAAAACCACGGGATTAATTCTTTATTGTAAATAGTAATAAATAATCGTAGACAGTTTCCGTTTCTTCGAACAAGGTAGCTTGATCACTCACATAAAATATTATTCTGCATCTGGCTACCCACGTAACTACAAAGAGGTTAACCCTTTACCCAACGTAACGGACAAAACCGGTCAGCGTTATTCTCAAAAATCGCCAATTAATTTTCCTTATATTTTCATTTTTTGTCTCAAAAACATAGGTTATGACCCCTATTTGGAACGAGCTCATCGAGCTCGTTCCAATGAGGTTTCATAACTTATGTTTTTGAGACAAAAAAAAATGAAAAATAATGAAAATTAATTGGCGATTTTTGTGAATGGCGCTGGCCGATTTTGATGGTACGTTGGGTAAAGGGTTAACACACATGTATTTCACATTTCTGTATTAACTGATTGAGTCCAAATTTTTCTGAAATGCAGGTTTGAATTTGAACAAGGCAAAAACATGTAAAGGCATTTTTCTGACCAAAAAATAATTTAGCATTCTACCAGTTATCAAACACCAAAAATTAAAATGAAAGCCTCCCTCCCTTTGAAAAATTAATTGCTCGAGAACCAAAAGTAATTTATTTATTTGGCCTATTTCGTTAACCTATGACACATTACGCCCTCTACCGGTTGGTTAAGGAGTTAAGCTATACAAAAGACACGAGAACAAGTTATACCAAAAGACAACCCAAACGAAATGTGAAATACATGTGTGTTAACCCTTTACCCAACGTACCATCAAAATCGGCCAGCGCCATTCACAAAAATCGCCAATTAATTTTTATTATTTTTCATTTTTTGTCTCAAAAACATAGGTTATGACCCCTTTTGGAACGAGGTCGTCGAGTGAGGGGTCATAACCTATGTTTTTGAGACAAAAAATGAAAAAATTAGTAATTCAAGATTTATTTTGCAAGTGTCGTCTGCTTTACATGTTAGGTAAAGGATTAACCATGCTTTGTTCAAAACGTGCAAATGAATATATATAATCAAAAAGGGTACAATTTGAAGGTCATGTGATTTCATTATAACCCTGGATGACACTGCAAGCCAATAAAATGCTCGGAGGGGATCAATTTCAATGAGAGAGGTGCCTGAGAACCAAATGCTTTTTAGCCTAAGACCGGAGATGGAGAGATCGACGGTTCGATTATGACCCACGTCACCCACGCTGTGTCCTTGAGCAAGACATTTCTTTCCCATTGCCGAAGTGGGAGCACTGGTTGGCGATGTGAACTGAGGTGTAGGGAAAGCCGACACTACAGTAGACTTCAACCGATGGTAACCTTGCTTGTGCCGGGTTCGTAAGTTGGGGAATCCGTCAGTTACTCGAAGTTGCTCGGTGGTTCTCAACGGTTTCCTCATCCCGTAAAACTGTCTGACACGATATGACTCTGGTTGTTGAAAGTGTAGTTAAACTTCAAGAAACGAACAAACAGACCAACCGGTAGAATAATTTATAAACTCAGTTGGTGCAGGAGGACCCACTGAGTGCAAAATTACTAATGAAATTATGGTTGAAAGGCTCAAACCAGTTACGGGTACCTCTAACGTAAAGTGGTACCGTAAAAATACTGCAATGAACTATTTTTGGCTATGCCGACGACTTTTGTTCTTCTTTCTGCGAGACCTGATGAAGTTGGGAACCAAAAAAATTTGCTGTCATTAGCAGCAAAAAAAATATATTTTCTCCACACCCCCTTTCCCACACGCTTTATGTTGTTCGGCTAAAGAGGGTTGCGGTTAAAAAAATGAACCTTTCTCCTATAGTTTTTACAGACTGTATTTTTAACTGGCAGAGTGCTGAATGCAAATATGGGCTTTATTCTGAAGTGCAGGTTCTGCAACTTAAAGTCTTCAAATTCAGTGGCTGGGCTTCATATTATCTTTGAAGTGATATTATTTAGTCTGTTAGGATTTGCCTTGTTATATTCTATGGGAGAGTGCCCATAGGCACTCTCCTATAAATTGTAGCAAGGCAAAGACGTGTGAACAAATTTTTATGGTCAAAACTAATTTATCACTCTACCAGTTAAACAATATCTTTATTTCATTCATTTGAAACCGGGTTCGGCGAAGACTGGTGGTCCATTCTTATGGGAGAGGTGAAATGTAACGCTTCTGGTGGTTGTAGATGTGGGTGTGCGTGTCTATATGCTCTCAAGAAAAAACGACAGCATGTTTTATTATCAAACTTGGTGCAGGAATGGTACCTGGTAAGATGTTAACGACTATTGTTTTGTAGGGCTGAGATCAAAGGCCTAGGCCGTAGGATTACAAAAATTATTTCCTATGCATTTTAGGCCCTGACAACTTACAGGTTCCAGCTGGAGCAAATCAATTTTAATATGATATCGACGAACCTAAAGGATATTTACCTTTGGAGGTCAAAGGTCAAGGTTACAGATTATGAAATTCAGGATTTTCACTGTGTGTGTGAGTGTCCTCTACTTTATCTTATTACTGTTGTTTTTGCACCTGGGGGTGCCTAATGAAGTCAGTACAACTTTTAAGACCAACTATACGTCTCCTTCATTTCATCCACTGTCCTGTGACTAACATCCTTATCATAATATTCCGTTATTATGTGAGTGTTGGTATAATACACACAAAATAATACTCACTTTTCAACTAACACATGTCTTAAAAATGCATGAAATGGTATTCACAAACTCCATCGCGTACTTTATTACAAGACAGGAGTCTGAATGTCTATGTGGCCAAATGGTGAAACTTGTCCCCGGTATTTTTCCAGAAGATTTTTTTTTGTTTTTATTCAAAACGTATCCTTGCGTATACCGTTCGTGGTTACTTCTGAAACACAGCAGGGGGGATTTCCATAAATATTTAGAATATTTGTTCAAAATACAAGAAGGATTATTAACCCTAGCCCATGGACCACCTGTTGTAACCGGTGCTTCCCCCCAGTAATACAAATGTCCGCCCAACTGTACACAATCGATCTTTCTTCATTAAAATCGGTACAATGTTGAAACTTACCGTTAAAAATACGGTTAAAGTACTGGCAATCGAGTTACCGGTACGTCTGACGAAAAAGATGACAGTGAAAAGAAGTTTGGCAATGTCTACCATTTTTTGGGTCGATCTTTAGCCTACACAGTGGAATTGATTTTTCGTTTCACTTTTCTTTCAGAGAAGGCTGTTGGGTTTGTCATAGAGGGTAGACCAACTAATATCTTTAACCTGCAGCCATTCGGTTGCAGGTTAAAGGTATTAATTGCTCTACCCCAAAAACATAGTCTTCTAAAACAAGACATATTTCGACTTTGTCGACGAAATTTTGCGAAAGCAGGAATTCATTCTGAAAAAAGACTTTGCTCTACTGTATTTGAGGTTCCGCTCTACAATTTTCCAGGCATTTCCAAAAATGTCATTCCATACCCTCTCTTTAAATGCGAATATTCTGTAACTTTGTTATCTAACCCATAACATGTATTACACTTTTCAAATCCACTAAAATCATATAAAACACTATCTGACAAAGTAGAAATAAACAATCTGAATGCAGGTGAAATAATTTATTGACAAATACAAGGCTTCAACCTGCAAAATTGCATGACAAAACGCCGATACCAGTCATTTTCAGCCACCCAACAGCTTCAAAGGCAGAATTCAGTCCCCACTACCCCCACTTACCTAACTCAGGAGCAAACAACCCCTGTTTCTAAAATGTGAAAAAAAAATTATATGTTTCGGTCTCATTTTTTAGTTACATATCTGGAAACAACTCCGTGTAAAAATGACATTTTAAAAAATAGTCAATTTTTCTTAGCCACTGCTTCCCATAATTCCTCTGGTAATTTACCTCTATGCATCAGACTCCAACTCTGTGACCAAAACTTCGAATTCTCTTGTCCAACAAATAGCCTAATGTAATCATATATCTCATACTAAAAATATATCTCCAATTTACATCGCATTAATTTCAACATATGGTCTATTTTAGAATTGTACCCCTCTGCAATAGTGCAAAACTGTTGAGCGGAACCTGAGCACTCATCTATTAGGGTTCCTATGATGAAAACCTTGAGTCGTAACAACCATTACCGCAAAATTTACGGTATAAATAAAAAACCTCTATCATAATTTTAAAGGGACTTTTTTACAGTGTGTGCCACATCACGTATCATTTCAAAACATGTACCATGGTACACTGAAGTGCGTTTAGACAATACCATGGGGTACCATGGTAGTCTTTTGGAAGGGTTCCCCGCATGGAATAAACAATTCCCCACCCTCTTGAACACAATCGATATTTATTTCACCAATATCGGTACTCTGCGTCACGCCTTCTGAACAGTGTGTGAGATCTCTACGAGATATGTTGTTAATCTTTACACTTGGTTTCTGCTTTGAGTTTAACACAGAACATCTTTGCATTGTGTATCTTATTGTTTTTAATCTAAAAAACCCAGTGTAGTGGTTTTTTATTGGAAACGTGTATAAACACATGGAAGACCACCCTCTGTAATATACTCACCCCATCCTTGTTTCATTATTGTTGTTTTGCTTCTTTCAAACACTAAGGTGACATTTAGTGTCTGTAGATGGAGCCCTGCGCGAGGCTTTGATTTGCTGACAGTAAATCTGAACAGACTGCTTGTATACGCAGTTAAAAGACGAGAAGATATCTAAAATAGCAATGACGGACAGACTTTTTAACCCAAAACTTGTTTAACCTTTTTTCTGATTACTTAACATATATTAGTAGAAAATGTTGATGGTGAAGTACCACCAAGGTGGCCGATTGCACGTCGTTTGGATAGACATTTTGCAAATGCCCGGTTACAAATAGTCGATTCCTAGTTAAAAACTTTTACTGACGTCATCCAATGTTATTCAGTGGTGTATAGTTTGACTATTCCACGCTTAATAGTTGGATAGTTGTATATCCAATAGCTAACTGTTGGATATTTTACATCTATTGAACTATCCGACAACAAAAAGTTTTTAAATAGGATAATGTTATTTATTTATTTATTTATTTATTTATTTATTTATTTATTTATTTATTTATTTATTGGTGCTTAAGGTCACATACTTATGCACAATGGCTAATCGTGACCGTGACAGTTTTACGGTACCCAGAGAGAACCACCGTGCATCGACGAGCAACTGCCAGCTCCTTAGCATTCTAACTCTGTTCAAGCAGGGTTACAGTGGTTGAAGACATGTGCACCATCGACGTGCAGTACGCCTTAGTACACGGTGTCATCGTGCCCCCCCATGTAGGCAACCGGGATAAAGTGCCTTGTCCAAGGACACAACGTGGGTGATCCCGGACGGGGATCTAACTCGGAAACTCTAGCATAGACGTCCAACAGACTACCACTGAGCCACCGCGATCCCATAGGCTAATGTTGGATAGGCGAGAGAAAGCACCCCGTCTCGAGCCTAACGGCCCTTGACTGGGGAGCTTTCTCTCGCCTATCAGCTCGTTATTTATCTTCCACATTGACTGCTCACAATTAGACGCCGTTCAAATAAACGCTTTTCACATGGGCAGTTGCAAATAGACGCCTCTCGGAGTATTATTATCCTTGGTGAAATGGGAAAATCTCACCCGAGGGCAAGATATTTGGGTCAGACACGAGGCTTGCCGAGTGTCTGGACCAAATATCTTGTCCCGAGGGTGAGATTTCCCCATCGAACACCACTCCCATCAGAGATAATTTTTCTCCCCTCTCCAACACAGTCTGACTCCATCAAAAGTAGTTCAGGGGCACGTGCAGTTATATCGAACAATTTTATTGTCCATTTCTGAAAAAAAACTAATTTGCTTATCGGAAAGGGTGCACAAAAGTTCTGTATATACCACATTATATACCATAAAATTAAAATATTACGCCGGAAAGTCACGGGTTAAAGATTTGTAGCGAAATGAACATTGACACATTCCGATGACGTCATATTATGAATTCTGCAATGTATTCGCATAACTTTTCGACGGGAATTTCGTGCAACTCGCTCCACTCATAATGGTTTTCATTCAAAAATTCATATAAAAGAGTCAAGTGTCCTTATAAGCCAATATAGGTTGGTAACGTGTGTGGGGCGAGATAGCTGTCCCGTGGGTGGGGTGAGACAGACATATCTCTCTCAGCTTTCTCACACGATTTTATATATGTTGCAGTACCTTTGTGGTGGGAGAAAACTGCATCTCATTTTAGCGCCGTTCAAATCGACACTTTTCAGATGGACGGTTACAAATAAGACAGGCTCGGATAGACGATTCTAAAAAGACTCCTTCCCGATCTCTGTCTCTTCAAATGCTTCTTTAAATAAAATGGACGATATTGACGCGTTTCAAATGCTTCTTTAAATAAAATGGACGAATCTATGATGAATGTTTCTCTAAATATAAATGGGCGCCTTTTTCAAATCGACGCGTCGCAGACGAAGGATTGTTTTAATGACCGGGTCCCAGATGGACGATTCGACTAAGCACAATAAGTACGAGTGTTTTCACCACAAGTTTTAGACACTTTTGCCGAAAGCAAAAGAAATAAACTCTATTTCTATGAAAAAAAATTAAAGTGAAAAAGAAGCATTTAGAACCATATACTTCTATGAAGAAAATAAAAATTTAAATTGACAAAAATTATTTAAACTCAAAATATTTGTGTTTTACAAATTAACAAAAATCAGAAAAGCATCCATTCAGTAAGTGAAAAAATCATTTTCTACGTCTGTTTGAGAAATAGAGGATATGAAATGAGTGTTTTTCTCATATAATATTTATGAAACTCGTCCGAATTTTTCGTTTTGGCTCGCCAGAGGCTCGCCCAAACGGAAAATTCGGACGAGTTTCATAAATATTATATGAGAAAAACACTCATTTCATATTCTATTTATCATATGACACACACACGCACAAATTAGCCACTTACAATGACTTTTTAACCCGTCACCTAACTTGAGTTGCAGACGGCACTTGGAAAAACATCCTCGTATAACTCAAAATTTTCATTTTTTTTGCTTCCAAAACATAGGTTATGACCCCTCATTGGAACGAGCGCGACACGCTAGTTTCAATGAGGGGTCATAACCTATGTTTTGGAAGCAAAAAGTGAAAATATAAAAAAAAATGAATGACGTTTTTCTTGTATTGCGCGAGACGGTTTTGCCGTTAAATTAGGTAAAGATTAATACAATATAACCCACCCTAAATAGGACAGATAACGTAAATTCTCCCTACTAAAATTATGCAAATGTGACCCAGTTGTATTTTGATTAGCCAATCAAATCGTCCAGTTTTGAAATTGACCAATGAAAGCTCCCAACTCTAATTATGCAAATTATGAAAATGTGGACTAGTTGTATTTTGTTCAGCCAATCAAACTGTCTAGTTTTGAAATTGACCGATGAAATTGACGGAAGGCTTTATTTATCACTGATTAATATGAAAACAAAATATCAAATGTTTTAAAGTGAACAAAACGGACGAGTCATATGATAAACGTCTATATCATATATTGTGAGAGCGCGGTGGCTCAGTGGTAGACTGTTGGACTTCTGTGCTAGAGGTCCCGAGTTCGGTCCCCGTCCGGAACGACCCGTGTTATGTCCTTGGACAAGGCACTTTATCCCGGTTGCTTATATGGGGGTATGATGACGCCGTGTAGTAAGGCGTACTGCACGCCGATGGTGCACATGTCTTCAACCGCTGTAACCCTGCTTGAGCGGATCTTGAACAGAGTTAGAATGCTGAGGAGCTGACAGTTGCTCGTCGATGCTCGGTGGTTCTCTCCGGGTACTTCTGCTTAATCCACCCGTACAACTGTCACGGTCACGATTAGCCATTGTGCAAAAGTATGTGACCTTAAACACCAATAAATAAATAAAATCTCATATATTGTCTATCTTCTATATTATTTAGCGTCTAACTGAGAAGTGTGTACGTAATGTGGCGCCTACCTGCATGGAAACATTTGTTATTTCATTGTTTTGAAAGGGTCTAAAACGGAAACGCCTATTTAATCAGCGTCTATCTAGGATAAAACCCTGTGACATTTCATACAACTGTACAAGAAACAAAACACAACTTTCTGCACAAATATCATTAACACCTTTATACGAGAAACAATGTCATCGATTAAAAAAGTGTGCCTTAAAATAATAATCAAGTTTTCTTGGAAATTACTGATGGAAAACATAGTAAGCATTGAAAACTTAGCCAACCCCCCCCCCCAACCCCTATTGGAACGCAGGATATGACCATGATAGTTGGTAAAGAGTTGTTAATTATATAATATAGCGTTTCGTAGCCTGAGTGCTAGAATGTTCTATGTCCCCTGTGGGACATAGAGCATTGTAGCACTCAGCCGACGGTTTGTTAATATAGCGTTGACTATGCAATGTGGAATTGAGAGTTCATATATAACTGTATTTAACTCGCGTGACTTTCCATTTCACTGGTTGGCGATGGTTTTACAAATTGAGGATTCTAAAACTAATTTCCGTGCTCTATACACTTTCTCAAAATAACCATAGAATATTCTTGAACTTATGACCGACGGAAGACAACGCGCCCTTTAAGAATTTTTTTCCTGAAATCTGTTTCATTATTTCTAAGGTGAAGAATGAAAGTACCTACCACGAGTAAGGTCTTTACAATAGGAGTGTACTTGGGAATGGAGACCTGACGGGCAGCAAGATTCTTCCTCGATTTCTTCAATAAATATA